>ML997789.1:690115-707154 GCA_010365825.1 Otus sunia
GAGCGTGTCCAGAGAAGGGCAACGAAGCTGGTGAAGGGTCTGGAGCACATGTCGTACGAGGAGCGGCTGAGGGAACTGGGGGTGTTTAGTCTGGAGAAGAGGAGTCTGAGGGGAGACCTCATCGCCCTCTACAGCTACCTGAAAGGAGGTTGCAGAAAGCTAGGGATGAGCCTCTTTAACCAAGTAATAAGCAATAGGACAAGAGGGAATGACCTCGAGTTGCTCCAGGGAAGGTTTAGACTAGATGTTAGAAGGTATTTCTTTACAGAATGGGTTGTTAGACATTCAAACGTGCTGCCCAGGGAGGTGGTGGAATCCCCATGCCTGGAGTTGTTCAAGAGGCGGGTTGACATAGCACTTAGGAACATGGTGTAGTTGGGATCTGTCAGTGCTAGGTTAATGATTGGACTGGAAGATCTTCAAGGTCCTTTCCAACCTAGATGATTCTGTGATATTCTGTAAAATTTCTGTGAGGTGAAGCTGCCTCTCTGATCCTTTTCCTACAGCCAACCTTCCTGCTTATTTCTTCCCGTAAAAGCTCCACTCAATGTCAAGAACATTTAATTAGAACATCTGAATCCTGTTACCCCCTCAACTGGCATTGTTTCAAAACCTTTTCCCCAAAAGTTCTAGACAGTGTGGGCTGTCAGGAGAAAGCGTCTCTGTGAACACTGAAAGCAGAACCCGGGTTCCCCATTTCCAGTCTAATATCCTGTTTAATGGCTCCCTCCTCATTTTCAGAGTACTGACCCTAATGAAAGCAAGCATGTGATGTAACCATGATCTTACAGTGTCATCGGAAAGAGGCTGGAGTCCAAGTCTCAATTCTGGAATTTTTCTGACAACTACTTAAGATACATTTAATTGCTTGTGGTCTCTTTTTCCCCTTCTTGTTGACAAGGTTGTGTGGGAGAGGAACCCCGCCCATTGCTGCATAAGCTGCAGCATGTCATGAGATTGGACAACGGAAGGGAAGATGACAACCCTCAACAAGTAGGTTATTACCAATTCTTGTCAGCTGCCAATATACATTGTGATCATAAACCAGTTACACTTGGACAGAGCTTCAAAATAATAGCCAACAACTCATCATGAGTTTTTTTCTTATTTCAAAGGACTGGCATAACACACACACCAGTTTCAAATGAAATAGGTCACAGCCAGACAATCTAGCATATGGTATGATCAATGTTAGTACAGTCCTTGTAACGACCAAGTGATCCCCTCCTGGAGCCACTGCACATTCCAAAGCAGTAAGTGCCTAACACTGTTGAGCAGGAGATATTAATGTCCCTGGTTTGATCAGTCATTGACGTCTTCATCAAATGCCTCAACTCTGTTAGTCTTTCCAACTTAACTTTGCTTCTGCACTTTTGCTTCTCAAAACAGAGACGATCTTTTTTGTAATGAATCTACCATTCGGCAGTGTATGAAGCATGGTCCTCTGTAACTGCTTAAACAAAGGATTTGCAGAGTGGAAAAATAACATTCACACCTTCATGTCTGAGTCACTGATCGGCATCAGGAACAAATTGGTTCTGTTCTGTATGCTAGGTGTAGAGAAATTGAGCTGCAATATACTCCTGTTTCAATATATACATGGGAAGTGTGATAAGTTCCACAGAAGTTTCCTGTGTTCAGTCATGACAGAAATCCTTTAAGGTGTCCCTTTGCATCTCTCTCTCTCTCTTTTTTAAAGTAAAGGACTTTCTGACTTAGACCAAAGTTAAAAACACTTACCACATCTTCAAAATTTTTTCAGTGCATTCTTCGGAGTTTTTAGCAATTATTATAAGTGGTTTTAAGATTTTTCAATAAATAAGAAAAAAATACTAGAGCCATGGAATGAAGACAAGTACCTCCAGTGAATCATGCCAAAATCAGAGCTTCAAAATGCCACTTACATTTTACTTTCTTCAAAACTGGTAGTCTGATAGATTTTGGTTTGACCCTCTCTTTCCTCCTTTAGATGTACATCCTTAGAGGTGTTTATAGAGACATACTGCAGGAGGGTGTACTAGGCTCCCAACCAACCACTGAGATAAAGATGGTCAGTTCATCTCAAAGAGGAATATCCTATTGTGCTAGAAAAAGATGGGGAGAATTTCCAGATTCTCTTCAAAGAAGAGCAGATAATGAAGTCAGGAATTGGAGGGAAATTATTTCAAAATTCAGTGCAATAACTCACTGGATCAGACTTAAAAATATAAGCTGACAAGAGGCTTGATTTACCAGCCACAGAAATACTGGCAGCACCCCACTGCTTTCAGCAGATGGAAGAAAAAAGTAACACTACTCATCTACAATTTTTATGCCTGAGTCTGAGGTTCATTAGAAGATGTTCACTGCCATGGTGAGCTTACATAAACTTACTAGGTACAGATGAACTTAAAAGCAGTTAGGGTATGTGAGACTGTTAGGAATCAGTGAGTCTGATTCAAACAAAGAAGAAAGTGAAAAGCAGAAAACAAAAAATGATTGAGACAGAAGAATTACTCTGGGAGAAAAGGTTAACAAAATTAAAATGACTACCTTGCCTAAAGATTACCTAGAGACATCATAACACTCATGTACAAATATTTGAAAAGTATTACATGCAGAGGAATAACAGAGATTTGGGGGAATAAGGGAATAAACGGAATTTTTCAGATAAATATGAAGAACATATTTGGGCAGGGAATCAACTTTTTTCATTACAGCTTAGTCATTTCATGGTTTTTTGTCAGTATCATGTACAGATTTACTAGAGGACATGTAAGGGTGGTTATAAATCTCTAAGGTGAAGCATATGCAATCTATAAGTGAGTGTACTGAAATTCTGTGGAATAAATCAGCTGTGCTGCAGAGGACAGGGGGTGGAGCAGAGAGACCTTGCATCATGGTCTCTGCAATCTGACCACCTACTGAAACAGGTTTTTGCCACAGTCATGTGAAAAGCTGGTCATCCTGCTTTATCATGCTGGCACAACAGCAGTTGAAAATGTGTTTGGGGTAAATTGAAAACTTCACTTTGCTGCAAGTTTTTATTTTTTAAAATTCTATTTCAAATTTACTTAAACCAGATGAATTGTAAAGAGCTTTGTTGTTCAACTGAGATGATACCATTTTGTTTCTAAAAGATTTAAAATTATCATGGAGTGGTTTTTTAGGCTTCCTTCCCTTGCTGACATAGCTTGTCAAAATCAACATGCATTTAATGTTTCCATGAACTTGAACCTGCATTTTTCTGTAAAGGTAGTTTTAGCTGAAAAATACTGGGGCTTATAAAAAGAAAACAAAACAGGTTTTTGATCCATTGGAGAATAAGCTTTTTCTCACTGACATCTTACACTGAGCTTCCTCTCTATCAGTATCTGGCAGTTTTCTGGCTGTTCGTACAGTGCAGACTTTGCTTCTTACCTGCAGTTCTGGCCTGCAGTTCCACAAAGACCACAGGCTTTTAATACATGCTGTCTTTCCTGTATCATCAAGAAATACCAGGTGGTTGTTTCACCACAATGCAAAGTAGACTCTCCTATGTACTGCAGAAAAAGATCACATTCTATCAAAATGGAAAGAAGGGAATGACTTAATGGGCTTTTCTATCTCTAATTTCTGTCATTTGTTTCCTATATGAAGATGAAAGTAAATTGTACTGGAAGTAGCTGTGATCAAAGAATCTAATAGCTAAGGGGTGTCCACAGGAAGCAGTATTTCCTAAGATGTAGCATACATGGTGATTCCCCCAGTATAGCCAGATCAAATAAATAAATCCAAATCAACAAGGAAAGATCACTAGTACATTGAACTGCACCTAAGAAATTGCTATTTCTGCTAAATGTCAAGTTATTTCTAAACAAAAGTCATCAGGTTGCTTAAGATTTTCCAAGTTTCATATGTTACAATGACTTCAATCTCTTAAATTCCAAAACAATTTACCTCTTAAGGTTTTCCTTTTTGGTGTACAATTAAGGACTTTTGAAATAACACTGAATTAAGAGAGAAGTACTACAAAGATTCAGCAGATTTAATTAGCATAGCTGATGATCATCCATCTTTAAAGAATGTGCACGAATCTCAACACACTGCATGCATCTTGTCAATCGAAACAAGAAACTGACTTATGCAGGAAAGTGACTTATACATGACAAGTGGAGAACAAACTGTTGTTTATGATTGAATAAATCATATGAACCAAGACCAATGCTAAAAACATATTAGTGTGATTTAGCAGGAATTGTTGATGCCAGACACAGTGAATGTGCAAGATGTTAGCTCTTCAGTGATACACATTTTATCAGTAGAAAAAAATGTAATATTTGCCTACAGAAATTATTAAATACTTATTTAATAAACTTAGAAAAATTAAATTGCAAACTACAAAACCGGATCTCCAAATAAAAATTTAGGGACTGAGCAGCTATTATTTAAGTGTTTTCACTTGCAATAGCCAAAAAGAGAATTGTGAAAATTATTTTTTAAGCAGATTTCAAAATGTTAAAAACATAAAAGTATGAAGATACAATAGTAGATATAATGGTAGAATAAATGGATCAGTCTTTTTCTCCATTAATTGCTTTCATATTGTCCATCATTTCTACTGTCTTCATTTAACAATTAATATTAATTAATTTAATGTTTAACCTGGGGTGGAGAATCCAAATATTAGAAAATATGAATAAATATAACAAACACATGGAAACTCAAGTTTCAATGAGAAATGAAACACATTTGGAAAGACTGAGCATCTTTCTTCACCTGTAATACTTTGTCCCCAGTGAAAACACAGCGGTCATTCAGAACAGGACTTGATTCACAGATATGTTTCTTCTCTGCATACACGACAGTAGTAGCAACTCACAAGAGGAGGGTAGAAAAGATTGATGAAAATTTGGTGTTAATTAAGGAATTCTCAGAGGAACATGTCCCAAAGCCAAAGAAAATTTAGGCCAAATCTGTGGTTGTGGCAACTTGGTATAGATCTATTGAAGTCAGAGACACAATACTAATTGATACCAGTTGAATAGTTGCCTTATGAAGTTAAAGAAAATATCACTAACAGTCATAACTATAAAATATCAGAGTCCAAAATAAGCTTTATAGTAGTAGATGAGCAAGGGTAAATTTCAAGCATGAAGCAATTACCCCAGAAATGAGACCTAGAGGGAACATCTACAGCAGGCTGTCAGTATTAAGGACTGAAAAGAATGAAGCAGGGAACAAATACACATACCTCATTACCATGCATCCTCAGATGAACATTAGCACCAGTAGTGTGGATTTTTTTTGTCCTTTAGATTGCCACTACAACAGCAATGCAATGTCTTCATTTCTATGTAGAAAGGTTCAGTAAAGCGAACGCAGAAGTTGGGATGCAGGAATTGCCATGCATATGAGAATATCTGCTTGATAAAGTCATCTGATACTCCCCCAAAAGCGAGTAAAAATTAAACAAAACAAAACAAAACTGGAAAAAACAACCATAAAGGGATGTTTACCTGAGAAAATAACTTCTACTGAACAGATCACTCTAAACGAGCTAGATAGAGGCAAAGAAGGGTGAAAATGAGAATAAAATCCACCAAGAGTGAAAAGCACTTCATACATTTTTATATCCATCCTACTAAATTTCAGGTTTCCATCAAAAATAGGTCAAAGTCTGTAAAATCCAGTCAAGTCAGAGTATTTCATAAGTTTGCAAGAGTGTGCATGCAGCATAGTTCCTTTCAGAGGTGTCAGGACAGTCCGGATACTTCCTTATGGAAGAAGAAATAATATCATACAGCTATTTGTGTAAGTTAAATAGTCAAAGGCAATGATAACACTTCTAGGTACAATGTATAATGATAACGTTTTAGGTATATGGGAAGGAATTTTGGATTACACCGTTCATAATATTCAGTAGTCATATGAGAGAAGTGACCTTTTTTCTACACATAAGATCTACTCATAATGAAACAGACATCAGGTAAATAACAAGAAAAAGCAGCTATATTTGTGCCAACAGCTTTTTCTTAGTGTAAAAATGGATCATAGAAGAAATCAGAGCTGGTGAGGAAATAATATTGCAGATGAAGGTCAGCATTCAAGGTCAGGCTGGATGGGGCTCTGAGCAACCTGATCTAGTGGAAGATGTCTTTGCTTATTGCAGGGGTGGTTGGATTAGACAGCTTTTAAAGGTCCCTTCCAACCCAAACTATTCTATGATTTGGAGAAATAGTAGACTGCAGAAAGTCACTTGCCTGCACTCTGTCTCCCAGTTAAACTCAGGCAGGATTGACTGCCATTTGTGTATTTCCACATGGTGTGTCATTCTGACTAATAAATAATTTCAGAGTCTGTCTGAATATTATTTCAAAGACTACCTTCCCTTCACTATGTCAAAAAAAAATGTGAAAAGACATACTGAATATTTACGATAGATATATTAAAAACATCCTCAAGTATCTGTTGAATTTTGCAGATATTTTTGACAATTGCTGTAAGATGGTGAATTTGATTACCAGCTGGAAGATGGGGTATGAATAGCTATTAAATTTACTGAAAAAAAATTAGAGATTGAGTACCAAGAGACTAATGAGTTCTGAAGTACAGCTGGCCACCTAAAGTCGAAAGGTAATATTTCTAGACTATTTGAACTAGAAGTTAGGTGGCATATGAATCTAGATATATCAATCTGAGAGACTAAAAAGGCAGGAAATTGTTTTTCCTCTGGTCAAAGTCTTCACCTGTTTGACTAACTCCAGAGTAACTTACAACAGACTCAGATCTTGGTGACTAGCATTTTAGCAGAATACTAAAAAGTGCCTTTCTGAATAGTCCTCAGAGGAGGACAGATTTCATGGATTTGAAAAGCTAAAAGAAGTCAAGCAAGTCTCTACAATGACCACATGTCTACCTGGGGGAGAGGCTGTGAGGATTGAGGGATTATTACAACAATAACTCACTCTCTGGTGTGGAAAACTTGCCAACTGTCCCACATCAGCAGGCAGCCTTCTGGGAACCTGTTTCTTTTCTGAGATAGAGGTTTTCTTTTTGTTAAGGAGTAAAAAAAAAAAAAGAAATTCAGAAATGGTCATATGACCCACAGCCACTCCTGAATACTGAAAGCATTTTCTTTGAGTGAGTATAAAACAACATTCATTTGAATATATCTAAGCAATTAAAACACATCTGTTGCTCTAGTACATGGCTGAAAAGTGGTTCATCTGTTCTGTGGCCTCATATAATTGTATAGTAAGCAGAAATCATCACAAAAATTCAGAGTTATGCAAAATTTACCACCCTCTTGTGATTAGGATCAACAATGGGCAGAACAGTGACTTTTCAAGTTAATTTATCGAAACATACCAATATATTCTTAAGCTTTCCCAGTTGCAATGAAATGCAACTTTGTTTAAAATCTTTTCCACTGGAATTTAACTGAGACTGCCTTTCAATTAGATAGTTAAGTATGAGCATACAATCCTAGTCACTTAGCTGATAGGCAATACCCCACAACATTTTGATGATATTATCACATCCTTAACTTTGCTTGGTCTTTTCCTTTTACCTCTAGAATGATATATGCTTTTGAAACAAAGTAGGAATTTTACAATGAGAAATATAAATATTTTAATTTGAAACAGAACACATTAAACTCTATTTTTTATTGTTTTTAATGAATTCAACATAATTCGATAGAAAACTTAACAAAGTCCTCTAATTTTCATGTCTATATCACATTTTAAATCACATTTAAAAACACGGTTCCTATTTGAAAGAGTTTTGGATCTCTTACTTAAGAGATAAAACCAGATGTCTATTGTTTATAGTCACGCCAATGTCCCACCCTCACAGGCATATGTGCTCTGAACAAACTCTTAAGAAAACTTCACTCCTACCGCTTTGTTTTCTCCCGTGTCCCTCCCTTCCCCACAATTTGGGTATTTTATGCACTCACTCTCTCCAGTCATTTCTTCTTTGTCTTCCAGTTCTTTAAAATGACATCTGTGATGGTTTCTGCATGCTTGTATCTTCTTCTCATCCTCATCTCCTTTGACTCTGAGGGAGGATATGCCTCTCTCAACTTCACCATCACTTTTCCCTGCAGATGCATCTAATGATATGTCCTAAATTTATTCCTGTTTTCACCAGCAGATTCTACCGAGGCTACCTCAAACTCTATTGATATTTCCACATGGACTGAATATGACCTGTGACTCATCAGGCTGAGAGGTAACGTTTACCTGTTTCTCTTCACAATTTTGGGAATAAATGAGACACATTACAGAAGAACCATATGCTTGATTTCCTTTCCAGATTTCCTAAAAGACTGTTATTGTGACATGGCTTCCATGGAGGACATTTCCCCAGGAGCTTTGTAATAGAGAAATCAAATGGCTTTAAGTTAAAAATCTTAAGAAAAACCCATCAAGATTATATGTAACATCTTTTTTTTTTCTTTCATCTTTTAAATGCTTTTGTATTTAATAAGATGGCATCATCTCTGCAATAATTTATGCTGGTTCTCTCTTTTCAGTGTCATCTGCCAAATTTGTTTATATATATTAATTAGCCTTTGAGTCAACAAATTTCTCTCCTAGTGTTCAATCCTCTTACCTACATAATATCAGAGTGTTATTTCCCTAATATTCTTTAAAAATGCAGTGTTAATGCCCATTACTTTTTTTCCAAATATTCTTTATTATTTACCCCTTTTAACTTCTAAAGCCATGGCATGTTCTCCTTTACTGATAAAGGTGTTTCTTCTGTTGTTAATTTCAGCATCTCCTTTTGCGTATTTGGTCTCCTTTGGTCTTCTTTTGAACTTGATTAAGTTCAGTTTGCCTTTACGGCCACAGAATACTCCAGCTGATGATCTTCATTTTGTTGATTTTACTTCAATGTTCTCTATGTCCTACAAAAAACCAAGCATGTTCTCTAGATGTCTGTAAATCATTATTATTATTTAACTGTTTTTCCCATATTGGTACCCAGAAGTCAATCAGACTTTGCGTCATTTATGTCTGGCAAAATATTAAACAAACAAGAGTTTCATATACAAAATGTCTTCTGTAGTTAGTATCTATATTAACCGCAACACAAGTCCTTTTGCATTCATGTTAATTATTGCATACGCAAGTCACTTTGTATGAAACAGATCTACACATACATGCCTGTTTTGTGTATCTATTCATGTGCCAATTTCATTATACATCTGCATTTTATTATTAATACTACATATTCTGTGATAAAATGAATATAATTTCCATATGGTATCTGCAATTTCCGACCCAAACTATTTGGCTAATTTCATTTTAAACATTTCTCAGCTGACACAGAACACTTCTTTACCAAAATAACTAAAAATTCTGAGCAGCTGTCTAGTGTGCAGAGAAAAACATTGAGTGCTGAGATTCTCTATGAAAACCTGCCTTGGAAACATGTGAAAATGTTGAAGTTTTAATCCTGTGGCTAATACACAGTTACAGTGGGTGTCAGTGCTAATCTCAGTCCCAAATTTGCAAATAGTTTCACAGGAAAACTTTTTTGCACTTGTATCATTTTCCAGCCATATTCAGAAATTCATTAAATATTCCATGAATTCTTTTAAGCCTTTCATAAAATGGTAGAATATTCCATGAAGAAAAGTTATGTTGCCAATATGTAGTACGTATCTGACAAAGGTCAGACATCCAGAACCGGTTTCTTCCCTCAGAAATTTACAGACTTCTTGCTAGCTCTCAGGTGATTAAGTATGCACCAGGATCACAGGTCAGAACAGCCCTATGATATGGGCAGGCTGACACTCCAAAAATATTTTTTGGTTTTGTTAGTGTAAGAGATAAAGAACAGGCTGTTCTGTCTACAAATAGAGTGAAGCCACAACATACTTGGATTTACAGACTTTTAAAATGTTCTAGAAATTGCTAATAAATTCCAGTGGAGTCAATAAAGACAGAATTTTTTTAAGGTACCTAAAGATGCAGCTATATAACCAGAAGTACTGAGTTTTACCTGACCACCTCTACTAATGCTGCATGTGTAAAGTGAGTATAAATAGATAAAAAGACTCCTACGCTCTTCCCACAGTGATACTATCACAGCAGTCCCACAGCAGACAAGCTTTTTGTGTCACTGTGGAGGAAGTAGAAGGATATGCTTCACAGGAAACAGAGACAGAAGACACCCATTTGGTCACACTAGATTTTCCACGACAATGCCACCAGCAGGTCCCAACAGCCTTATCTTTCCCTTAGAATTTCTAGTTCCCCATCCTCCCCTCTGTCAGCCGCTTTTGTTGCTCAGTTGTCTTGCTCGAATACTTGGAGTCCAAACTTTCATTGCTTGCTCTTCCTTGTTTGGGACTAATTTATTTGTACTATTACTTTGAAGACATTTTATAAGCTATTATCATGCCATTCCTCATCTTTCCCTCATCTTCCTTGCCATAGGACTTCTTTTTTTCTAGACTATAAAGTTTGACATTCTCTCATCTTATGGTATTCTTCAAGAACTGTAAAATCTTTGTTGTCCTGTATATTTTTCATGTTAATCATATAAACACAAAGAAGAGTGAGGATTTTTGCCTAGTGTTTATTACAGTCAACACTTACGTAGGAGCCATACAGTAAATAGCACAGATAATCTGCACCCCTGCTTCAATAGTACAGGGAACCATGCCAGCTTCCCTGGGTGCTGTGCAGCACAAAACTTCTCCAGAGAGAAGATGGGTTCTTAAAACAGTTTGCTGATATACATAGACTGATAGAATTACATTTAAAAAAAAATCTAATGGAGGAGCAGCTTTTAATAGTTATTTTAGCTGATCTTATAGTCACTTATACAATTTACAATTATAGCTTATTCCATTAACAAACCTTATTTAAACTATATTTACAAAGAGCTTTTTTTGGAAGGTACATATGCTGACACAAGAATTTCTTTAAGCACTACACACATTGGTAGCCGTAGTTTTTCATAGCTGTTTCATCAAAATGTTAGACCTTCAAAACTACGGGAAAAACTTTGTCTGAACTTATGTCACTAAGAATATTAAGAAATTATTATTAAGAGTTATTAAGAATGTTATTAAGAAATTTGTTCTAGAGATACTGTCACACTACTGGGACACTTCAGTGAGTATAGACTTCCTTTTTCTACTAATTTTGCTTCAAATAACTTCATATACTTCCACCTCCATTAAATGATGCCTGTCCTATGTTACTTTCTAAGACATTAATGCAAAACTTTTCAGATTTTCAGCCAGAAAGGCAGAAGAAAGAAACATGGTGAAACTCTGTATGTTTGTAATCGTACGCACCAAAAAGGAAGGGTGGGTGAAAATTCTCGCCTGATACCCTGACACCACATAAGAACTTTTTTAGAATAATATTCAGCTTGGCTTCCATCCCAAAAGGGAGTTCATCTGTTTCCTTCTATTGACTTTGGTTATGATTTCCTGAAGTTGAACAGCAACAGCATGGCTTCCAGGCATAATTTGAACAACTGATACTGGGATGTCTCATTACTGCATTTCATTGTCTTCAATTTTATTCTGTGGACTGAGCTTAGTGAGAAAAAGAAGACTTACCACAGCAGATACTATTATCTTTCATTATCTTATTCTTATGGAAGTAGTATTTCGTAAATTATTCCCTCATGTTTATTAATAGAAACTCCTATTAATAATTCTGAGAATAGCACTGACCTTCATCTTATCTGTTAAAAATGTACTTTGAACAATGTCTCTATGCCATAATAACTGTATGTAATGATTGCATACAACACATTTAACTGGTACCACAAACCTCGAGTCCAGCCCTCTTTTCTCCTGCCTGATAGGCTTTACTACACTGCCCAACTTACGGATTTGTGCATAAGGTTTTGATTTATTTCTTCTTTTAACACAAAAATACACTTTCCTACGTTTGGGCTCTCCTATCACCTAGCATCCAAGGGCAGAGCACAGATCTGGATGGTGAACCAGTGCTGCCAAACAAGGTGACTCAGCTCCAGACTCAGCTCTAGAATACAGAAAGACAATTTATTCACACTGGAGTTGTCCTGAACCCCCTGTAAGTACCTTCTAAAGACAGCTTGACAGTGTTAGTAGTATTTTTAAATTGCTAAAAATAGGCTAAGTCTGTCTAAACATAAGCTATTCCACCAGCTCTCATCAAAGCAATTCTGCTTTTTCTACATGATGGTCCAGCAGACCATGGAAACCTGATGCAGACTATTTATTTTAGGACAAAGCTAGGCCCTCAAGCCACGATCAGGCCCATCCAAACAGTGGTCACAATAAATAATGTTTTACTCTCTCATACAGTAACAGGGCCTCTCTTTCAGGGGGAATCTGTGAGCTGTGTCAGCAAATGCAACTCAGTAAGGAGGCTTATTACTGGCTATAAAACATGCTGGGCCAGATATCTGGCTGCAGCTGAGGAACTCCAAGGTACCCATGGAGAGATGGGACATGAAAGTCCTCTGCCTTCATCTGCACCCTGCCAAAATCCCAGAACAAGGTGCAGCATCCTCAAGGAGCTGGTGTTCAAAACAGCCTAAAATACAAGTAGATACAGCTATTTATTTTACTTTATCTGCCTAGTGAAGCAAAACAAAGAGACACTGAGGGAAGCAAAAATTGAGCTTACTCACAAAAATAAAACAAAAGCAGATGAAGGAACAGAAGTTGCGAACATAGCACAACTGGTTTAGTGCTGATCAGAAGGGTCTGACGCAGCTCACCGGGAAGTAGAGTCATGATGGTTTTGATGTTGTTGCATGTGCTGTGTGTAGGGTAACAGCAATCATTGCCCATGGAGCTAATTCAGACACTTGCCTTCTGCTTCCTTCTTTGTTATGTGCAAGTGACACACAGTGTACCGCCACTCTCACTGGCACCAGGCGGCTGCCAACGAAGTGTGGAAGGAAGCCAGTGCTGGTGCACATTCACATAAGTCTCCCATCTTCCCCACCATGTAAGATCAGGAACAACATCCTTCAGCCCCTCTTCCTCTTGGTGACCTGGACATTTAACACAGAGTGGGAAGGGGGAAGTTTCTTGTCCTGTGTACAAACACATATGCATTACAGTATGATCCTGCACAAACATCTGAGCTAGTCTGCCAGTTCCTGCATTTCCTGGGCAGCAATGAAAGGTAAGATGCTAAGATGGAGGCCTGGGAGATGCTTGAGGGAACACAAACACAGTGGCATAGTTGCATGCACTTAAACTGACACCACTGATTGACAGGCAAGTAAAATATACTAACAAAGGGCTACATGAAATGCTTCTCTCATCTGACATTTTTTCATAGAGCAATAGAAATTAAGAGAGAAATTTTAGAAATCACCATAAGTAAATATATCAAACAGCCAAATCCATTTGGATGGCAAAAAGTTTCTTAGTGTGTATACAGTATTTAACCAATTGCTTTGTGGAAAATATCAGAATGCAGGGGTTAAATTTGGTTGCTTGGAACAGGTATCCCTGTGCCATTTCAGGGGTTGTATTCAGACAGATCTGCAAGGTTGGCACATGTGACACAGGACTTCTTGGAGACCTGCATTGCTCTGGAGTAGCTGCTGGAGGACAGACAGGATAATTTAGGGCTTCTCAAATGACTATAGACTCCTATGTTCAGAAAACTGAATTCTATATTAGAGTACTTTGTCAGATAAGTGCAGAGGTAATTATCACATTATTAGGAACAAAAGCAAAACCTTGCAATTCTGTTTGTTATTCCTCTCATTAAAAGTTCACACAGATATATTATCTGTGTAGTTGTTTATATATAGATACACATATGTATGTACATATGCTATAACTATCTGAAAATGGCCACAGAAGATTCTGCCGTAGTAATTGGAGCAGAATGACTTTACTGGTCATTGATTCTCACCATTCACCAAGTGACTTTATTTGTTGAAAGAAAAATCTAGGCAGACCTCCAACCCTGAATGGAAAGTTGGAAGAAGCTTAATTCTCTCTTCTAGACTCTATGAGAAAGAGTTAGAGAGATTTAAAGAGTCCCAAAAGCCAGAGAAAACTCTGACGGTTTTTTCATTCCCTCCTCCCCCTCCATAGAAAAGCAGAGTCTGCAGGTAAAGCATAGGTACAAACAGGGACATAACAAATATAGTATATTAGAATACTGGTTTTGTACCCCACTTACAGAATACGGTATGTATTTTCTATTACTATTACAGTATTAACAAAGAAAAATGAAGGCAGATTCATTGTTTTAATTATTTTAGGTAGTTTTTGTTACAAAGGAGATCTTTAAAATGGTCAAGCCTATTGGCCATCTCTACAGAGACTATTTCTTTTCAATGGTATTTTATAATGCTAGCTGTAAATACAGTAGACACATGTCTTATATCCAAACAAATGAGAACACTGATGGTAACTGAGCATATCGGTACGCAAATAATTTTAGACCCTTAGGAAAACAATTCCCAGTATCAAATGGAACTGTACTCAGTGTTTTGTTCTTTCCCACTTCCAAAGCTATAGTTGCAAATAACAATACATTATTGGAATGGCAATCTCACTTGTGGGGTCCTTCCTACTAGATTCAGAAACCATTGAAACAGGGTAGGATATTCAGAAGGAGTAAGTAATACAAAGCAGAACATTATTTATAGAGAGAAACTTTGATTTCACTAAAATGGTTTCGTACTTCAAGACCTGAAGATGAAGAAGTCCCATTAATTTCAACTGAAATTCTGCATGTGTACACATTAAGAAGCTGATTTCAGTGGTTATTATGACAATATTGCATGTTCAAACAATCCAGACAATTTTAATAAAGAAAGCTGGCAATGAGGAATTAAACCTGCCTTGAACTGCTTAGTCACACTGATTTTCTATACCTAACCTGAAGGGTAATCAGATTACATTAACCTTCCATAATGGCTCACTAACATCAGTTTATTAATTTAAATGAATGACAACAGCATAATTTTTCTTTGGCATATTTTAACCTCAGAAAAGCTTTTTGCATCACTCATAGAAATATACTTTGGTACATACTTGAACAGAATAACAAATGGCCACATATTGTCCAAATGCTTTGGATAATACACTTTCCATAAAGCGGAGCAAAATATAAAAAATACCTTTGTGCTCTTTTCCAAATTTATATGATCTGAAATCCATAGAATATAACCCAAATGATGCACCAAATATCATTACTATGATTTAGTAAATGGTATCTCATGATGGGACAGATGCATACTAAGCTAAAACATGTAAAAGTCTCATATGGAAGAAAATGAAAAAATGGCACAAATCCACAGAATTTTCTCTTCTTTGTAGATAAGTAATTTTTCAGCTTTCAGAAGATCAGGTATGTTGTATTTTGAAATGGCTGGCTGTCATGTGCAGCTTTAGTCAATACCGCAAGTTCTTGAAAAATTCTTTATAACTAAACCATTCAAAGTAGTTCCAGTACGTTGTTCTAAATATGCTTTTGTTCTAAGCAGGATTTTATAACATAAATTGAAAAAAGACATGCAAAGTTTGCCTCCAAACATGCTAGAGTACCTGAAACTTTGGATTCAATTTTTCAAATTCATAGTCTGTCACTAGTACAGAAATGATAAAACAGTTTGCTCTTTTGTGTTTAATTACAGTTCAGCCTGATCATAAAACATAATAGTTCATACCTAACTAAAGTGACAGTTTGAATGAAGTCTCAGTGATTACCACTGTACTAATAATGAAAAGAAAGGTGTAAGTACGAGGCAGAATCTCTGCTATGAAAGACCACTTATACCTAAAAAGATAAAACAGATTAGAAGTTAAAGAGTACATGAAATATGTAAGGTGGCAAGGCTAAAAATATAGAGAAATATGGTGTTAATTTTGACTAGGATTTTCCAAAGCTTCTAAAGGAATTACACATCTTTTACCACTACAAAAAAGAGCAAGTTTAGGGACTAACATTTATAGACAAACACCTTCTCCTTAGTTTTTGGATGGGTACACCTTTCAACTTACATCTAGTGCAATTAGACATCTTGTGGTGTCTAGAAGTGATCAGAGCGTTTTTACAAAACTAACAACCATGATTCCTGGCTATCTGACAGGGAATTCGAAGCAGCACTGCTATGTCTTAATCGGTGAATTACCAAAGGATACAAAGTCCACTGGAAAAAGTTTCCACTTTGGTAGGAATTAGATTTAACTAAAACACAGGTCCAAAATGTGAACATACAGCCAAATTTTGGGATCACATCCAGCAAGAAAGAGGAGGCTATCATCAGAGAAATGAAAGTAGGAAGATACTAAGAGACCTGAATGATAATTTCTTCACTGTAAAGACAGGTTGTATCCTAATGATGAAAACCCAGTTTATTTGGAAAGCAAAATAATATTTTGGGGGGCAAAGGTTCAAACAAAATATTTTGTTTGATCTGAAACTTAAAACAGTCTGTTAAGGTGAAATCAATAAAAGACCTTAAGACTCAAAAGTTACTGCTGTTTTGATTAGCATTCAAAGTTTTAATCCAAAAAGCTATGCTGTCAAACAGAAAATTTTAGAAAGACCTAAGCTGTTAAAAAGTCATTGTGATAACAAAACATTTCAGTTTCTCAAAAATTTTTGAATGCACTTTTCACAAAACAAATAATTCCTTAAGCTGACAAAAGTAAAACTGAACAACAGAAAGTATTTCTCAAATTGCTTTGGTGACACTAGATCTTATCCGAGTATAATGAAGACTTTACATAATGTTATCACAAAAAGGTCATTCTCGATGTTCAGCGTTGATTACCAAATGCACAAAATATTGAAGTATTTTCTTAATTGTTGTCTACTTAATTGTTCTCTAAGTCACAGGCTTCTGCCTGAATAAAATCTGAACAAAATCAGAGACATAGCCCCAGGCTCCACAGAATTAAAGAATCAGAGAATCATAGAAACATCTAGGTTGGAAAGGACCTTGAAGATCACCTAGTCCGACCGTTAACCTAGCACTGACAGATCCCAACTACACCATATCCCTCAGCGCTATGTTGACTCTTCTCTTAAACACCTCCAGGGATGGGGACTCCACCACCTCCCTGG
>ML997789.1:708013-733457 GCA_010365825.1 Otus sunia
ACTCAGGATGAGCTGCTCCATCAGCTTCCTGGACACCAAAGTCAAGCTGACAGGCCTGTAATTTCCCGGATCATCCTTCCAACCCTTCTTAAATATGGACATCACATCGGCTAATTTCCAATCTGTGGGGACCTCCCCAGTCAGCCAGGACTGTTGGTAAATGATGGAAAGTGGCTTGGCGAGAAGCCCAGCCACCTCCTTCAGCACCCTCGGGTGTATCCCATCTGGTCCCATGGACTTGTGTGTGTATGTGTGATGCAGTAGGTCACTGACTGTCTCCTCCTGGGATGTTGGAGGGACGTTCTCCCAGTCTCTGTCCTCTGGCTGAGGAGGCTGGATTCCCTCCATACAACTAGTCTTGTTATTAAAGACTGAGGCAAAGAAGGCATTAAGCACCTCAGCCTTCTCCTCACCACTTGCTACCGTCTTTCTTCCTGCATTTAGCAGGGGATGGATACTCTCCCTGGTCTTTCTTTTGCTACTGACACACTTATAGAAACATTTCTTGTTGTCTTTGATTGCTGAAGCCAGATTAATTTCCAGCTGGGCTTTAGACCTCCTGATTTCTGCCCTGCATAGCCTCACAAGCAGCGGAACTTAACATTTTTAAAAGCCACAACAATCTATTTACTAGCAGAAACAAGTCACACTTGGTCCTTCTAAACTTATAATGAAGGGACTGATTTTTAAGAAAGGTAACATTTCGTGTTACTGTAATGCTTTTTCTCCTTACATCCAAGTCAGATTTTAATTACATGTCCCACGTTGGTTTTCCCAGGCTTTCATAGCTGTGGTGATGGCTTTCATCCATCCATAAGACAAATCAGTACTAACTTTCTGTAGCATTCAGGGAAACAATATTTAAATAAAAGTTCATTCATATTTTGACTAAATCAAAATGATAGCATTCTCATTACAAGTATACCGTATTGCATGTTTAAGAGATAAGTTCAATTCATGACCCTTCTCCTGCCTTTTTTTCCTGGTAATGTTAGTGCTCCCAAATAAGCCATTTTACCCTCACAGAAAAAACTCTGTCAGGAAAGAATTTAAGATTAATATTAACTATGTACGATATAAAGAAATTCTGATCAATGACCATATAGATTTACATTTGGATAAGCTATTGGAATACTGAATAAGCAGTGTAGAGGCTCCAGAGGACAATTTGGATTCATTAATGTGTCAGTTAGCATAAGTGTATGTGGTTTTACTACAATTTGCTCTCACAGTATGATTTGTCCTAGTCTGCAGTATTGCATCTCATTCATCTCTTCACAGCTCTGCTGCAGTAATATTGTACATTGTATACTGTAATTCATATTAAAGGAAAGCAACAGAGAGTGATTATCTTCCTTGCCTGAGTACCACAGTTTCTAAACTCAGAAACAAGTGTTAAGTCCTCAGAAAATCCCTAGGAGGTGTCAAGCATATTATCAGCGATTAAACAGCAGTCAAAGCTTTGTTGGACCTGATTTTTATAATAATTCAAAACTCTTTGAGGACAGTTATTAGATGAACAGAATGAAGCTGAGAGGCTGGTTTTATTTTCTGAGTCTGAAGAGAGAGAATTACTTGAGCAACTGCTTTCTAAAATACTTATGTACCATTGAGATGTCCTAGGCTGCAACACTCCAAATTTGCCAGTTAAATTTGCAAAAATAGCTCTCCAGATAAGAAAAGTATAGGCAACTCCTCTAGGACTTACAGAAGCCACCTATATCATGAAGTAGAACTCAAATAATCAAATACTTCTCAAGGGATACTCAAGAACTAGCTTGTTGGTCGGCTCTCTCATTTATTTGTCATTGTTCAGAATAAGCAGTTAATGATACAGGAACTTCACTAAAAAAATCTCAGCAGAGTTTCTTTCTATTCCCAAATTCCCTTAGATGATTCCTAGCAGACAATAGGAAGCTGGCTGATAGAATTTCCTGGTTACCCAAACTTAATATTTTATTCACAGCCCTTGTTCACAAAAGCCGGATCATGTTGCCAGTCAAAGAAAGAGTGCAGGACTGCCTGATGAAACAAGAGTGTTTGCTCTGTATGATTTCTATAACCAAACTGCTAAAATGAAACGTCTGCTTCTGTGTTTGTTGGTAAGACCAGAAAACACTATCAACTTTCTGCTTCTGCTTCAGCCTTAATTTCTCCACCCCATAATTAACAATTTTAGTACTTCCTGTAAATTTCAATTCCAACATGAACTATTATCAACTGCATGTTTACGTAGCCAAATGGATTTGAATCCATTCCCAACAGATGGAAATACAAATCCTGACAGCATAAAAGCTGTTACCAAATGAGTTGTTCTTTCCCATACTGCATTCATATATACTACTTGATCAATCTGGTTGTAGCAAGCTTGGACAAGCTTGGGTTTTGAGGTATTAGAACAAATGTTTTTGTGGTAAACTGAATTTGGTACTGTGTGACTATATTGGTGCATTGGTATTAAGCGGCTAAATTTCACCCTCAGATCTTGAACAAATCAACTGTTTTTTCTAGGTATTTATTTTGAATCATGTAATTATATTCAGAGTAACACTTTCTCCCTCTTCCCTTGAAAAAAATACAACTACAGTTTCTCCATCACATATTTAATTTATAGTCTTCAGTTTTTCCTCATTTTGGCTAACCAGTGAATCTCTGCTATTTCAAGGTACTACCTACTATAAATGGAGCATACATTAATCTCCATTTTTTATTACAGATATGCAATATATAGTGATACACTAGTAAGTCTTTACACCGTAAACCTGAAACAGATGAAATATTTACTTCTTTCTTTAAAATTATGTGTTTACTCTCAATAGCAAATTCAGTTTGGGTTTGTCTAATCAGATATCTAATCTATCTGAAGACTTTCAGAACTGTAGGAGTTTCAGTTTACATGAGGATTTGACTGCACAATATAAAACCCATTGTAGGTTTCACAATAACACACTCCACACACCACTTATCTTTTCAAAGAGCCATTCATTAATATAAAATTAGAAATTAGTATTTCCATAAGAAATTGTAGAACTGCCACAACACCCTTCACTAAGCCCCTTCCACACTTTACTAAGCCCCTCATTTCATTTGGTCTACATACCAATTTTCTACCCAACAAGATGTTCCATTCTGAAAAATATCCAAACCTTATTTGCATCTGAGTGATAAATGAATTATGTTTCCAAAGGCTCAGGCTCACATGCAAACACCATGAAAGAAACAACACTTTTTCCTTAAGACAGTTAGTACTTTCCTTTCTGGCACTCATACCACAGTGGGAGAGAAGCTAGACTTGTTTTTTCATCCATTTTAGATTCTGACTAGGGTCACAGATGAGATAAAGTATGCTGTACAGTATTGTATGCATTTTTGACCTTTCTGAAAACTGAGGAATTTGGACTCAAGCCCTTCTATGTGAAAAGATCAATAGTAGAACTACTAGAGAAGTGTCTGGAACCTCTACACTGTTTATTTTAACTGTAATTAGTTATCATCTTGCATATGTTAAGCATCATAAAATAAGACTCCTCTGGTCTGATCGACTAATATGTAAGTCATGTTAATTTTAGTTCATGAATTTTGAATTATGAAGTAATTCTGGATGAACCTGGTGATACCTCTTTATCAGCTCACAAGTCCCTCAGGCACATCAAGACTGACTACTCACATTTTATTTTTTGTTTTCTCCTTCTTGTAGCTTATACAAATAAAGATAAGATATATCTGGCTTCTGCAGGATTATTATCTCATAATATTTACAGTCATTCTATATATGTTTAAGTGTTTTGTAAAACATTCATTTTTTTACAATAGATTTTGTAGTAAAGTAATTAAAAAAGCCCCCACCTGTTTCCTAAAAGAAATCACAGTCAATCTTTCCATTTATATTTAATGAAAGTTTATTTAGAACAAGATACATATTCACAGACTGCCCTTTATTCAGTATCTTTGAAGATACAGACTTGGTAAATGCATTATTAAAAGTCTATTATTCAAGAAATACATCACTATAAAAACACTGGTTTTGCAAGTCCAAGAAAATATGAATATTTTTAAGTAAAAGACATTTAACCAGCATGATAGAAAGTACTGTAAAATATATGTTCAAGGCCACAAGAAATGAAGTAACAAATCATCAGCTAGTTCACTTCAAACATATTTGAAGGACTGGAAATAATGCACTATAATGCTTTAGTGGTGGACTTGGCAGTGTTAGTTAATGGTTGGACTGAATGATCTTGAGTCTTTTCCAACCTAAAGGATTCCATTATTTTATTCTATAATTCTATGATGCTATAATTTTCAAATGACCTTCATATCAAAAATGGTACTCAGTGACGCCTATTTTTGTTGACTGAAAAGCTAGAGCAGTAAGTGATAGTTTAACTGAAAAATTAAAGTCAGATCAGGTGGCCAATACTCATTCTACTTAAGAAAACATAACACTAGTTCATCGGAGTGTTACAACTGTTAGCCTCAGCATATAGAGAGGACATGAACTGAGGGTCATAAGACTTACATTATTATCATTAAATCTAGCAAATATTTTAGGTCATCTAAGTAAATTTTTCCCTCCTAAATTTACTGACATAATCATAAGCCTTTTTATTTATTTCAAAAACTTTAGCTCCAAAATGACCTTTCAGCTGATTAAAATATACCCGAATATAAAGTGGGCAATTGTTTCACTTGAGTTTTTGACTCTACATCTTCTACACTCTCTCCTCTCTCAGTGTCAGCACTGGTCCAGGAGATCCAGATACACTTTGCCATTATACACAGTGTGTGTGATGACTATACACTCCCTCCCCAGACATTTTTCAAGTCAGCAAGGGTAGCTGTTAGAATGGACTTTCTCAAAAACAATTCAATAAATAACAATAACAAGAAAGAGAGAAAGAGAGAGGGAAAAAGATAAATGAAAGACAAAAAAACAAGAAAGTGACAAAAAAAGCAAGAAAATGAGAAAGCAAGCAAGCAAGCAAAGAAAGAGGAAAGAAAGAGGAAAGAAAGGAAAGAAGGAGAAGAAGGGAAAGAAGGGGAAGGGAGGAAGGGAGGAAGGGAGGAAGGAAGGAAGGGAGGAAGGAAGGGAGGAAGGAAGGGAGGAAGGAAGGGAGGAAGGAAGGAAGGAAGGAAGGAAGGAAGGAAGGAAGGAAGGAAGGAAGGAAGGAAGGAAGGAAGGAAGGAAGGAAGGAAGGAAGGAAGGAAGGAAGGAAGGAAGGAAGGAAGGAAGGAAGGAAGGAAGGAAGGAAGGAAGGAAGGAAGAAAGAAAGAAAGAAAGAAAGAAAGAAAGAAAGAAAGAAAGAAAGAAAA
Source organism: Otus sunia (assembly GCA_010365825.1). Lineage (NCBI taxonomy): Eukaryota > Metazoa > Chordata > Aves > Strigiformes > Strigidae > Otus > Otus sunia. The sequence continues at coordinate 713,327 of ML997789.1, forward strand.
AAAAAGAATTTTGGTAATATATAATAATTTTGATAAATCTACAATTCCTTTTGAGCAGGGACATGTTAGAAATTTTCAAAATTACTGTTATCTGAAGTTACCACAGAGCCATGCAGTTACTGTCTTCTGTAAGTCTGCGTGAACCCTCAGACAACATCACACTTCCTGGTCAAGTGGAAAGAAATATCAGTCTCTGGAGTGGGTAATGATCTCACCTTTTCTAAGAACAGCTCTATCAGTGCACGAATTCTCAAGTAGAAGTCTTGCATCCTGCCTTCTTGTGTGAAGGACACAGTGCCACAACATCAGTCATGAAAACTGGCAAGCCTGGAGGGAGTACAATTTAGTACTGCTTAATTGTTCAGGAGCTTTGTAAGACCTGTAGCAATTTAATGAGTTGTTAGATTTCAAGTGAGAATATTCTTTGTGGCCACAAAATTAGAATATAATGGGTAACTGCATCTCAACTTTTGATATATGATACCACACAGAAGTTATAGACAAGTTCCCGCCCTATATACTTAAACAAATAAGGTCTAAAATTTCAGGAAAGATTCTCTCTCTGTGTTTTGAGAAAGGACAGTTAAAAGTGAATGACAAAAGGAATTACCACCTTTAAAACAAAGTGACCTCTTTCTAGCGCTGAGAGGCATTTCAGGAAGACACAGAAGCATTGAAACTTGTAAAAATCTGTACTTGCTGAATGAATACATTTGTTTGACTTCTGAATGCTGCTTGTCTGTTTTTGCCTTAGTTTCAATTGTAACAACTCATATGGCCATTTTGCCTCAATTAAAACAGATCATAATACGAATTGCCAGATGTTTGGATTGGGGGACTTATTAAAGATCCTTTGAAACCTGAGTTAAGTGTGATTCACACTGCATAACAGGCACAGGCAAAGCTCACACCTTAATCTATCAAATCTCTCAAGCACTAACTAGGCTGTCAGGCAGTTTAACCGGCCTAAATGCAGTGTGTAGTTTTGGCAAGGGTCTTCAACTTTTTTCCAGCTGAGCTTCATTAGAAAACCGGCATCTTTCTGTGTGGATCCAGATTCCCATCATCTCACTCTCCCGCCATGGCCACTGGACTCTTTCACTGCCTCCACTCTCATCTCTCTCAGGAACATCATGGGCTCAACGGAGCTTGTCAGACAGAAGTTTAAATTTCAGTGTGTTCAGCTGAGTGAATGAATCTCAAGGAGTGATGGGTGCTTTACTTTGTGACTATGTAAAACTGAGGACACCCCCACAGCTGAGACCTTCTTCAGTTGCTTCCTCAGGCTACTACTCACCAGCGCACAACAAAGGTGACACTCCTCAAAGCCTTCATGACACTGCAGCAGTACACCTTAACAGAACTTGCATGAGTGATCAGCAATCAGGATTACTTTGGTCACTTCCAGCAAATTTGTATGCCCCAGACCACACAGATGCCCCCTCTGGAAATAACGTTCCAGGGCCTCACAAGAAACATTGCCCCATGGTGTCCACTTAAGGAGGGGCAATAGCTGCCCTTAGAGGGATGTCACTTCTCTTGCTCCGGGGCCTCACAGGTCTTACATGGGTGTTAGATTCATGTTAAGTGTGCAACAACCTGAATCTTTAGAATCCAGGTATGAACAAAACACCTTTTGATTGACATGTACACAGCAAGTAGTAGCAACCCACTGGCAGGGATCACACTGTTCTCTCCAGACATGCCAGGTAAGGGGTATCTCACTTGCTTCATATTGGCAATCATGATGAACTCCATAAAGGTGGGGTTAAAAAGTGCAGGTGACTTCTGCCTCCCACTCCATGGGAAATGAGATATTTCTTCCTTTTTGTTTCACTCTCATGGATATGGCCACAAGTTGCATAGGAACCTCCTTATGAAGAAAGCTCAGGGCACTCCTGGGCCACTTTGAACAGAGGGAGAAGTACCTCAATCTCCCTCATATTAAAAGGGCTGTCCTTGGCTTAGTTAAAGATCACTTTGGTCAACTGGATGAGAACAGAGTTGCATGAGCTTGCAAATCTCACCTACTCAACGACCTTAAAACAGGATGTGACTGTCAAGGACTATCACCAAGTATAGGGATGGACATATGCCAGCACAAAACACATCTCTCTGCAGCAATGGTCTGCAAGCTGTCAGTATGTAGACTGCATCACCATACGGCAAGTGAGAAGCTCCATGCCTTGCCTGTGCTGCAGAGGGACAGATAAGAGACTAGCAGAAGGGAGTGGTGATGCCACTAGCTCTAAGAAAGATTTGCCTGCAAATTCAAGGCATGCTGAGCAACGCTTCTACACAGCACAGCTTCTCCGGCCTCACTGTAAGAGTACTCTGCGTGTTAGGTTACAGCTGTAGAGGCCAGGCACTCCCACATATTCTCCATGGGGCTTTTGCTGGCACTCAAGACAGCAACCGCAGTTGGGGAAGGGGGTAGAATCATGGAGTTTGCCCTGAAAGGCACCTCAGACTTCCTGTTATAGACAGTCCTCTAAGAAATTATATATGTCAGCTGAGCTTGCTTACATCTGCCTCTTCCAGCCCTGCCAAAACCATACTGTCTAGCCCATCATGGTCCTAATCAGGCTCCCCGAAGCTCTTAAGTCTTTGTCAGGGGTGCTCTGATGACCTTGTTCAGTATCAGCATCGCTTTTGCTGAAAGGCTGACAAGCAGCTCCCTCAAACACTCTCCTCTACTGCTACTAAAACCAGGGAATTTTAAACCTTTCCTTCAAGTTGGAAATGTCTTACAGATATTGCTGAAAGGAACTAACAATGATCATTAACACTGTTACATGGGGTAAAGTCATTCAGCACTAACACTGAGGGGTAAGAAGTAAACTTAAGCAGTTAGCTGTAACTTAATGTCTCATAGTGAGTGATTCCTCAACAACTTACCTTGCACATGAACAGCCTGGCAAAAAGCTACCATGAACAGCCAATTTCAGGTACTGTGTCAGTGAGTGGACAATCAGAACAGGAGCATTAAGGAAGTTAATTTACAAAGGATTGTATGATAACATAGGTGAAAACCTACGTTCTTATAAATTATGTAGTTCTCTGTGTATTATATAGAATACCAGTCTAATTTAAAGCAAGTTGCGTGTTCTTGTCTAAGAGAGGGAAGGCACACAGGGAGAATAATACTCAGTTTGTGAGGAAGACACAAAAAACGTCCAACCTTCTGATATCCAGCAGTGGACTATATGCTGGATTTTCTTTCTTTTAGTCAAAACAAGAGAAATGTGCATGTGTAGAGATGGCATTCTTACATTATACAGCAGCATTAAAGTTGCACGCTTTTAACAGATATGAAGATAATAAAGATAAATGGGATCACCGTGACCATCTTTTCCGGCCTTCTCTCCTACATACCAGTACTCTGATGGATTAATGCCTCTTTGAACTAGAAGAAGCCTTTTAGAAAAGCTGCCAATCTCCATTTCTATTTTCTACTCAGAGAAAATTTGCTACTGCAATGAGAAAGTTTCATTTAGAATCACTATTGAAAGTGTGTTTTCCATTTTGAGCTGATGTTCCCTAGCTTTAGCTTTTAGCTAGTGAATGCTATTTTCTCCTTGTCTGCTTTATTGAAGAGCCTCTATTCTGAAGATCTTCTTTCCCATATAGATAATTCTAGATTATGAAAAAGCCATTTCCTTTTAACTTTCAGTTTCAGCTCAAGGGGTCTTCATAGTGTCCAATGCCTTAATTATATTAATCTCTTAGAAACCATTTACATTTTTTCCACATATTTCTTTAATTGGAACATCAAAGAATTCTCTAATAATCTAGAAATACATAGTTAATGTAGAAATAGGTAGCAAAATCAACACAAATAACACAGCTGTTACTAAAAGCCTCACTGTTTCTGCATTCTCAAATTGTCAGTCCTCTGTGCCATCCATTATGAGCTCAAGATTAGCTGTCTATTTATGACAGTTCCAAGTTTTTTACAGAAGCCCAAACCAAAATCCTTTAAGTCAGATCTACGTATTTTCTGCTTAGATAAGTTTACACTTGCTCACACACACAGACTACTTGCAATTTAAAAAGACAATCCAGATCACTGTATGCAAGGTACTCTTTACTTTCTCCTACACATTTTCTTCTGGAAACTGTTTTACTGATAGTATTTTATTCTACATTGATGATAAAAATGTAAGATAATGTGAGGCAAGGAGAAAACCTTACTTTACAGAAAATTCAAACTATTGATGTTTTTACTAACCAGCTAAAAAACCCTCAACAATAACATGTGTCAAGACTGCTTGAAAGGCAGAATTTCCACGGTCATTGTTCAATGGAATTAATTATTTATGTAATTCTTTCTTCTTTGAATCCCATCTAAGTCATTCCATTATTTTGTCTAAATCAATGTCACACTGACAAACAAGTAATTATCCAGGTCATCCCATTGCGGGACAACGAGATGATCAGGTCCAGTCAGCATGGGTTTATGAAAGGCAGGTCCTGCTTGACAAACCTGATCTCCTTCTACAACAGGGTGACCTGCTTATTGGATGAGGGAAAGGTTGTGGATGTAGTTTACCTTGACTTCAGTAAGGCCTTTGACACCGTTTCCCACAGCATTCTCCTGGCAAAACTGGCTGCTCGAGGCTTGGATGGGCACACGCTTTGCTGGGTAAAAAACTGGCTGGATGGCCGGGCCCAAAGAGTTGTGGTGAACGGAGTTAAATCCAGTTGGCGGCCGGTCACGAGTGGTGTCCCCCAGGGCTCGGTTTTGGGGCCACTCCTGTTTAACATCTTTATTGATGATCTAGACGAGGGGATCGAGTGCACCCTCAGTAAGTTTGCAGATGACACCAAGTTGGGTGGGAGTGTTGATCTGCTCGAGGGTAGGGAGGCTCTGCAGAGAGACCTGGACAGGCTGGAGCGATGGGCTGAGGCCAACTGTAGGAGTTTCAATAAGGCCAAATGCCGGGTGCTGCACTTGGGCCACAACAACCCCCAGCAGCGCTACAGGCTTGGGGAGGAGTGGCTGGAGAGCTGCCAGTCAGAGAGGGACCTGGGGGTGTTGATTGACAGCCGGCTGAACAGGAGCCAGCAGTGTGCCCAGGTGGCCAAGAAGGCCAATGGCATCCTGGCTTGTATCAGCAATAGCGTGGCCAGCAGGGACAGGGAAGGGATCTTACCCCTGTACTCAGCACTGGTGAGGCCGCACCTCGATTCCTGTGTTCAGTTTTGGGCCCCTTACTACAAAAAGGGCATTGAATGACTCGAGCGTGTCCAGAGAAGGGCAACGAAGCTGGTGCAGGGTCTGGAGCACATGTCATACGAGGAGCGGCTGAGGGAACTGGAGGTGTTTAATCTGGAGGAGTCTGAGGGGAGACCTCATCACCCTCTACAAGTCCCTGAAAGGAGGTTGCAGAGAGCTGAGGATGAGTCTCTTTAACCAAGTAATAAGCGATAGGACAAGAGGTAGTATTCTGAAGTTGCACCAGGGAAGGTTTAGACTGGCTATTAGGAAGTATTTCTTTACCGAAAGGGTTGTTAGGTGTTGGAATGGGCTGCCCAGGGAGGTGGTGGAGTCCCCATCCCTGGAGGTGTTTAAGAATCGGGTTGACATAACGCTTAGGATATGGTGTAATTGAGAACTGTCAATGTTAGGTTAACGGTTGAACTAAGTGATCTTCAAGGACTTTTCCAACCTAAATGATTCTGTGATTCTGTGATTCTATGATTTACCTTTTTAAGCTATATTAGTTTTCCTCCATTTCTTTAGAATTTTCAGGTTTTTGCAAGACTTCTTTAAAATTAAAATTAATAATCCAGGAAGGCACTTAGCCAACTCTTTAAAAAAATCAAGGATACAAATTTTTAAGAGTGTACTGACTTACAACACTGAACTTCAGCAATTGCTGTTTAATGGCATTCAGAACCAGCCTTAAAATGCTAAGTAATTCCTTCTTCCTTTGTATTGGTTTTGGATGGCAAGGTTTTGGTAGCGGGGGGGCGGGGGGGGGGGCAGGGTGGTGGCTACAGGGGTGGCTTCTGTGAGAAGATGCTAGAAGCTTCCCCATATGCAACAAAGCCAGTGCCAGCCAGCTCCAATATAGACCCACTTGTGGCCAAGTCTGAGCCCATCAGAGACAGTAGCACCTCTGGGATAGCATACTTAATCAGGGGGAAAAAAATGCTGTGCAACAGCAGCCAGAAGAATATGTGAGAGAAAGAACTTGGCAGACATCAAGGTTAGTGAAGGAGGTGCTGCAGGTGCTGGAGCTGAGACTTCACTTAATCCCACAGTGAAGACCATGATGAAGCAGGTTGTCCATCTGTAGTCCATAGAGGTCTCCATGCTGGAGCAGGTGGCTGTGTCTGAAGAAGGCTGTGACCCTTTGAAGATCCTGTGCTGGAGCAAGTTTGTGGGCAGGACTTGTAACCCTGTGAGGGATCCATGCTGGAGCAGTCTGTTCCTGAAGGACTGCACCCCTTGGAAGGGACCCATGCTGGAGAAGTTTGTGAAGAACTGAAGTTCATGGGAAGGCCCCACATTGGAGCAGGGAAAGAGTGTAAGGAGGGAGGAGTGGCAGAGACAAATTGTGATGAACTGACCACAAGCCCCTTTCCCCGTGCCTCTGAATCATGGCAGGAGGGAAGGAGGTAGTGGAAAATCAAGAGTGAGGTTGAGCCCAGTGTATTAGTTTAGTCTCTGCCGGGGTCTGAGACCACGCGGCCGCTGCCCCTCCCCCACAAAGGGAGTGAAGTACAAAGCCCCGGGCTGGGATAAGGAAGGTTTAATACAACAGCGTAACAGCAACAACAACACACAACAGCAATAACAACAAGAACAACAGCAATAACAATGAACAAAGCCAAATAGCTACCAAACCAGCAGTGAGAACAGAGCAGTGGTACAACACACGTGCTGACCGACCGGTCGCCTCAGCGGCAGCAGCGCGGCAGGATGTGACGTCCCCTGGGATCGGAATAACCCGGCTGGAGCTCCCCCCACTGCTGGGGAAACTTAACCCTATCCTGGCTAAACCAGGACACCCAGGAAGAAGGGAGGGCTGGGGTGAAGGTGCTTGACAATTTAGGTCTTATTTCTCATTCCCTTACTCTGATTGGATTTGATAACAAACTAAATTATTTTTTTCCAAGCAGAGTCTATTTTGTCTGTGACAGTAATGCGTGAGTGATCTTCCCCTGTCTTGACTTTGACCCGTGAACCTTTGGTTGTATTTTCTCTGTCCTGTCCAGCTGAGGAGGGGAGTGATAGAACAGCTTTGGTAGGACCCTGGTGCCCAGACAGGGTCAATGCTTATTCAGCAGTGAGAATACATCACCTGAATCTTCCCCAAACTATTGAACATGGCATTAATGCAAAAAACGATAAAAAGGTAATGAACAGGTTGGAGCTAGGCTAAGGGGAAGAGCGACTAGGAATAAAAGAATGCTTAAAAATCCAACAACTTGATTCAGTCTGGCTCTTGTTTCTAACAATTTTGCCAAAGTGGACATGCTGTGAAAGGGAATGATATTTTATGTACATGCATGTGCACACAAATATTTGAAACAGTAGGAGATAGAAAACAACAGACAATCTTTAACTGTAGAAGTCAGCTATTTAGACATGGTGAAAATGACCATCAATTTAATAAACTAACATAATGCTAAACATATTCCAGCGCAGCTAGTGCTTTATTGTGTGGCATACTCTTAATGCATTCAGAATTATATGTGCATTCTACCACACCACAATTTGTAATAAAATATTGGGTTTTTTTCTTGATTTCTGTTACAGATGAAGTTACCAGTCTTAACCTTGATAGTCAACTTTTGCATAATCCAGAACTTAAAAGCAACCAGGAGAAATGTAATAATTCTTTCAGAATAATTGATGTGTTACTGTGGGAAATTTGTTTTTGTCTTTTGAGGTTATATGGAAAATAGTTGTGACCTGTCATGTCATTCAACAAAATGCAAGTCAGAGAAAACAGGGTATATTTTGAGGCATTTACTACTCAGTTAAAATTATTATCTGCAAAAATATATAATTTAGTTGCGTGTAAGGTGACCATAAAAAAGAAAAATGAAATTTCTTTCAATTATGTTACAGAACTGTTCTTACTTAATTCTTTCCTGGTTTAAGGAGGACAAATGACTTAATCAGTAAGGGATTCTTTACCAATTAATCAATTTTTAGATTGTTATGATATTACAAAAATATGTGTAATACATTAATCTTTTTGTCTACATCCAGACATCACAAGTTCTTCTCCAATGTAGTTACTCAGCTAAGAACCAGAGAGATTTTCAAGGTTTTAAAGAGAAAAATTTTGTTTAATTAAGTATGAATCATGCTAAGATTCAGGCATTGTTTGTTACTAGCCAGGGTCAGAATCAAACTTAAGCATATTAACAGGGAAATCTAGACTAATGTTTATACCAATGGTCTCTCTCAAGTAGAATGAAAAAGAAATGCTTAACTGAAGCAAGAATTATGGGAAGACTGTAAGAGAAAGTCTCTAGATTTGAGTGGGAACCTGAGAGAGGAAATAAATTTTATACATCCCACATTAAAATTTAAATATTTTGTAATATGATGTGCAGTCTATAAATACAGTTGTCCATGTACAGCTTCCCTTACAGTTTGAATGGAAAAAAGACAATTCCTACAGCAATGGACTTCAGTGAAAAAAAAAATGCAAATCCTGATACAGCTAGGTTTTGTGATCTATTATCTGTTATCCACTAGAAACAGGGCCTGATACACAGTGAATTTGAGCCTTTAGAAGAGAAAGAAAGCCATGTGAAGAAAGGATGGCTTGTTAGACCACCGGACCATCACTTCCTCTTTCAAAAGTTACCAGTGTTTGTTCAATAAGGATAATATTTTCCTACCTCTCTAGGAACTTGAATCAAAATCCAGTCAGGAGTTTGATAAAATTAAATAGCACTGGGAGATACACATGCATAAAAACCCACCACAAATATGATTTCCAACACTGTAATTTCAAAAAGGTTTTAGCTCATTGTGTAGATGAAGGTGCATTGTATTTTAAAACGGATATCTTCCCGGACTTCCTGAATCTTGCTCATTCTTTAATTCAGTCAAAACCATAAAGTTTGAAAGAACTTTGGAAATTATTCAATTAACTCATGGAAAAGGTAAGTGAATTTAAGCATAGGAATCAATAAAAGTGCTAATAACAGACACTGATAACACATACATATGGGGCACCAAAAGGAATAGATAAATACAGCTTTCTTTTTATTTTATTTGCTACCCAGCTTCCTCAGAAGTCTGTGCTTTTGAAATATGAAAATAAATGAAGTGGGAAGCCTCCAAAGAACCTGAAATTTAGGAAAGAGGAAATTTTATTAGTAACTGTAGATTGCTTCTCTATAAACACCAGTCTTAAGAATAAAGACAGAGGCAAAACACAGAAAAAAAATGGCTGTGCTCCAAATAAAATGTTTTCTGCCAGTAGATACAGCTGAAAACATTCAAAACTAAAAATATTTAGCTAATGTTTGTATCATCTCACAGAATGTCTTATGTATCTAACATTGTGTTCAGTTTCAACTGCATTGCAGAATAAATTAGGACCCAATTTTTCAATTGTTCTTCATGTGGAAAATGTAACTTTGTATCATAGAACAAGTGAGATCAACAGGACTGCATGAAATTTAGGACTCAGTGAACATAAGTAAAGGTTGGAAAATTGTTGTGTGAGTGGCCCTGGCTCATACTCATCACTATTTTAAATATTACTTTGATTAAGCTTTAGGAAAGACTTTCTTGTCTTTTTTTTTTCAAATCAAGAAGACTGTGGGAGAGTATATTGTCAAATACCTTTGTTGTGAAACTTGTTTTCTCCAATTAAGTATACCCACCTCAACAGATTTCAATCTGGATGCTTTGAACACATTTTGTTTTTTCCTAAGCAGCTTTAGAGCCTCATTAAAGTAGTGCAGTATGGGTACTTCACACTGTTTCAGTTTGGCTAGACTATATTTCTCATGATATATCACAGCAAGTTTATCCACAGAGGAATACTCCCAGCTAAAGTACATTTCCCTGGCAGTTGAGAAGTCCAATTTTTAAAGTATGAGACAGCTGTGTTGCTTTTCTTGTAAGCCACAATACTGGCTTAGGTGGATGCAAAATAAGTCTGAGACCATTCAAAATGAAAAATGCCTTCACTGCTGAATCAACCTTTCTTGAAAATGTTTGTTCTTTGGAAAGTTTTGCAACTTAAGATTTTCCTTGCAAAAGAAAAGAAAATATCAAAATATCAGATGTCTCACAGAGCTAAAATCTCATTTTCAGTTCTACAGACGGGGTATCCTTAAGATAAAGTGAAACGCACTGTTTGTTTTATTTGATCACTGAGAAGTCTTTCATTAGGACAACTGCCATAGTTTTTTTTTTCCCCACTATGTACCACAGAGTGTGTGAAGCTAGTAAGGGTACTAGAATATAGCTTTAATTATGATATTTGGCTGAAACAGTAACTATTGCACCTATAGAAAACAATTATTCATTTCCCCAGTTCAAATACCGGCTTCCTTTGCTAGTGTAACTATGCAAGTCAAAATGACTAGAATAGAAGAAAGCAGACAAAAAAGTTGAATTCCATTTATCTGCTGAAATTACACGCTTTTGAGCTGTTTTACACATTGAGGCTTCCAATGGGTAAAACATTGGGCTTCCAATGAAGAGAAGTTAAATGGAATGGTGTCAATACTCATGGGTGTCTGTGTCACATACAATAAACCTTGCACTATGATGTTCTGTGCAGAGGCTGGTGATAATCAGTACCATCTTTATGTTCAGACCTGGAAAAAAGAACAAATCTGTGTTCTCACCCCATTCAATACCAGGAAACCAACCCTTGCCTCTGTAAAAAAACAGAATCAGTAGTCTTTGATATTACAGGAGTTCGCTGAGGGGCAATGTCTTCAAAAGTTCCATATTTGTGAGAACAAGTTCACATTATGAGCTCCTGCTGGCACCATTTGTCCTGAAGTTAAAGGGAAAATCCAAAGAATACACACAGAATGACTGCATTCTAAATGTGTGTGTGTGCGTGTGTGTGTGTGTGTGTGTGTGTGTGTGTGTGTGTATGTGTGTGAGGGTGGTGTTTGAAACAAATATGGCAAATACAAATCCACAATCCCATGAGGATCTTTAACTACTTTAGGATGGACAACTTAACAGATAAGCTGTTAAAATCTGTAAAATGTTCCTCTATCTCTATGTCATACTGTTGATTTTGTTTTTTTCAGAGAGAAAGGGATTTCAGCTATTTAAGAGTCTAAAAGATCTATGATAAATAAAACCACTGCTCCTAGAATTACACTAGTTAGCATAAATGATTTATTGATTTCAACATTGTAAAGAACATGATAAAGTAGAGTATAAGAATGTGTTTCTGTTGTTTTGATTTTTGTTTGTTTTTTTTTTCCATAAAAATCTACTAAATGTGTTTGTACACTTAAAGTTCATCTTTTGCATGTACACACACACACAGAGTTTAAATATATGCTTAAGTAACTCTACTGAGGGAGACCGAAGTTTAGCCTTGGTCACAATGTCATCTCAGAGTGCAAGCGATACACCAGATGCTCTGTGTACATCTTCACAGCTAGCAACAATAAGTCAGGGTTTTCTGAGTTTCAACTTTTTGTTTTGACTAGTCCTTAAGGCTTTTCTTAATTTGTCTGGATCCTTTTTGAGCCTACATAAAGTTTAAGCTTATATAATATCCTGAGCACCTGTGTGAAGTAGTACCTCCTTTTATTTTTTTCAGCTGATTTCTTTTTATGACTCCTAGCCCTTCTACTAGAAAAGAGAGGAAATAGTAATTTCTTATTCTCTTTTAATTCCACTCATGATATTATAGACTTGTTCTATCCCTCCTCGCTCATCTCTTTCCCAGGCTGAATAGTCCAAGTCTATTTAGTTATTCCTTATATAGATAGTATTCTTTAATTTTAAGCATCCTTGATATCCTTCTCTTCACTTTCCTCAATTTGTGTTCTCACATCTCAAAAATAATATAATCAAAATGGAAGTATTCAAAATATAGTTGAATGATGAATTTATGCAATGGCATAATAATGCTTCCCTTTCTGTATTCCTTTCTGAAAAATTTCTAGTGCTCTATTTGTTTCTTTCACTGTTTGTGATCTGATGATATCATAAAACTTCATTATAACATCAGCATCTCTATTCTGTGCCTACTGCTTATCTTGGATGTAGACTGAATTCTTACTATGTAAGAAATTATATTTTGGAGAGAGAAATTCAGAGACAGGTTTGCTTAATGTAGGCTTAGTCTGCAAAAGAGGTTTGTGAACATCAACAAATCTTAAAATTAACATAATTTGAACTTTTATGCTTACAAAAATCTGTAGATCAAATGAGTTTTGTTTTGCTACAGGTAGTTTGAGTACATCTCGTACATACCCTGTGGGAGTCTTCTACTATTGTGATTGAAAGGTTAATATTAAGAAGAGTTTGGGATTTTTTCCCCTCATAATGGCAGAATTTATGGTTAAAATTTGAAAACTCCTAGGTATGCTTTTGGGAATATTCCACCAAATTTTTTTTATTATAATAGGGATAATTTGCAAGTACTTATGCTGAAACCCTGCTTGATTTTTAAAGTTTGTAAAGTTTCTGCATATTTGGATCTTGAGCCTTCCACTCTACTAAAAACTAATGGGGAAAAATAATCTCTAGCAATAATGGATCAGTAAATTTAAGTAAAAGAAATAGCTACATGGTGTTCATCCCACCTTTTTTTTTTTTTAAAAAAAAAAAAAAGGAATAATTTTTACCCAATTTGCCTATATGCTGGAAAATTCAATGGGAATCCAAAGGCTTAATGTGAGTAGAAATGAGCAAATAGTGAAAAAATTAGAAGTTTCTCACAAAATAAAATAAAAGATGAAATCTCAAAGGGACTTTGCATGAAAAAAGGTTTAATTATTACCTTTTTCTCACTGTTAGACAGACTGGATGAAGAGAGTTTCTGTGATGGTTTATTTTCATTCATCTTGTCAGTAGGAGTTGAACCTTCTGCTCTAATCAGGCTGCCTACTATTCCCAGGTATTTTATCCTCTCAAGAAAGGTGACCTATGTGGGCAAGTAATCTTGAAAAATCTTACTGTGCACTTCAGCTTTCACTTCAGTTTCTTAAAGGACTTGACAAGATCTGCTATTATGTTTACATCTACTCAGCTAAAAACCTGTAGAACTAAAAGCTGTGGAAACCTCTGGCTGTTTGGATCTCTGCGATCAAGTCAGAGTCCTGTAGCATGAAGCATTAAATAAAGCTCACAGAACATCTAAATGTCTGTAGAGAATGAAGTACTGGGTCTAGTGACTTATCTCAATAACAGTACTCTCATACGTTCCTGTCCAAGATTGCTACTTATATGAAACAAATACTTGTAAGGCCTCAGTATTTCGTGTCAAAACTTGATCCTGCTGTTTTCAGCGGTAGTGCAGTCCTTCAGCAGCTTCATAAAACTTGAAGTAAAACTAATCTCTTTATACTATCTCTTAGCTTGCAATAGTTTCCAGAGTATAAAGTGAAATACAATTCTGCAAAGTATATATGAAAGATTAAGATATTTTTTGTGTCTAGGGACATGAGCAATCTCTTTTTAGCTTTTCTTTCACACTTCATGGTAGCAGTCAAACCCTTTTCTAGTACTAGGTCTTCATGAGGAACTTATGCAGCTGCGGGTATGTTAGTAGTCTATGGATTAATTTTTTTACTATAATATACACATGTAGATGCAGAGTAGCTCAGCATAAATCCAGGGCAAAGGAAACCTGGGCTTGGGCTTCCTTGTGTTGCCCCCTTACTTTCTGCAGCTCTACTGGCCTGATGGTTGGCAGTTGCAAATGGAGCAGTTTTAAGGAACCATCCAACATAACACTTAGCTAAGGTTAAAGGACTGTGTCAAAATGTTTATGCAGTCATTAAAAAAACCCACACAACAAAGCAACTTTTTTAAAAAATACCTTTCTATAGGTGTGATTTTGCAGTACACATGTGGAGTCTGAGGCAAGTTTGCCACTCTGTTATAATGGGCGCAACATTTCTGATCCCACAATAATGGCTCCATTTGAAGATATGTCTTAGTGAAAGCAGCAGAGCAGAGGCCAAAACAAAAGAATACCAAATAGGGAGCGAACTGGAAATTTCCAGAAACTTGTAATTAAACCTGATGGAAAGCACTTTTATTAATAAAGCTTTGTTGTTACACACTGTAGGTTTACATGTATTTTAAGCTTCCCAATAGTAGCTTATTTACAGAAATATTAACCTTGTTGCAATACTCAAGCTCCCTTGGCAGAGACTGTGAAATCACCAGGACAGATGTTACATGGAAACAGAAAAGATGCTCTCTGACACAGGTATCTTACCGCTTAAATAAAATATAAGGTAATATATAGACATACAATAGATGGAGAACACAAGGAAACAGGGAAAGTAAAGTTGATCAGCCTGACTGTCCTTGTAGTGGCACCCTGCTGTCAATTTTTGCATAAATACCATGGAGAAACAAAAACTAATTCAGAGTTCGATAATAGTGCAGCTTTGTGAAGGTTTAAGAGGAACTCCTCCCAAGAACAATGGAATATAGAAGTCATAAACACTTCTGTGCTAGTTTTGGCTAGGACAGAATTTTCTTCATAGTAATAAATATGGGGCTAAGGTTTGCATTTGTGCTGGAAACAATGTTGATAACACAGGGATGTTAAATTACTGTTGAGCAGTGCTGACAGTCTCAGGGCCTTTTCTGCTCCCCACACTGCCCCACTAGCAAGAAGGCTGGGGCTGGACAAGAAGTTGGGTACAGCTGGGACAGCTGACCCCGGTTGGCCAAGGGGATATCCCATACCGTATGACCATCATGCTCAGCAATAAAAAGCTGGAGGAAGGAAAAGTAAGGGGGCATGTTTGAAGTGATGGCTTTTGTCTTTCTAAGCCACTGTTCCATGTGATTGAGCCCTGCTTTTCCTGAATACCTGCGTGCTGATGGGAAGTGGTGAGTTAATTCCTTGTTTTACTTTGTTTGCATATGTGACTTTTGTTTTGTCTATTAAACTGTCTTTATCTCAACCCACGAGCTTTCTCAATTTTACCCTTCTGATTCTCTCCCGCATTCCACCAGCGAGTGAGTAAGCAGCTGTGGGGGGCTTAGTTGCCATCTGGGGTTAAACTGCGACAACCTCTTTAAATTTAACAAGATCTTGACATCGTGGTGAGCCAGACCTGGAGTTTCTAGGAATGAGAAGATTGCCAGCGCAGAGAGGACTGAAAAGGGATTTTAAAAGAAAAGATGCAGTTTACATTTCATGAAACAGAGGAAACATCTAGTAAAAGGACAGACGAAGAATTCTGTCAAAGAATCCAACAACATAGATTAACTTCCCAATAGCATTTCAGGTGAATATGAATCAAATATGATTACATTTATTTCAGAATATATTTTAAGAAACCTCCAAGCAAAAGGATGAACATCACAGCTAAAAATATAAAAGTACATAGTAAAGAAATGTGAGTAAATTTGTATTTTTCATTCATAAGTATCAAGTATAGTTTTATAATGTCCCTGATACATATTTTAGGTGATTAAGGCTGTCCAACAGTAAGGTGACTTGTATTTAATTCAGATAGTGAATTAATAAAATTACTTTTTGGTTTCTTGTGAGAACCCATCCTGTGGGATCACACTGTCTGTCATTTCTACCAAAAACTCCAAGTTTATTAACCAGTTTCAGCCAAGGTTGAAAGAATTCTTGGTTATAAGTTCCTAGAAACTTTATGAAAAATCAACAAAAAGGCAGAAGTGAGAGTTTTGAATTAGTTTCCCAGAAGACACCTAGACAAAACATAACAACTATACAGATTGTTTGGAAGCAGTCAGCTGACAACATAACTCACTCTACATCACAAATGCACTGACTGGACAACCAACACATAGGTAGCTCGCTAGTCACAAGATCTCCTATAAGTCCCTAGAAAAGAAGAGATAGAGAACAGGAATGGGACTTACTGAAGTGTTAAGACAAAAAGGAAGCAAATCCGTAAAGAAGAAAACCTCATTAACACTGCTCAGGGAACAAGATTTTTTAGCATCTTAAGCTGAAATAACTCAGAATTTGAAAGGGTTACTCTATACCTGAAGAGTCATACCCTGCCACTATTACAAACATCAACATGTGTCACTCCAATCGTACTATAGTTTGCAGGCTTACTAAAAGTTATTTTAAATATATTTATATATTGTAATTGCAGTGCCGTAAATTAATTCCTCCACTCATACAGTTAGAAGTTAGAAGTTAATTGATCATACATGGTAAATATTGAAAATTTTTGGCAAAAATAGCAAGACTCCTACATACATACAGATATACATACACGGCAGTCAGTAACTGGGTTCATGTGTGCATGGGGTAGTTTCCATACGCGCAATTAATATTGCTGCTTGTCCCCAGCTCACCAGGACTGTTGCCAGAGCCTCCAGGATGCTAAGCATGGCTCCTCTTCCCTTCCTTTATTCATGAGTCCTTGATGTACGGACAACAGGATGAAAGTGAGGTAGGAAATATCAGAGAGGAGATTGGTATGACTTTCTGGTTCCACAGGTAGATACCACCAATTTTTCTGATGATAACTAAGATCAAAATAAAAGCTAGATAACTTTCTCAAGGTGAGGGCACCTCTTCAGAAGAGCAAATTTTTTATCACTTAAGTAAAGCAGTGTGAATTGGAATGAGGATAAGAAGATCTAAGCAACAAAGTTATTTTCACACAGCTACTTCTCAGAGTGAAATAGCATGTTACAATCTATATGAAACTGAAGTTAGCAAGGAGAGTGAAGAAAAGTATAGTAGTTTTCTTCTGAATTAGAAAACTTGAATGGAATTTCAAGTTACAATTCAGACTTCAGAAGAGCAGGATGAGAACTGTAAGTCACAGTTCTTAAAATGGCACAAAGCTGCCTACTGAAAGCATCTTAAAGCACATTTGGTCCAAGCCAAAGAATATTTCTGAGATTCTAAAGTAATATATTGGAAATAATTGCCAATGTCATACCAATCTTTAGGGTAACACTTATTGAGTATCTTTGATCTATATTCTGTTTTCCAGAAGTATAACCAAATGTACTGAAGGAAAAAAAGACACACAGACTCAGAGGACCTAATTCTATCCAGCTATATTACAACATTCCCACCTATGGAGATATTTGACAGGGAAACCAGAGAGAATGCATACTACCTTACGCAGTAGAATTTTTCATATTCTTTTCCTGGAGGTAGTTATAAGCACTGCCTCCTTTTTTTATTATTTAAACATAGGGTTGTTAATAAAACTATATGGTCCGCATCATATTCCAGTCTAAAGCTTCCAATTACAATGGGAATGATACTGCTTTATGATAGATTTTTTCCTAAAGATTATCCTTAACTATGCTGATTCAGTGAAGTAAATGTATGATTTCAGTCCTTCTTGTGAAATTTAGTATTTTGCAATTGTTTTATTCTTGAATTTGAGTTAATCCTGCAAAGTCATCATAAATAAAGGACTCCATATCAATACTAGTGCCTTAGCCATTGGGAAGGCTCACATAGACTCAGGACTCAGCAGAGCAAAGGAGAGGCTGGTGAACAGTTTGACTCTTTGATACAAGTCCTGGCTTAAAAGATATGCTAAATTAATTGTATTCATTTACTTAATTCAGAATTATTCAATTCAGATTTTTTTCTGAATGTTGATTATTGGGTTTCACCACCAGTCTCCTTTAACAAAAAGTCACAGTTGACGAGTTACACAGTGAGACGTGACTCAACAATGTATTTTACTGTTAGTATGTCTGAAAGCTGCATTCCGGCAATAACAAAAGCTTCATCTGTGAAAGGAAAGAGAATCAACAAAAGCCAAGAGTATCTATGTTGAGAAGATCTGAGAAAGAGGTTAGTAATGAAGTAGACACCAGTCTGACAGCAGCTCTTTCAACATCACAGTCTGAGTGGACTGTTTTTATACCTGCTATACCTACAGTTATTTTCTCCTGGTGTTCTTACACCAGAAATATTTCCATTCCTACCAGCCTCACTGTTGTTGTCACCTCCTTCATTAAACTACTATAATTTTAACTTTTAAATAACCCCAAATGATCCAAAACTTTGACGTCAGCCTCAGTTTTAGTGGAGAGTTGAACTCAGTGATATCTGGATATCCCTTCGATCACAAATTTTTCTCTGCTTCTATGATTTTAATTCCTTCAGTGGAAGAAAGATCAAATTACCATGGAGTTTCTTATCCTGTATAGTGTTTAGACTTTCTGTTGTGATTAGGCCATTATCTAGTTACTATAATAGATGCAACATAAAATCCTCATTTCTTCATGCTTTCTGCTAACTCGTTTTCCTCAGATCTGCAAAACCCACCACATTGTTGTTGTTCACAACAGCTGGGCCTTATCACCTAATCACATTACTCTGTTAAGAATAGATAGCCATTTTAGTACAGTGTCACAGACTTGCCAAAGAAGTTGCATGCTGAACTCATGGCAATTGGGAAGAAGTCAGGCAGGCTGAGTATCCCCCAGGTTACCTGAAAAACACAGCTGGTCACTGGATTCCATGTTAGCCTTGCTTATAGCATTTTCCAGCCTTTTTTTCGAAAAGAAAAATAAGGAAAAATACATTGACTTTTGCTTTGAAAAAGTGCTGTGGTATTTCAGTGTTTTGATCAAGATATAAACATTTCATTTAGGCCAGTCTGTCATAAGCGGTGTTTGTCTGTGCTGCCCCATTGAGCCACTGCTCACGTTGATCTGAAATTGAGTTCCCTGGAAGGATCTCGTTTCCCATTAGACTCTTGATGTTGCATCAGGGAAACACTTGGCAGTACTGCCTTCTGGGTTTTTTCCCTGCAACTGATATTACAAACTCACCTACTATTACACACCAGAAGATCCACATAGAAAAAAAAAACATGTAGGGAGTGATGCGAATTTTTCAGTGTCAGATAAAACTGAGTGCTTGGGGATATTTGTGCTATGGCCTTTGCTGTGCATGCTCTGATATTTGATGTGAAACTTGATATGCGTTATCTTTGAGATCTCTACCCCAGTATGAGTTTGACAGAAACAGATGAACAGACGTATACAAAAATCATGTCAGTCACATTACATTAACGTAATTTAATGTATCTGTAGTTACTGCAGATGGGAATAAATGACATACTGGGCTACTGAAGCAATTTTGCATAAGATGTGTTGGACTTTGAAGGCAGTTTACAGGTTTAAAATTCTGAAATCTCTGACATTTTATTAATTTTATAAGGTTCTTGAAAAGACCAGAAGACTCTAAATGCTTGACCACACTCAATAAAAGTCCAATTTCCCTGTCTCTTTTAAACAAGACTTAAACCACAGCTGTGTTTGTTTAATATGTTGAAATTTAGCCATACCAATGCTTTAATAAGGAAAGCACACATTAGTCAAGGGTCTGCTGCACTCATGAAAGTGATGTCTAGCCCAGACAGGACATTCGAAAAGCATTGCACTTAATGGTTCAACAATGCATACAAACTCAATACTGACAGAATTATTAGTTAAGTTCCATTACAGTGATAATATATACAAACTTCCAGGGAAGTGATTGAGTCACCATCCCTGGAGGTATTTAAAAGACATGTAGATGTGGTGCTTAGGGACGTGGTTTAGTGGTGGACTTGGCATTGTTAGGTTTATGGTTGGACTCAATTATCTTAAAGGTCTTTTCCGACCTAAATTATTCTATGATTCTATGAAACAGTGGCTGGAGTATTTTAGCTGTTTCTGCAATTAAAACCCAACCAAAGAAATTTTTAGCACCTTGTATCACACGGAAAAACCTCCCAAATTTGTAAGGTTAATTATAACTATAAGCAGATATGCCTATACTGAGAAACTGGTATTTCAAACTTTATGATACTTAGCTGTCAAGTCTTTGCCTGACTGTTGAGCCAAATTTTTCCTGTCTATAATTGCTTAATTAGGTTTATTGCAATACCAGCTATTGCTTTGATTTGTGTCTATGTTTTTTATTGGTACTATTTGACCAGTCAAAAGTGTGGA
>ML997789.1:733477-882054 GCA_010365825.1 Otus sunia
TAAACCAAAAAAAAAGAGAAAGGAAATGGTTTTAAATAAAAAAAAAACTTCAAAAAAAAAAAAAAAAAAAAAAAGAGGAAAATCTTATTTTTAAAAATAAGGCAAAACAGTAGATTTTTCTCCTTCTCCTTACTTCTGTTTTCTCAAATAGATTTTCAATCTGTTGTTATTCGAAATAATAAACAACTACTGACAGAAGTAACTTATCCAAACCTATTTAATACAATTCAAACTGAACACCTATTCACTTTAGCGAGTTTTTGCCAGCTGAATAAGTTTTTGATTATACAGAGAGCACAATAAAGTACAAATATACGCTACCTTCATAATCATTTATTAAAACCTCATTATACCAGGTAGCATCTCTACAACAAAATACATGAGCTTAGAGTATGCCTCTTCCAATTGTTCTTCTAGAAAATAAAATCTGCTGAGCAATCAAACAGTAATAATGCAGAAATCTTACAACAGTAAAATAACTGAGAAAAAGGCAACTAAGTTTAGAGTCAACTAGAGGCAACTAAGATTAAAGTGCTTTTTCTTTTGTCCTTTCCTATTGTTATTGGAAGTTAAATCACATAAGATTCAATTATCCCTTAAGAGATTACCTGTTCCACACCAAAAAAGTGAAACATTAATATCTATGCCAACATTACATGCTAAGATATATTTACAATGGTTTGTAATAGATAGTGTACATGACATGGTAGAGTTCAGGAGACTCACCATTAAACAATATACCTTTATGCATACATACCCAAACAGGTTCTCTTTCTATGTAGTTTTCAAGAACTGGATGAAGTGAGGTTAAACAAAAGGTTTGTAACTTCACGACTGTGGAGAAATCTGGTCTGTATTGGCAAAAATCATTTATTTCATTCAATCTATAGCCTTAAAAAAAACCCAACAAAGCTTTTTTCTTGAGTATCAACAAGGTGGACTGTCTTAATGGACTTAATGCTTTTCCTTCTGTGTTGTGAAAGCATCCTTTCTCAAACACAATAAAGGAAGAAGAGGGCAGTGACAATCTCCAACATCTTGTGCACAGTCATACTCACTGGATAGCAGCAAATTTTCCTGCAGCTTTCCAGTTTATTTGAATGGGAAATAGCAGGGATCTCTAAGCTGCAATCCACACAATCAACAATGCTGTTAATGGCAGTTCTCATATTTCTGTAACTCTATTAAGTGAATGAACTGATGGTCTCTGTGATATACAGTGCATGTCGTGATGTCCTTAGTGATAGTTTGAAATAGCACTGACTTTCTGTTTAAAATTATTGTGTACTATGTCAGTTCATTGAGGTGGTACAACTGACCACTTCTTATCCTACTAAATTCTATTATCAGTTAATCCTATAGTATAGATAACAACCGGGTTTTCAGGTCCATAGACAGCGAAAAAGAAGGGTTATGTCTTATTGCCTTCTTAGAAGAACCTGGGTGTAGACGACCTCCCTGGAAACACCTGTTTGCACTGCTCTTGGTTATACTCTGAATGACAGTCTGTAAGAGTAGATACTAAACCCACATACTGTATGAGCCTTAGGAAAAGGAAGAATTGCATTTATCTAGTGCTCTGTGAAAAAATATATTATGCTAAACCTTTACAACCCTTCAGAAAATGTCTATTACAAAAGATTTAAATACAAGATAAAAGCATGAGCAAAACTAGGGATATGAAGTTCAGGCAAAGGGGAAAAGGTGTGCTCCTGGCACAAATGCCACAAAGGGACAGAAGAATGACAAAGGCAAAGCTGGGCACACTGCAGCTACCGGGAGGACATTCATCTTGTGACTGCAAACTGCTGCAGACTGAGGCAGGGGAGGAAAAACAAGCTAGCAAAAAGGAGAAAATGGTTTTTGTGTTTAGCACAGAACTATTTAGCACCTTGTCTCCCTGCAAGTCACTGATTAGCTGGCTGAGCAGCATAGTGCTCTGAGCTCAGTGCAGTGAGGGAAAAAGATATAGACAGAAGAGGAAGAAAGGTAAAATTTTGGTATTAGAAGAAAAAGCATTAGGAAAAAAAATTTCTTATATACCCTATTCAATGCAAAGGTGTGAAAATCAGAATCTTATAAGGATGAGTAATCACAGGGAATGGAAAAAGAAAAGAAGGAAAGGCAGCAAGTAAGTGGGAGAAAATGGTAGGGAAAATCAGAGTGATGTTTTAGGTACAAAAGATAAAGACAAGAATTTAGACAAAAAAGAATAAATTGATCATGATGGCTGAAGATATAACTGAATGAACAACAGAAAACATTAAGTTGCACTCATACAACATCAAGTAGAATATGGAAGTTAGACAGAAATAAGAGGCATGGATGGATAGTGAGCAGGAGATTTATTTTCATATTTTGATATTTACAGAGAAAAATCTATTTTATGTTTTTATGTTTTGGTCACATTTCAGTGCAGAGAAAAGAAAAAGACACTTCTTTCTTTTTACATAGTCTCACGTATGATGTTTTCCAAAATAATAATTAGTTTATTTCTAGATATGTTACATTTGCTAACTGCATCTAAAAGAGCTGAAAGTTAGTGACACCGTTATGCAAAAGAAAATACTGAAAGAAAACAAAGACTATCTGCTAAGTCAGTGCTCAATCCAGCACTGCAACATGTAAAATGAGCATTAATAACATTTCATTTCAGTAACCTATTATTTCAGGTGGGAATATGGAAGAGTAAATGTGTTCCTCTGTTTCCAAAAATTAGGCTCCTAGGTAGCAAATATCACAATATGATCAAAAGATCGATTTGCTTCCAGCAGTTAGATAGTAGGTATAAGTTACTTAAATATTGAATTGGAGAAACCAATTTACAATGTATTCATGCTATCTTTTATTTTAAAAAAAAATAATTACATTATCAGTCAAATTTTTAGAAGGCCTTGAGATTCAATAGTCCAAAGTATTAGAACTTTAATTCTCACCACATTTCTGCAGTTAGAAAACACAAAATTTGACAGTTGATTGTTGAAGATAATCAGTTTCATTTGCACAATTTCAGCAAGGCAATGCAAAGCAAGGCAGAGTGACTGGTAGGTGAGAACTCTGCCTGTTGCAACAAAGGCCACTGCTTTGAAGAGTGTGTTGTGATCTGGACTTTAAGTGAATTTTTCAAGTGGATATTGTCCATTTCACTGAGAAGAAAAACATCTAATACACAGTAACCTGACACTGGACTGTAGACAAGTGCATTTTTGTAAACAAAAGGAAATTGCCTGAAAATAAATACAGATAAAGGAGAAACCTCTCATTTATTTTCCACTCATAAATGGATAGTTGTTTATATTAAGAATGCATCCTCCAGTGATGACTTCTCTGGCTTAGTCATTTACTTTTTCAGGATGGTTTTTTTTCAGCGCAGTGGAAACAGAAGAGAAATAAATACATATTAAAGACAAGATAGATACTATTCTAGCCACAGCAAATCTCTGACATACTGTTCTGCATGATAATTTTGTCATAATATTTCACACTGATGCAGTTTGTAATTGGATCACCACTTTTTCCACCAGGAATAGTTAGGAAAAAACAGTCTAATCAAAGGAAGTCAAGTAGAGAGCAACCTAGCTTTAAAGTACCTCCAGAAGTAGGAGTTTGGTCAGAGGTATACTATACAAAGGAGCTCCAAACAATGTCTTTTTTATTCTGATTTGAAGTTGTCCTATCTGTGCCCAGAAACCTGGGGGGGAAAAAAAAAAAAATATGATGATAGCTACAGAGGTTTTGTCCAGTAGCTTTTCTTATAGCTGAGAATAGATGAGACTTTCTCTAGGGAGAAACACAAGAATTAGACAAAAGCTGACTGTATCAAAAAGGATTTTCTTAGAAGAAAATTAGGACTGTACAAGATGATGAAACTGTTCCTACCATATTACTGGGACTTTTAGTTACTAAGGAAAAACAGCAGTCCCCAAGATGGAGTACACTTACATTGGTGTGGGAGTCACAATTTATACATTTTTATTTCTGTGGTAAAATGGAAATATGGGGGGGGGGGGGGGGGGGNCCATTTGAATGCAACAACTTCCTGTTCAAAAATTAATTTTAGTCCATGGGATATTTTCTAAGACATATTAAAAAGTTTCAACTTAATTTCAGGTTACACAACTCTTAAAAGCTATTTCCTATGTTCACTTTAATATTAAGATGTAATTTTCAAGAAAAGACATGAAGAATTTGTTCTCCATCAGCTGAAACCTAAGCAACAGCTTTTGCAGAATACTGAGGAAGAAATAAAAAAAACCCCTTTTAATATTTTCAGAATTATGTTCTTCAAGGCCTCTCTTCTCAGAGGCTAGATCAATTTCCAGAATAGTAATTCTGGTCTTTCTGTAACCTTACCTATTATTCATGGAGGTTTTACTTCAAACTTTGGTATTTTCAGTGAGATGGTATTGAAAAAAATCCCATGAAAATCATTGCCTTTTACAGCAATACAGCAATAGCCATAACAAGAATGAAAACATTATTACGTTTTTAAAGTATTAGCCTAAATGTGTCTTTGTAACATTGTATTCATTTAAAATAGAATTCGTCCACATTTCAGAACATTTTGCTGCTCTTCTCGATGAATAATAGAAACAGAAAACAACTCAAGTAACTTTGTTTTCTTCAGTCAGAACTAAATTAGAAAAACACAGGAGAAAGAAAGCGTTTTGTTAAAAAATGGGAAAAGGAAATGGAAAAGGAAACCAAAATAATTCAGTTATCAGTACTAGATTATCTGGATATTCTCTTGTAAGATCAGCAAGGGACACATGGAACTATAGAAGGAATTACATTTTATGAATTTACAAATTGTAGGAGAACATGATTTTTCCCTTGTAGGTACTGATGAAAAGCAGAGCAATAGAACAACAAAAAATAGGAAGTCACATGGTCTGCTGCCCATTGATTTGATAAGCATTGCAGAGCCTTATATTTACGGTCTAACTTCTGATTTGCATCTCCTTTTTTCTCATTCCACGAGATACTGTAACATTTTGCCAAATAAATCAGTAAAGAAAAATACAGTTAAGAGCTGGTCTGAATTATGGACTTGTTTAATTCAATATTCCAGAGAGCATGATTGTTTTAAGGTCTGAAATTGAACCACATCTTAGTAAAAATTAAAAACAAAGGAATTGACTGTGGTAATTGCTTATTAAATTTTCAAACCCCAGTGACCATAACAAGTTTAAATTAATTGCTCAATTGCTCACGTTTAAAATAGATGATACTGAATGCGCAACAAAACAACACAGGCATGGTTTATAAGTAAATCTTCTTGAATGGAAAAATACCTCAATACTTTATTACCTCTGGAGAGTTTAAGGGAATTCAATAAGGTTGACTGAAATGCATTCAATGAAAATGCTCTGCAGCAAGTACAACTAATGCTCAGTTGTACCAACTACTGCCTCAACTTAGTGCTTTGGTGGAGCAAACTACACTCTCACCACATTCTAGCTTTCAGCTGTCAACACTCATCCCTCCTGCAAAAGCCTTCCACCTCCTTATTTCTGCCTTAGTGCCACAAGGTGCTTGTCTGCCTGGGGCAAACCCCAAGTTTCCTCATGTTCTGTTAAATTTTCGCAGGAAATTTCGTTTCTGTATGGTAAGGTCCAGGAGTTCAACACCAGAAACCAACCAACCAAAGACCCCCAAACATATTGTAACACTTTAATACATGGGAGATGGGTGGGAAAGGTTTGTCTAAAGGGTCTTGTCAGAGTGTATGGAAGGAGAAAAGGAAGAAGTGAACAATTAAAAAAAAAAGGCTAGAATTAAGAAAACAGCTTCAGGAGAAAATCCCACTGGCTTATAAATCTCACTTCTCATCTTCCGAGTGCTTTTCAAAATGCTAAAGGAACTTAAAGACATGAATTTAAAGGGTTTTCTGAAAGACTTTTGCTGCAAAAGCTATAGGATAGTCTGAAAAAGTCACATAAACTGGAGAGAGAGGACTGGGAATAGGGGAATAAGAGAAAAGAGAAAGGGAATAAAATTATTAAGGTACTTGCACAAAAGGGGCAAGTTAGAGTTTTCACTTTCACCCTGACTTTCACAATAATGTATCAACACTAATCAAATATAGTTTTTACATGTTAGTAGGGAAAAGATATTTACTTAAACCTATGAAGTGATACATTTTTGACTTGTCTTCCAGAGAAAACACACTGTGAGTCTGTCAAATAAGTACTGAAAGATACAAACTAAGAAGCACGAACTCAGACAACTAAACCAATTGGTATTAAGAGGAGAGCCAGTGTGCCTGCCATAACAGCAGCAACAATTCCACCCTTTGGAGCGTATTGCTGCCCAAATTACTTGGCAAGACACATGAACTTATCTTCTAGCCAGCTGCTGCCTTTAAGACAGCTTTAGATTTGAATGCAGATTTACAACACTTAAAGTTTATAGTTTAAACACACCTTCAAGGATCACTTCAAAGATATCCTACCTGTGAAGATGAGTGGATGAAAACAAAATTACAGATCATTAGCAAGAGCCTGAATGTGCCAAAATTGTCTTGAAATTGTGGCATACACAAAGAGTTGTGAGCATTTACTTCAGACTATAGCTCCTGACAGACATCAATATAAGTGGAGAAGTAGAATGGATTATAAGGATTTTTCTCTCTTTCTCTCTCTCTTTTTTTTTTTTTTTTAATATCTTTTCCTCTTTTAGCGAGTGAGGAGTAACACACACTGTGGAATAAAGGTAGAATATCTGTTGAATAAAAATAAGTAAACAAAAACTCTCTGCAAAGGGAATATGAGGTGATGGGTTTCTATTTCTTTTACTTCCATCTGATAGGTGAGATTGCGTTTATTGATCTGAGATTTTCAGAGCTGACACCAAGTGAATGTTAAGTTTATTTAAGACTAACATATATTGCTTTCGATATCAATACTTGAAAAGGAAGGTTATGTGGAAATCAAATCAAACTTTTATGATTTAACATTAAAACCCCCCATGTTACTATTCTTTCAATGATTAAAATTAAAACAATGCTGTTTTAAACATAAAAGTGAATCCTTGCCATCAGTAGTAAGAATTCACATTTCTGTCTTACATAGATTCGGCATTTTATTTCATTCTGGTCCAGAGAACTGTTTTAAAGTTTTCTATATTTTCCATGTAGTTTCTTTTTATCCTCTTACTAAATATCCCAGAGATAAGATTTATTACAAAATTTTAGCTCTTTTGAATCCTGCATAATTCAGATATTTCCTCCTAACTTTAGGATTCTACAATACTTCCTCTAATTCTTTTCACATTTACATAGTCTCAATCACTCTCAAAGTGCTGGAAATTTTACTTTGAGTCCTAAGTCCCTGAGATCACATTAAGAAGTGAGAGTCTTGTAATTCATTGGTGTGTGTGTGTGTGTGTGTGTGTGTGTAAAAAATTAAACCAAACAAACCACCTAATTTCTAGCTGTTTTGATACCTTCAACATGTGATTTGGATGTTGCTTTACAGTTAAAAAGAAAAAACAAAAAGAAATAACTTTTGTCATAACTATCACTTAAGCTTCCCTTTAAAGAAAATGCTGGTAACAATGTGTGATGCATATGGTTCTCCCATGTAGTTCAAATCACAGTTATCTTCTGAGTCTGCTCACTCCATTGTTGACTAGAATCCATCTCTCAGCCACATAGTTCATCTTCCATTTCTCCTTGCCAAGATGCACTGCCTCCTTCCTTTCATCTTGACATGAAGTGTAAGCCTTTAAGAGGGAAGTATGCTTCAAAATTTTCAGTTCTAAACCTCTCCCCAAATTCCAGGGAGTTTTTTATATGAACCTTAATTCTGGGACATACATTCTCCTCCACTTTCTTTAATGGAAAATGTTTTTGATCGGTATATGTCTTAAGAACATGAGGAAGTCTCCTGGTTTTACTCACACACACTTGCTAAGTACAAGGGTAAGTGAAATGGTACTCCTCATATTTATAGATGAGAATATAAGGTCCAGAAGTAGATAATGTTCAGAAGAGCTCTTTATCCCTCAGATTAGAAAATGCTTTTAGAATTAGAAAAATAAACTAACAAATAAACAACAATAGTTACATTACTCTGCTAACACATGGGTGGACAATGAACTGGAAATGGCAGCTGGGTGCTTGCCATCAGCCATGTCATCGCAAGGAAAACAAGAATAATTAATGACTAGAATTGCGAGACAAGTAGTCTGTCCAAGAATGAAAAGATGCATTCTGTTTGTCTTTCAAATCAGAGAAAACTAGTACAACTTTAGAAATCACCTTACTTTGTAATGCTTTCCTGGAACACTATCATCAGCTACCATTAGAAAGGGCATTATTACATTATTTCTTCTTTTTATTGCTCAGTTTGTTAAGACACTCCAAACTCAGAACCCACTTGGGATTTTCTGAGTAAGGGGTGAGGTATGAATTAAAGAACATGACAGTGCAATGCTTCCCAGGTGCTTAACAGGCAAGAGAAAGCATCCTCTTTCCTTGTTCGTGGGTGATATTTCTTCACAGAATGAGTAGAAAAAGGTATCAAAAAAAGTTAATCATACTTTTAGAAATTTCTCATCTACAATTCAAATAAGGATTTCCCTGAGAGGGATTCAGGTTCTACATACTTTATGTGTTAACCTTCATCATACCAAATAGCTGCAGAAGCTGAGTTTTCCATTTCAAGTGTATTTCATACACAGAGTTCAAAACCACCCATGCATTTATGCTAAAATGAATTATCTAATTTAAACGTATGAAACCAGGCAGATTGAATTGAGGTTTCATTTCAAATTCATACCTTGTTGTCCCCGTTTCAAAAGGGAAAGGAAGACTTACAAAAGAGAGAGGTAACTAACTTTTACATAGAGGATCTCAGCATCATCAGGAGAAGTGAGATGATTTTAAAACCAGGGTTGTTGATACAACAGATGGTAACTACTCTTTTTTCTTTTCTGGCTCTAATACTTTCTTAGATGTTTTCCTTCGCAACTTCTGGATTAGAAATGTAAGAGCAACTGTTTCTGCTCACTGGGTCAGTCTTTATGAAACACAGACTGGAGGCAAATAACCAAACATGGAAAGAAGACAGGACAACAGCCAGCCAACCTGGCCCTTCAATGAGTGGCACCTTGTTCTGCAATGAATTTGGCACATAGTCTTTATTTTGTCAGTAGGACTGCATGTAAAAGAATAATTTTTCAGCAGAAGGAAGTGCAGTAGAAACTGCTGTCTTCTGAGACTTTCTTCCATTTATCCAAAGTGTTTCTTTTAGCATGCAGTTAATATATATCCATGCAATATGCAAAAAGTAATGGCGGAAAAAAAATGTTCATTTCAACACAGGTTCTCCCAGAACCAAAAGCACTCAGAAAACGCAACACGCTTCCTCTTTCTGTCATGCTTCATTGTCTAGATTTTCCTAAGTACTTTTCTCTAGATAACAGGGGAAAGAATTAGTTCTACTCCCCACTATGGACAATTAAATATTAATTCTTGATTTTTTGGTGATAAACCCATATGCCAGAGTAAAGGGCACATTATAAATGATTCATTAAATATGTAAATAACAAGCAGTATGCAAAATGTCATTGTTAAGCAGAAACATTGATAGCTGAAAATACATAAAAACTTTGTATAAGAGTGCTATCCAGGAGTCAGATCCTGGCTATACCCCTGTAGCACCTGCAGCTTAACAAGGGAGTGAAGATGCCTCTGCACTAGTGTTTTGTTTTGAATCAGAAGAGAGCTATTGAAGGAAGCACACAAATCCTCACTGTTTCCAATACTTGTGCTCCCATCACAGAGTGGTCTCAAAGTGTATAAGCTGGACTCTTTTTAGAGAAATTAAACCTAAAGATGTACCCCAACCACTGTGCAGTTCATGGAGCCAGACTTGAGCTGGTCTGAAGTCACAGTGTCCAAGAGCATAGAAGGATGATGGTGGGTCCTCAATACCCTACACATCCATACTTAACTGCTATTTCCATTGCCTACTAATGTAGACATGGAGCAGTATATCTTGAGCAAACTTTGAATGTATATATGCTTTTTTGTAGTCTTTATTTTAAGGTGGGTGATGATGTAGCCTAAGTTGATTTATAATCTAAACATCTCTAAGCAAAAGTTTTGTTCTGAAATAAAAAAATCAAAGAGGCTCTAATCAATTTTTCAAATCAAAGCAAGAAATCATTTAACGTAGAAAAAAATGTCCAATATAACTTTTGTTTGTCCTGTCATCCTCATTATATATGGCTAAAGCATAATAGTGCTACTAGCATCCAACCTTTCTTTTTAACACAGAAATGAGAATAAATGACGGTTGCAGACTGCCACAGATCTGTGAAAAAGCCCCAGCTCCGGAGTGGCAGTGTGGTGCTCTACTCATGCATTGCATGTATTGCCTCCAATAGGGTTTGAATCGGCTGGACTTCGGGCTGCTTTCCAAAAGAGCTCCAAAACAATTTATCAATAAATCTTTTACATTTTCAGTAACAAAATAATCTATATTCCAGTCAACTACATTCAGGGAGTTTTCAACTGTAGCAAGTTTGAGAGGCCCTCCTGCTATAGGCAGTGTTTTTTGTCAGTGAAAACATGAATCCTACTTAATAATGTGACTCTATGTAAATGCTGAATAGCTTTAAGTCATGAGGTTTTTTTAGAGGAGCTGAAGATATTTAATGTATTTGACAATATAGGTTTCAGAAGACTCAGTTCTGCCTTCTTATCTGGTACAAAAAGTTCATGAAATCTAAACTTAAAGTATAACAACGGATGATGAATTTTTAACCATCTAGATACACCTATGCTGCTCAAGCATTTAAGGTCTCTACTTGCAATCTAACTGTGAAATTTCAACTACAACTGCGTCAATAGCATTTTGTTAAATTCATTTTCCTTCAAAACTGAACATTTTGGAAACAATTACTTTCTGTAATTGTCTTGGATGTTTCTTAAAGAAATATTAAAAATAAACATGAAAAGGGTTCATAGTTTGGTTTTATGATACTTTTTTCAAGGAAAGCCTTCAACAGGAACCCAATTATTTTTTATCAGCCATATTAGAAATAGAAATTTATTTCATTTACAGAGTTAAGTTTTAAACTAAATGACTGAAAAGGACTTGTTTTTGTTGTCAAACAGCAATATAGCCATCTGCTTGAATTTTCTACCCATAACTTGTACCTGAGCTGCTGCATTAAAAACCCAGTACCTTGGTCATTCACTGTTTTACTGAATGCTAGATCACCAAATAAATCACATTTAAAAAGACATCATCTTCCCAGTGTTCTAATTCAGTTTAGTGGCTCTGGAGATAAGGTCCTTCTATCTTTTACAAGAGATAAGCAGATGCTATCTGCTGCTGCCCTTATTTAATGCTCTTTCTGACTTCAGAGGGCAGTATAATGGGACTTGCAAGCTACTCGAAGATCTGACCAGTCACTATTCAAGTCAGCCTCTACAGTGAACCTGAGAAATTATGCCACCAACAGTGCAACAGTAGTAGGTTATAGTTTACTTTCCACTGACCCACCACAGAAGATGCAGGGTAGCTATTTATATAGCACATATTGGACAATGCAAAACCTCAGATGCTACATTGCACATTCTCAAATAACTTCATGCTTACCATCCTTTCCCAGCTTGATCCAGTCTCTATTTGTTTCTATCCCTCTCAAAGCATATTAGAATCTTCAAAGGTAACCACAACTTCCTGGCATTTGCAATCTTTAAAATAAATAATACTGATCCATGTTATAAACTGTGTGTGTGCCCTTACGTCTTGACCACCTTTGGAAAGGGTGACAATTATGTTTGTATCTGTGGTTAAGTACGAGGAAGCACATGTCATATTCCATATGGGATCCTGTGATGCATAAAGTTGGAGGGAGATACATCTGGCTGCAACTACCAATATTCAGATACCCTGAGTGCGACTGTTTAGTTCTTTAACCCTAGTTAAAAGTGACTATTAGAAACCAACAGGAAGCAATTAGGAAAAAAAACCAACAAGACATCTTTACTTTCAAGTACAGTCAGATGCATATCATTTGCTCTTTAAGTACATAGAACTCCCTACTTGAAATTATCACTGGTCATCCTTTCTGTGGAAAGCCCTCTTTCACATCACGTACACGCTAAGAACTGCATGATCTTCTTTACAAGAAACCGGTAAAAATAGATGACTTTTTGAAACAATGAGAGAATAAGACAACATAACAAGAAGGCTGTCTCTCCTGATCATCTATCACACAAGAAGTAATCCTTAAGAGCGAGATGGCTGTCGTTAACAGTTTTAGATGAGATTCTGGTCTAAAGCATCCTATTTCTGAGGTCCCCCAGGGATAAAACGTGACATGGCACCTTTCTTTGCTAGCACCGAGGTAATCAAGTCCATTATGGTCACTATTGTTATGTTAATTCAGCCAGCTGGGGAGGAAAAAAAAGTAAGAAAATCAGGGCAGTTACTCAAATTTGGAGTCTTTCTGCTAGAATGCATAAAATTAATGTTAAAAAAATCACAAAAGGTTGGAAGCCCATCTCTTTACTAATGTGATTTTATTTAACTGCTAATGCTCTCTGCTGTAATTGGGATAGTGTCAAAATGTAAGATAGCTTTGAATAGCAAGCAGGCATAATGTGAATATAGTCTAATAAATTCACTGCAATTTACGTCCACTTTTCAAAGTAAAATTGTGTATGACCATGTTTTCTACAGAATGAAGGGAAATATGAGGGGGAAAAGCTTTTCAAAGTGTGTACATTAATGGATAAGTGGGAGCACACTTTTCCTGTTTGCTTTTCATGTCATGAGTAGTTGTAACAACAATAATAATGGTCACGTTAATTTGTGTATTACAACACAAGCAATATCTAATTCAACCTTTAAGTGGCTTGTTGAAATTACAGGTTTTACTTAATTGCCCTCAGAAAATATTACCTAAACTCTAGAGTTAAATTAAAACCACCTTACACCACTGGTGTCCCCTCTAACAAATAAATTTCAGGCTTTACATAATAAGTTACGCTGCAGACAGCAAAAAGCCCTATATCCTGTGGGACTGCCCAGGTTGTACTTTGAAACTGAAAAGCCTCATCTCTGGTTCCTAATGGTATTATGTAAATACAAAGAAATGTGCAGCATGCAGGGTGACATCACAGACTATAGAAAAAAAGGGTGATTACAGCATTAAATTAAATCATGGCATGTATAACAAAGAAGCTGCTGAAACCTATAAAAATATCCTTATTACACTACATAAAACATGCTATTTGTACTTTTAAAAAGCAATAAGATTATCTGAAGAGAATATTACAAGGAAAAAATATTACAGTAAACATTGGGCTTTTCGAGATGATTAGAAGTATAAATGATTTTTTTTCTGTGACTTATGCTTTAATAATAATTTTCTGTCTATGGTGTGTACTGACTACAAATCTGACCACAGTCCACAAATGTTGCTGGTTTTCAAAGTGGCCATCCTTGAAATTTTCTTTATAATATTCATTAAATTCTATTGGATAAAATCAACATACAACTTAATGTGACAGCAGCACATGATGTTAAAATTTAGATATTGTTATGTAGTTCTTGAACTTACAGTGCTTCAGTAAAAAAATAAAATTCTCATTTTCCTGAGTTGAGGAAATGGATGTCCTAACTCAGGAATTTTAATAATCTATTTTTTTTCTAAAACTGTTAATTACTATGCATAACAAGATTATTCAGAAAACCCAACTCTGTTTACTATAAGGAGGACATTTATTGGATGTTCTTTAATATCCTTTATTTCTGTTTAGTACAGTGATACAAAACAGTCACCTGCCTACTGCTGACTACAGTCTAGGCCATTTTCAAATTAGCGGCATTACAGGCACAGCCACAAGATCATGGATATTAGAGCCTTAGGAAACAGAACTAAGAGAACCATGTGTGAGCTCCTTCTTTCCCAGATAAAATAGATTATTTTAAAGTTGTTCAAATGTTTTACTAAAATTACTCATTTATAATATAGAATTTTAAAAATCTGGTGCCTTCATAAAATTTCATGAATCATTAATACTATTATATTAGGGATAATGTACCACTCCCCTCTGCGCTCTTACTGGTGCCTATTATGATAATATAGAGTTAAAAAAACTACTGCAAATAACAGCTTCTAGAGTAGGAATTCATAAAAAAACACTTCATGCTGGTACATGTTTTCCTGCGCATCAGTATTTGAGAATAAATCCGCCACATTCTTCAGTTTATTTTGTATTCAACCAGTAAGGATAGGTTCTATCAAATAATTCAAAGTCTGCAGATTATGCATGAAATTGCTACAGAGAATATTTGCATATCATGATATTCTAATTGCATGATACTATCAGTTTAATTAACTAGGACTGTGTCAATTATCACTTTCACAAATCAACTAGACATGTCATAATTGATTTCAGTGAATATAAACTCCAAAGTCCATGGAAGTCACCTAGTATCTTTGGAGATTTTCATGAACCTTTGAAGGAGTTCTCAGCAATAGTATTTAATCATATAATTTAATTTACCAAATGTTTTCATTATAGTGAAGTCCTAGTGCTTGAAAGTCCTTGAGAAAAATGCTCAAGTTGCAAAAGAAGAAATAAGAAAGTTCACTGTCAAGTTTAAAAATGAGCATAAACTGAAGAGATGATTCTCACAGTTATTAGACAGGTACATCTTGTACAAACAAAAAATCATATATAACGAGGTTTCCTTTTTCCTTAATTCAATCATGTGATAATTTAAATAATAAATATATTTGAGACTTTCATTACCTTTTTCCAGTTCATTATTGGATCAAATACAGCAGGTGATGAACATGCTTTTAATGGCAAGATGAGTGGAATTATACTGCAATTTTTTCACCTGAAAGCTCTGACAGTTGATTACAAAAGTTATTATTGACTTAATGGAACAGGTCTCAGTGAGGAACACTTAAGCTTAAATGTCAAAGGTGCAGGCTGGTGACACAGAACAAGGTTTTTGAGTAGGCCAGATAACCAGAAAACACATGCTCCACCAACACTCTCTGTGCTGGGACAACCACTCAGCCCTTATTCAGGGTGAGCTTAGAAATGACATAAAGTGTCTTACAGAGTGAGTAGGAGTTATCAGAGGGAAGGGTTGTTCCACCACTTAATGGTGACTGCCTTGTGAAGGAAATGGCTGACAACACCTCATGTATTTTTACTTTTTGAAAGACTGCATGGGTAACTCAATCTCTCTCTAAATCATGCTATCTTTGCACATTTATTTGAGGAAGGTATATCCCCGAAAAAGGGATGTCCCCATAATGGCAGGAAATCCAGAAAAACAAGACTTCAGCATAACCATCTCTGTAGTGTTTCTTAATCATCTAAGTTCATATATTTCTCTACCCTGTATGCTAGCTTCTGTTGACCTATTTCTTAGCTATAAAAGTCTCCTCATGGATAGTACAAAACATGAAGGTGCATAATACAGGATGTGACTTCCACTGGGTGACCAAGTAACCAATCAGACAAGAACTTGCAAAGCTGAACACTGTGGCACTTCAGGTCATATTTGAATCTAGTCACAAAAGAAGCACGAAGGTTATGATAGTGGTATATTCTGGTATATTCTTATACTGGTGGTATATGAACATCTGTACTGCAAGGGTTTTCTGATACCTTTGCAAAGTAAATCTTTGCTCCCTGTCAGAAGATCTAGAATTTTTATGACACAAGTAGTCAGACAAGACAGAAAATTTGGATCACCAATTCCATGCCTATCAACCATCCCTTACCTGTTGTCACAAATCACTGCTAAACCAGTGTTTAAAAAAACCACGTGTTTACATACCGACTTCATTAATAATTAAAGTAATTATGGAGTCCCCATACCTACTTATGGTATGGGACCTAGTGAAACAACATTTTTCAGAAAGTCTGATAGCAGACTGTTGTAAGAAACCTTAAAAAAAAATCATATTTCACAATACTGTAAACCAAAACTTAATCAGTTCAAACCCCTTTGATTCTTGCCAGTTTCATGTCCATTGTGCCTCTATTTTGTTACTGAACACACTGTCTGTGAACTAATAATATAGATATTAAGCACATATGATTGCCTTTAGGTTTGGGGAATTTTTATGTATCTGTGTCTGATGGAAACCAAAATACTGTATTTAAAAAGAACAGACTTTGGATAAAGGGATAATTTTTTATAGGAAATGAAATTAACTATGCATTTCATGGATGACTGAATTTTCTTTTTTTTTTTTTTTTTTTTTTTTTNTTTTTTTTTGTTTGTTTGTTTGTTTGGCCTTTATCAAGATCCCAAAGGGACTTTTACCTCACCCTCCAAACCATCACCAATTTCATACTTTGTTGTGCTGTACAATCTATTATTTTTATTTTAAAACAAAAGAGCCCAAAACATCCAGCCTATGGACTCCACTATGTTCTACACAGTTTATTCAGCTGATGTGTCCTGCATTACATGTGTTCCATGTTTTAAAATCCTGGTCTTCCTTTGGCTGTAAAACTGCTCAAGACATATTGATCTATTCTTTAAAAGATATTGCATGTACAGGGGAAGCACTTTCAGGGACATCACTTCTCCCAATTATATTTAGATGCATGCAAATGCAATGAAATCAATCAGTCTATGTATAGCTATAAGAAGGTACAAAACAATGGAATAAGAGATATCTCTTGCCAAAATATAGCATTTCCCCACTTCTTAAAAAATTCAGTTATTTTGTGGTGCCTTTTGATACATAAGGATGACACAGACTATAGAGGCATTATAAAATTTTTGAAACAGGATTCATTTTGTTTGTGTCTTTTACTGTGTTTTAAGCTGTCTTGCTGGGTGGTACTTTGTGCTGTTGGGAATTGATTCTGACTTTCTAAGATAATGTGATACTGTGTTTTGGATTGGATTACATGGTAAAATAGATAGCTTAATGGTATAATGCTTCTTAATCAATAAAAAGGATAGGCCAAATCAAAACAATAGTACAGACATTTCAGATACCAAAAACAAGAATCACTGCAAAGCACTATAACAGTGTTAACAAACCACGCAACGTAAATGTTAAAGTAGTCACACACACACACACAAAGCAATTGAATCCTGAACTACACTAATAGCTCATTCAAAACTCAGAGGAATTTATTAGACAACAGGTTATTATTTGAGAACAGCTAGAGCAGCAGTGTGGAGAAAACACCCAAACAGCTCAACCTCTGTCACTACATTGAAGATTCTCTGAAAGCCAAGCATTACATTTATCACTTGCTAAGAAAAAGAAGTGCGTATCAGTTAAATCAGTGGTATTTCATATTCACATCTTGGGCATATCTTGCTAATTCTTATTAGTATTGTTATTGTGCTAACTGTCACTTGTGCTCAAGGACAGTATCTTACTGCATGCTATGGGAAGGTAATTGTAAACTTTTTGCCTTTGACTACCTATGATATCCTTTGCTTCTTTCACCTCCCTTTAAGTCAGACATCATACTCTCCTTCTCTGAAGAATCTACTCAACCACAGTTAACAGCCACATCTAATTGCCTGATATATAAATGAAATTAGAAGACATAAAACAACAACAAAAAAAGAACCCTCACAAGAAAAAGATGGCTCTATGTCAATACTATAAAACATAGTGTTGCAAGAGCAGAACAAAGTCTGGTATACAAAGTCTCATTACCATGAGCACACACCAGGAAAACCTTATCTCTCTTCTAAGACTACTGGGGCACCACTGAGGCAAACTCAGAATTTGGTCTATAGTTCAACTAGACTAAAGGTATTTCACAAGCTGGTAAACACTTTATATCTTTTCCTTCTCCCTGGGGGTAGTCTGTTTCAAATAGTTTCAGAATCCAAAACTAAATTGTCATCACTTATTGTGAGGGGACTGGTGAAAAGCCCAAGAAATAATTTTTGCCTAAGCTTGTGGAAAACTTGGAGTCTTTGAACATAAAGAAGGTGGGATTTTGCACTACGGTGTCCTACCAGGACAATGCATCTCCTATGTAACACTGTTTATCTCCAGCCCAGTTAAGTAACTCACTGTCCAGTGTCTTGTCATAAAAATATCATTTAATATTTATTGACATAGACTATTTCACTGATGCTTCTCATGTTGACTTCAGATCGTTTTCTGCAATGTGTTTCTGTTATCAGACTTTCAATTATATAGTGTCAAATTGAATAATAATCCACTGCCACCAAGATTATTTTAAAATAAAAGAAATTGTCGAGCAGTTGGTTCACATAAAATCTCATTAGTCTCTACTGATTGTTTTGACATGTCTTGGAAGAGAACTGTTCATTACCATGCAAATGGAGATAACCTCTGTTTCTAGGCTAATTGTGATACAGCAGTTTACATCTGAAATTCACTTGGTGATTTTCAAGTCAAAACAATCATCCAAGCCTAAATTATAGGGAAACTAAAAACAGGACTTTAAATGTAAACTGTTTGAAATAGTGACTATGAAATGGTTCTGCCCCTTCTGTAACGCCAGAGAGAGAAGACATGTATACATTCTATGCCATATTACACCATGGTGATTTTATCTGACAGGCCAGATTCTAATTGTTTCATGTTGAGCAACATACAATGAGTTTTATTGATATTGATTAGACCCAGTTTAGATAGAACACTGTGGATAGAGGTGGTAGACTTTGACAAAAAATTAGCAAGTATTTTAACAACAGGCACATCCTGTAAGAGAGGATGAAAATGGTAGTAATATATCAAGGAAAAGTTTGTGTAATGTTTAAATTTCTTAAATCCTGTTAGAGCTTATTAAAAAAAAGTTACACAGAGGTAACTCAGGTATGTTAAAGTGCGTGGAAAGGTTTTGCAGTAGAAGCTAGACCAACACTCTCTGCTCATGGAGGTAAGTAGTAAGAAAATACTTTTCCATATTGGAGAAGATATAGGAATGCAAATAACTGAAATGGAGTAAATGTCTGTCCTAGTTTCGGCCCGGATAGAGTTAACTTCCCTTGGGCTGAGAGGGAGCACAGGGGAAGGCTGGGTCCTGATTGATCATTGGAGCATTCCATGTCATGTGACATCAAAGCTCAGCATATAAGTGGGCGCGTGCTCTCACACCCCTTGTTTTTTTTTCGGTTTCCAGATCAGTGTTTTCGGTTTCCAGATCGTCTGGGCAGAGTTTCTCCGGTGTGGTGGGGTCACTGCTGTGGATGGGCTCTGTACTGGTTGCTGTTTGGTGAGCTGCTACTGCATTTTACCCATTTTGGACTACTATTATTACTGTTGGTTTTGCTAGCAAATTTTTTTATTTCACCTACAAATTTCTTCTTTTTTGTCCCTTCCCTATTTCACTGGGTGGTGGTGGTGGTGGGGGGAGCAGTAAACAACAGGCCATGTGGCCATTTGCTACCAGCTGAGTTCAAACCACAACAGTTTTTGGCACCCAACATGGGGCATGATATTTGAAATAATGGCAGAATGGGTAATAATGTTGATTGCTTGGCTCCTTAAGATTTTATCACCTCATTTGCAATATGTATTTCCCACGCTGTTGCTCACAGTCTGTGAGAGTTGGATTAAGATTTTTATTTTACTTATCTATGATGGGGTGCTGTCATCGGCCCTGGGGCTTCTTACAATTGTGTTTGAGGATTTCAGGAATTTCAGATACCTTTGGAATGCTGATATTAATATGGTTGTCTTACTGCTAGGAGCTAGTGTGTTCCTGCATGTGGTTGAGGTTTTGTTCAGGGTTAAGCAACTATTTAAGAGTATCACCTGGAAACCTACCCCAAGGTTGGAGAATTATGAGTGACTGGGTGTGTGGAGTAGCATAGGCAAGTACCTAGAACCGTGGGCACCTCCAGTGTATTGGAACTTCACTCCTGTACATGTGCAGAATCCCGAATAACTAGCAAATATTTGGAAGAGTATGTCACCCGGGTAATTCCAGAGAGGCACAGCTCACTGCAACATGCTAGGACCTAGCCCACGCTTACCCAGTGCTATTAAACACAGTTCAGCAACCTCAAGAGGAAGAGAAGGGCTCTGGATCTGTTAACAAAGTAACAGACAGTGCAACCACTCCAAAGTCCACAACAGAAACTGCAGCCACTACAACCCCTACCACAAGCACTGCAGCTGAACCAGAGAACCAACCCATGACTATGTCAGTTGATCCCATACATAAGAAGGAATACACAAGAAAATCCCCTCGTGGCGTACAAGGTGATGATGAACCAGGCCTCTCATGAGAACAAGACGAGGAGGCAGAGCCATTGATAGTCACCCAATCTTTATCCCCGAGTGAGTTGTGAGACATGCAAAAAGATTTCAGCCGCCATCCAGGTAAGCAACTCATTACCTGGCTGCTCCGGTGCTGGGATAGTGGGGCCAGCAGCATGGAATTAGAAGGTAGAGAGACGAGGCAGTTTTGATCCCTGTCTAGGGAAGGGGGCATTGACAAAGCCATTGGAAAGGAGGCGCCTTCTGTCAAGTGTGAGGGAGAGGTATCCCTTCAAGGAAGATGTTATATGTCATCCAAGTAAGTGGACCACTGTGTAGAGAGACATTCAATACTTGAGGTAGCTAGCTGTGTGGGAGGTAGTTTACTAGGACCCAGATAATGCACGGCTACCCACAGATCCAGATGAAGTCCAATGCACCCTGCCCATGTGGAGGAAGTTTGTACGGAGCACACCCTCATCATGTGCCAGTGCGTTAACACTAATGGATTGGAGAGACGAAGAGGGACCAACAGTGGATGAACGGGCTCGCTGACTATGACAATATGAAGAAAGTCTCTCTTCCTCCTTTGTCGTGGCTGTGGAGAAATTATCTCAAGAATTCCAGAAATTTAAAGAGGACATGTCCTACTCCCCACCTGCACGGACCAGAATCTCAGCTATTAGGAGCAGTCGTTTCTCTACTTGAGGAAACTGGTATACACCATGGGGGAAGCTGTGGCATTGCCTCTGTGACTGTGGAGAAGACATGAAGAAATGAGATGGAAAACCTACCTACCTCCTAGAAGAGTGGGTATGTCAGTTGGAAGGAGGAACAAGAGGGTTCTTTCAGGAGAAATGCTGCTCTTGTTTCCAGTAATCAAGTGCCCAAACAGAGCAGAAAGGTCAACTCTGCTCATAATCCTATGAGAAGAACTTCTGAATTATATTCACAAGAAGTAAATGATCAAGATGAGACTGAAACCTGTGCACACCACACTAACCCATTTGCCATTAGTGGGTATTATGACTGACGTTAGAGGGGCCCTGCCTCCAACCAGGCGGAGGACAGGGACAACCAAGTTTATTGGTCCTTGTGGATTCTATGGCCTGGCATGTCTGACCCCCAGCAGTATAAGGTTCTAGTTGGCACTGGTACTCAATGCACCATAATGCTGTCAAATTTTAAAGGAGCAGAACCTGTTTGTATTTCAGGAGTGACAGGGGGTCTCAACAGTTGACTGTATTGGAGGCCAAGGTGAGCCTAAGTGAAAAAGAGTGGGAAAAATACCCCATTGTGACTGGCCCAGGCATTCCATGTATTCTTGGCATAGATAACTCAGAAGAAGGTATTTTAAGGACCCAAAAGGGTATCGGTGGGCTTTTGGTATAGTTGCCTTGGAAACAGAAGGAATTAAACAGCTGTCTGTGTTGCCTGGTCTATCAGAGGATCCTTCTGTTGTGGGATTGCTAAGGGTCGAAGAACAACAGACACCAATTGCCACTACAACGGTACACCGACAGCAATACTGCACCAGTTGAGACTCTGTAATCCCTATCCATAAACTGATTTATCAATTAGAGAGTCAAGGAGTTATCAGGAAAACGCGGTCCCCCTTTAACAGCCCCATATGGCCAGTGTGAAAGTCTAATGGAGAGTGGAGATTGACAGTAGACTATTGTGGCCTGAATGAAGTCACGACACCACTGAGTGCTGCCATGCCAGACATGTTGGAACTTCAATATGAACTAGAGTCGAAGGTGGTCAGGCGGTACGCCATGACTGATATTGCCAACGCATTTTTCTCCATCCCTCTGGCAGCAGAAGGCCGGCCACAGTTTGCTTTTACCTGGAGGGGTGTCCAATACACCTGGAATCGACTGGCCCAGGAGTGGAAACACAGCCCCACCATTTGCCATGGACTGATCCAGACTACACTGGAACAGGGTGAAGCCCTAGAACACTTACAGTACATTGATGACATCATTATATGGGGTAATACAGCATAAGAAGTTTTTGAGAAAGGGGAGAAAATAATCCAAATCCTTCTGAGAGCTAGGTTTGCCATAAAGCGTGGCAAGGTCAAGGGACCTGCACAAGAGATTCAGTTTTTTGGAGTAAAGCGACAAGAGACACAAGCTTTCTTAGGGGTTGTGGGTTTCTGGAGACTGCATGTTCCAAATTACAGTCAGATTGTCAGCCCTCTCTATCAGTGACTCAGAAAAGGAATTATTTGTATGGGGCCCGGAGCAGCAACAGGCTTTTGAACAAATTAAGCAGGAAATAGTTCATACAGTAGCCCTTGGGCCAGTTCATACAGGACAAGATGTTAAAAATGTGCTCTACACTGCAGCCGGGAAGAATGGCCCTACCTGGAGTCTCCGGCAGAGAGCATCACGGGAGACTCGGGGTCAACCCCTGGGGTTTTTGAGTTGGGGATACAGAGGATCAGAAGACTGATGTACTCCAACCAAAAAGGAGATACTGGCAGCGTACAAAGGGGTCTGAGCTGCTTCAGGGATGATCGGGACTGAAGCACAACTCTCCTGACACCCTGAGTGCCAGTGCTGGGCTGGATGTTCAAAGGGAGTGTCCCCTCTACACACCATGCAACTGATGCCACATGGAGTAAATGGGTCACATTAATCACACAATGGGCTCGAATAGGGAGCCCCAGCCACCCGGGAATACTGGAAGTGATTACAAATTGGCCAGAAGGCAAAAATTTTGGAATGGCACCAGAG
This sequence comes from Otus sunia, assembly GCA_010365825.1. Lineage (NCBI taxonomy): Eukaryota > Metazoa > Chordata > Aves > Strigiformes > Strigidae > Otus > Otus sunia. Next base: position 756,439 of record ML997789.1, read on the forward strand.
GAAAAGGTAATGTGTACTCAGGAGGCCCGACCATATAATAAACTACTGGATAACGAGTAGCAATATGCCCTGTTTACTGGTGGGTCCTGTGGCATTGTGGGGAAACATCGAAGGTGTAAGGTGGCTGTATGGAGCCCCACACGACTGGTCGCTGAAGCTGCTGAACGAGAAGGTGAATTGAGTCAGTTCGCAGAGGTGAAAGCCATCCAGCTGGCCTTGGATATCGCTGGATGAGAAAAGTGGCCAGTGCTCTACCTGTATACTGACTCGTGGATGGTGCCGAATGCGCTGTGGGGGTGGTTACAGCAGTCGAAATGGAGCAACTGCTAGTGCAGAGACAAACCCCTCTGAACGAACCCGCTGCTGAATTATGGCAAGATATTGCTGATCGAGTAGAGAATCTGGTTGTGAAAGTACACCATGTAGACACTCATGTACCCAAGAGCCAGGCCACTGAGGAATATCAGAACAACCAACAGGCAGATCAGGCTGCTAAGATTAAGATGGATCAAGTAGATCTGGACTGGCAACATAAGGGTGAACGGTTTATGGCTCGCTGGGCCCATGACTCTTCAGGCCATCAGGGAAGAGATGGGACATATAGATGGCCTTGTGACCAAGGAGTGGACTTAACTATTGCACAGGTTACTAACAGTAACTAACTACAGTTAACTAACTTATTGCACAGGTAATCCATGAATGTGAGACATGTGCTACAATCAAGCAAGCCAAAGGGTTAAAACCCATTTGATGTGAAGGATGATGGTCAAAATACTCCCACGAACTTGGCATGGCAAATACTATGTGCTTACAATGGTGGAAGCAGCTCCTGGTTGGTTCGAAACTCATGCCGTGTCCCATGCCAATGTCCGGAATACCATTTTAGGCCTTGAGGAGAAAGTTTTATGCTGGCATGGCACGCCAGAAAGAACTGAATCAGATAATGGGACATGTAATAGACAGTAACACATTTCCAAAACAACCTCATAGGCACCTGGGCCAAAGAACATGGTATTGAGTGGATATATCACATTCCCTAACATGCACCAGCCTCTGGGAAAATTGAGCAATACAATGGGTTGCTAAAACCTACACTGAGAGCAATGGGTGATGGAACTTTCAAACACTGGGGTGTGCATTTAGCAATAGCCACGTGGTTAGTCAATACCAGAGGATCTGCCAAGCAAGCTGGTCCTGCTCAATCAAACCTCTTACATACTGTAGATGGGGTAAAGCCCTATAGTGCGTATGAAAAATATGCTGGAGAAGACTGTCTGTGTTACTCCTGCATCAAGTAAAGGTAAACCCACGTGTGGGATCACTTTTGCCCAAGGATCTGGGTGCACTTAGTGGGTAATGCAGGAGAACAGGGAAGTCCTGTCGCAGATTAAAGTATTGACACGGTAATGATTTAGTAAGAAATCTAGATTTATTAATAACTAAGAGCAATTTATTATTATTACAAAATAAATTTAGAAATGCTGAAAGAAAGGAAAGCAACTTATTCACAGATTCTAAAATGACAAGATTCACACTAACTTACTTAACGGTACCTTAATTTATACATATATACATGTGCATACACAAAACACACAAACACACACACACAGAGAAACAAAAGTATCTGGATCCAGTAGAATGAAGTACGTACCCACACACCAATAAACAGAGAAAGAACGGGTGAAAGAGAAGCTATTTTAAAGGAAAATGCCCCCCTTGAGTTTAGAGCAAATACAATGCCTTGGCATTCCTCAACAGGCGATAATTGAGATTTGAGCGAGTTGACTTCGCCCTGGCCTTCCGTCAGCTCTGGCAGCAGACCACACCGTAAGGGTTTGGTACCTGAGAGGCGTCCCAGCTCAGGGGAGGTGCTGGTCACAGGCCCGCTGCCATCCAGGAGAGCTCAAAGGGTCTCCCTTGTGGTCACAGTTTATAGGGTCCAAGACAACTGACTTTTGTCAGATACCTTCTGGTGCCTTCCAGCAGTTGCACAAGAACTTAATGAATGTGCAGCTTTGTTTTTTTCCCATTTGACCACATCCCAGGCACAGGTGTCCCAGGCCATTAGGAGATGATGGGCCATTACAACCGTTTCCAAGCAATCGGGCGGGGCAGGAACCAGGCTCGTTAAGGGGTTATCAGTCCTTATCTCCACAGATTGGTGTATAGCTTGGGGGATGTGGGTGGAATCACATGTAGCACCAAGCAGTCCAACAAGGATGGGTGGGAGGGGTGAAAATTGCACCACCACAAGTCCGATGCGTGCCTCAAGGAGATTTGATTTTGGGTGAAAATAGCCAATGAATCGAACTGTCAAATAACCCTGTTATTGCAATTGGTGCCCTGCAACATCTGCCTGCCACATCCAAAGACTTCTGCTCCACCGACTGAGCTGACTCCACCTCATTCCTCCAGTCTTAAAGACTGTAATGACAGATGGAACCCAACGTTATGGACTAAATGAACTCAGTATACGTTTTGGAAGAATGGCCCATAGAAGGAGGGAATGACATCTGTGAGACCCGGGAAAGGGGTCATGATTACTTAGAATGTATTTGGAACCTGAGTATGACATCAATGGTATGGAATAAGGGGTGGAGACTGTCCTGGTTTCGGCCCGGATAGAGTTAACTTCCCTTGGGCTGAGAGGGAGCACAGGGGAAGGCTGGGTCCTGATCGATCATTGGAGCATTCCATGTCATGTGACATCAAAGCTCAGCATATAGGTGGGCGCGTGCTCTCACACCCCTTGTTTTGTTTTCGGTTTCCAGATCAGTGTTTTCGGTTTCCAGATAGGCTGGACAGAGTTTCTCTGGTGTGGTGGGGTTGCTGCTGGGGACAGGCTCTTTACCGGCTGCTGTTTGGTGACCCGCTAGCTCTTTACAGGTTGCTGTTTGGTGAGCTGCTACTGTATTTTACCCATTTTGGACTACTATTATTACTGTTGTTTTTACTAATAATTTTTTTTATTTCACCTACAAATTTCTTCTTTTTTGTCCCTTCCCTATTTCACTGTGGGGCGGGGAGTGGGGGGGGGGGGGNGGGGGGGGGGGGGAAGCTAAACAACTGGCCATGCGGCAATTTGCTGTTGGCTGAGTTCAAACCACAATAATGTCATACTCAAGTTTCACTACTAAAGGTGAATAAAATACTACTGCATTCTTAAGGAATGGCTCTGTAGACTGATGAACATCACTCTTTGAATCTTTATGTATCACCAGCTCTGTCCTTCTGCTGGAGGTTGTTACATATGTAGTCAAAGCAGACAAGGGAGGAAGCATTCCTTTCCATGGTGATTGTCCTGGAAGGGCTTTGTTTTAAACTACTGCAACAGGATCTGCCAGAGGAGAGTGACAAAATCTCTGCTTTTCAGTAGAGCTGTATTTTGAACTTTCTTACCTCAGGCAACCATATATGTTCCCACTTACCCTGCTGCTTTTCAAGATGGAAAACAATGACTGAGCACTTTGACCGCTGGCTCAATACTCTGTAAAAAAAGAATCCAATAAAGAAAACAACTGCACCTAGAGCAACCCACTGTCAAAGCAAATTTATATTTGCAAGGGAAAAAAAATCTTGTTAATGATATTTGGATCTCAAATAATTTTTAAGATGTTATTGACCTCCATCAAAGAACTCCAAAAGAAACAGAGTCAGAGCATTCAAAAGTATTCTAGAAGTGTGATACTGGGGAAACCCCCTTGATTTCTCTCAGATACAAGGAAAGCTGCTGAAGGACAACTTCTATCTTCAATAGAAGATAGAAATAGGAAAAATAGCAGCACCAGAAACAGTCCACTTCTGTGGTGTGACCTTTCCTGAAGTCTGGCAGGTTTGTTCAAGCTCTGCATTATGAAAACAGCTCCTTCCTATGATATGCAAAAGTGTTTTCTTAGTTGAACAAAAACTGTATTGCACTCAACCCTCTCCTACCTCCCATAATACACTACCCTGTAAGATTTCAAAGCTAGGATGTTCCATCAATAACACCATATTGGCTTGTGTTTTTCTTGTTGTGACATATTGTTTCTTTTGAATAGAAGATGTTTGTGTAAGACTGGATATTTATTTATTTCTTCTTGCATTATAACTCCTGTCTGTTTCTATGGAAAAATTAGGTTTTTTGGAGTTTTTTCTAAATACCTACTAGATGTCTAATGTAGAATTGTTTCATTATAAACAAAAAAATTTGAGCATTTTTGGAAAAAAAAAATGATGACTTGCTACTGCAGTTTATTTTTGTGTTCTACAGCTATTTCTCTACAGCTATTCTTGAGAAACCTGATTAGAATTTTAAGCTAGAATCTGTTAAGGCTTAATGATGCCATCAAAGGACGGATTTCTTCCACTAAATATTCCTGAAGTAACTTTAAAATACTTGATTCTTCACAAACACTCATTTCAAACCATTCTCAGTGCAACTTTCCCACCCAAAAGCATAGTTATTCATTCTCCCTTATATTACTACTTTTTGCTTTTAGAATCAATATTGACTTTTTTGTTTTTTTGTTTTTTTTTTTTTTTAAAAAAACCCAATACTATTCAAATTCTGGGAAGATATCACATATACAACAGTGATATCACCTGCGTACTATCTTAGAAATAATTAGTGTTTTGCCTGAGAACTCAGTAATAATGTGATTTCCCTGATCTTTCTCTTTTTCCTGAAGTAAGGATAACTGATGACATTTTGCCTCTGGTCATATAAAACATATATTATGATATCGTAAAGAAAATATGATTATATGCTATCTGGCCTCTACTGGATGGCATCACAACTGTGCTTCTACATGGTACAACCAAATTCAGAAGTTATAAAGCACATACCTTTCAACTAATAAGTCAGCAAATATAGAAAACTGTTTTTCATTTTACTCCACATTCTTTGATCTGGATTTCAAGACCAAACCTTATAGCTGTCCAAAGGGAACCCACAATTTTGTTATTAATGTAGCTCAGTAGCATATTGTGACTACATTTCAGAGGCAAAAGAGAAAAAACAGCTTGAAGTGCACCCACAATAATTCAAATACGCTCCCCCCCGATAAAATCTATCCCTCAAACCACATAATGCCAAATACAAAAAAAATTAAAATCACTGATAAGCAAATAAGTGGTAATTTAAACCACATCATAGAGATCACAGTCTCATGACAATGCCTATGTGGAACATAGGGAATGATTCATAAATACCATATACGACTACCGGCTTCTTGTGGTCTTATTTATGTGTAGTAAGAACTTGAGACAGAGGAAGAATGAGAAGTCCTTGCACCAGTCAGATAAGAAGTCAAAAAAATAATTCAAGAAGTAAATCAGAGCAGCAACTATATCCTGCTGGAATAGAAAAGTCCTGATTTCACTCAAAGAATATAGCTAAGAAAATGACAAGGCTAATAAATCAAGGGTCTAAAGATTGCCAAACTGATGAGAATGGAAGCTAGTGCAGCTGACAAATAGCCTCTCAATGACTGTATCATTCAAAGCTCACATTTCATTCAATTTTAGTTTCATGAAAGGTATAAAATCCAAGGATATTTACAACTGTCTTATCTAGAGAAACTAGGTTCAGGGACATATCTTAAAGATATGGATCACAATCTTAAAGAACAAACAAAAAACATTTTGGGTACTGGGTTCTAAGGAGCAAAGTAAGAGTATACATGAAGGTAGTAATGGCGCAGGACAGACGAATGCATAGGTCAGTATGGGGTGCCATAAAGCTGTGTACCATATTGTGCCTGCAGCATTTGAAGGATTATCAAAAGCAGAGAGGGGAAGATGGACACTGTACGGGATAGGTGAAAGTGGAGGAAGGATTCAAATCTCTGAAACTACTCTGGTACAGCTGGGTTGGCACATAGATACTGTTCTTTTATCTGTAGCTTTTTGGTTTTTTTTAATAGACCTAACTACCCACTGAGGTTTAAAATCTGCAGGAAATAGCATACCATAGAAAAACTAGTCATGTGATCCACAGAAATAGAAGGTAATTATGTTTTAGTCAAAACATTTTCTTTTCTTCCTTACTCTTCCCTGTTTGCTTGCTTCCTTTATTTTCAAATTCGTGAAAAGTCAGGTTGCATTTTGATTTTGTATCAGGCTGTTTGAATTGTTCACTACTGTCAAACTTACTGCAACAGTTGCATACCACTTCCTCCCCCTTACGTGACTGGCCCCATGCTTCATCCTATTATGTTATATTTACAATGAGCCCAGTGGAGTGTAAAGCCACCTGGGGCTTCTCTAAGGGTGGTCTTCAGACACAAGCTACTGTACCAGTAAAAATCAAATTGTCTCTTATCTAATAAGTTTGTGATGCCCAAACACTCTGAAACAGAATTATTACAACACTCAAACGTGCAAGAAGCATCCTATAAAAATCTTTGATAGTATGGCACATTTGTCAATTAATTTCAGCTATCACATAAACTGAGAGAAAACAAAAATCAGGAAACACTATTTTGAGTGCATGCTACAAGACTTCCGTTGAAGTCCTGTAGGAAAGCTAGAGAATAGAAGCACTGTTTTCAAAAGGAGATATGTAGCATGACCAGAATTTTTGCCATTGTTAAAACATTTTACAAATATAGAAAAATCTGTCTCTTGAAACAGTGAAAATAAAGCAGTCAAATCATGCTTTGAATACAAAGCTGAGTTTAGCCAAGTTTGGATGCGTTACAATACTGTGCTAAGAAGTTCTTAGCTGGGCAAGAAAATGACAAGTGAAGCCCACTTGTCTACTCAAAGTCTTAACGAGTTTATGGGATCTTAATCTCTCCAAACTTCTACAACTAGTTGGTCAGTAATGTTACAGTGATAAATCATTGTTGATTTTGTAAGCTCTCTCTCCCAAGGACTTCAGAATTCAGTTACTGGATAAATCCAATTGAAGACATGAGCAAACAGTACAAATAATGAAAAAAAAAATAAAATCAATACATCAAAATTGTTTTATCTTCCCTTGTGAAAGCTTTTGATAGGACTCTTAGTTATGATAACTTAGTTCTTGTTTACTCTGCCTTCAGAGGAGATTACCAAACACTATTAAGGATATCACTGAAATATCACTACTATTGCCTAAAAATGACAAGAGGAAATTGCAAGTGCATTAAATATAAAACATTAAAAAACTAAAGGTTTATTTTTTCTAGTTTTTCAATAGATATATGTTAATTTTAATCCACAAAATTCATGAACATAATAGTTCAACAAAGAGCTTAGTAAATTAATAAAGATGCTAAAAGGAGTTACCTTTTCAAGGATGATGGTAGCTCTAAGCAAATGTGCGAGCTTTTATAAACACCATGTACTGTTATGCTTCAGTAGAACAGCAGTTGGGTTAAGTCTCTAGATTAGTTCTAATAATGTCTGCTTTCTATTGCAAACCTCTCTTCCATGAATTTCTTCTGTGGTTTTATGTAAGCCATTCAAGACGTGAGCACCAACTGACGTTTTAGGACCCTCAATCCAGTTTTTAGGCAATAGTGAGTGTAGAATTCATCTCACGTAAGTTAGCTCTCTAAAAATCACTCCATTAGACTTGCAAGCTCTTTCTACTGACAGAGGAGGGAGGCAGACATTTCTAGAGTCAGTTGTGGCATTTGACTGTAGGTGTCTACTATCAGTCATTACCAGTCATCCCCTGGAGCTGAATACAGTCCATAAACATAGATTTTTCTGTATTTATTTTACATCTGAACAAGCTGTAGGAAACAAAAGAAAGGTATTCAAGTCTAGAAACGGTGTAATCACAACAGTCAAAACTCTGATTTCCATTCCACAAATAATTTTCCCTGGTTATAGAATGAGTCTGCAGCCCTGCCTAAGGCCAGATGTGCAACATCAAGTGAAATGACCTGTCTGCTTCTTGGTCCAGAGCAATTCAGCCACTGCATGCACAAGAAAAACCATAGGATGCCAACAGCATCTCCAGTATCCTACCAGATTTCAGAGCTGGCATCAGGCTTGTTTATGAAGCTTTATATGGTAACAGTCTTAGATCATGCCCAATTTTTAAGCACTTAAGACTGCTTAGATCTGGAATTAGCAGATCTCTTAGGTCAGCCACAATGAACCACATCTAGAAAAGGAAGAATCTAAGCCTTACATTCCTAAAGATAACAAGCTAACTATCAAAGTATTCTCAAGTGAGGCTGTTTTCATCTCTTCCTTGATGATTCCATTTTGTGGCCACAGATTAACAGATGGAGGCAACAGAGTGCACAAGAGGGTCATGATTTTCAGGTATGATATACTGAAAGTTAGATACAAATTCAAGTTTGCCCTCTTTTGAGGAGAGATGTGAATCAAAGCCTAAGGCATGCCATAATCGTCTATCACATAACACTGTAAAATGGATGCACTTGTTTTACTGGACCAGAAAAGGGACAATTCTACCTTTTCAATGACTCTAGTCTCTTTTTACCTGTTTCCAATACATGCAAAAATTGATTACTTGTCTCCAATTCTGGAGATACATGATGGCATCAAATCCTCAGCTTTACTTTCCAAACAATGATTCTGTGCCTTAGAGTAAAAGGAAAATTTTAAATATTACTTGAGAGTCCCAATCCTCAGATGCTTCTCTGAACATGCCAGCAGTCTTAAACAACAAATCTAGGTAATAAGAACTGTCCAGCTCTATCTAGCCTGTTCTGCAAACACCAATTCAACTTGTTGTGACAATAGAGTCCAACACTGATCCTTGTAAAGCACACACAGACATGAGGAACACTCATATCAGCTAACTGTTATCGTTCTTCTGGAATGATGTAACGTGACAAGAAGGCAAGAGACAAATCCCATATTGCAGTGACAGATGATGCCAGGGAACATATTCAGCACCCTACATTGCACCTCTGTGCATACTTTGGTTGTGCCTCTGCCCTAATACTCCAAGAATCTATGGCCACAGCACACAGAGTAGGTCCATGGAGTGCTGCCATGACATGTTGCACATGGGTTTCTTGATAAGGTAAGAGTTCTGTAGATTATTTTAATAATTCTCAACTTTTCTGTAGTTGAGTCTTAGCATTTCTGCCTCTTCCTTGATTTCTACACATCCAGATTCTTCCTTTGGGTCTTTTCCTTCCTTTGGAGGCACTGTGTGCGTCCCAAAGTGAAAAACAGAAAATATCCCCATTAGCCTTGGCTCTGTATCATTCCCTGGATACTTGGATGGCTGATAACTGGGTCTTTAATGAAGAAGGTGCATTTCACGTGGGCTCAGTATTATAAATACATAACAGCTCAGTTGCATTTCTCTGTACAATTTCTGCACATATGTATACACAACAATTAGAAGCATAAGGCTTCTAAGTAACCGTTTTGTTGACACAGTTTAACACTGCAAAATAAGTTCACAGAATGTGAAGCCACACAAATTCTGTTCACTAACACTTTTAAGAATGATATCTAAGTATTATGGTAATTACATTGAACTTTCTGTAACAAATAATTGTAGTACAAATAGTTATGTAGGAAGGAGAGTCTGTCCTTCAATTATTAACTGATTTGTTTTCCATGTGCCTCAGTTACCAGTGCTCTGCAGCACAGGTAACTGTCATTTTGCATTTCATTTAAGATGCTGAATGCCATGGAACAAAATCCCTGCATTCTTTCCTGACAGAGGCGTTTATAGAAATTGTTTCTGTGGCAAGTTTCCAACACAGAAAGAACTTCCAGCCATGGCACTAGAAGCAAAATTCCACTGGCACATGAAATATCTCTTCTTTCGTACATTTCTGCATTAGTTCTCTGGAGTGTTGCCAGAATAGACTTAAGTTACAGTAGCTAACACCATTGTAAACTAGTAATTGTGAAGAGAGATTAAAAACTCCAGGGAAGAAAAACACTTCAAGTAGCAAGGAGCACTGAGTGGAAACATACTCCTGTCTCCCCATTGCAGTGGTACTACAAGGCTATCTCAGAAAGCACAAAAGTGGAAGTATATTGCCTTTTCTAAAGGGTGATTTGCATGTTCACCCATACGCACATGCAGGTTCTGAGCACTTGCCCTCTGAGCAGCCATCTTTCAAGGCACTCAGCAAGGCAAATCTTCCTCACTCAGTCTCTTCCAGTGTCATCCTGGTGCCTGCAAAAGGATTTTGACTGCAAATGTACCATTTTGCTTAGTCTAAGAGAAGTGCTCTTTGGCTGCAATACACCTTTTCATGCTTAGGAAAACTCTAATGATGGCTCTTCTCAGATGCATCATAAACTGGAGACTACATCAATGTGCTTATTTCAGTGGCATATTCACCCCTAGAATCCATATGCTCAACTTCTTTCCTGAAAAACAGCATTCAGCAAATGGCTTGAACATGTGTATCTGGTTTTCATTTTCATCTTACAGAACACAATGTTATTGTCTCTCATTCTACTGAAATAATCTACAGAATATGAAAAGACTGCAGTTAGCAATATCCCATTGTATATCAAGGCAAGTATTTCAAGAATTACTAGCTTAAATCATTGCTTATAGAGCGATTTTTTTGTCCGTGGCTAATTGACTGTGTTCTATCTCAATTTGGTATTTTATTGTTATGATCTTAAGTTTTTTCCCAGATGTAGCCTGTTGAAATATTACTTTTTCCAAACATGCAGTGTTTTCCATATGAGGAGACATTTAACCATTCCAAAACAGCACATACAATGCTAAGTCTGTAATAGGATGTGTTTTTCTGTGCTTCCTTCTCAATCAATCCCTCACAATGAATTTGGCACATGCAGTGTCTGATACAATTCCAATCTGTTCATGCCAGTAAGTGGCATGATCAAGGGTGGATCTCCAGTCCTGGATCTTCTAGAATTATGCTAGGATTTGAATCCATGTATCTGATTCTAACCCTTTTGCTCTGTGATGTAGTTTGTTCCTAAAAAAGACTTTATTTTATCCCTTAGTGGCATTTTCTCCACTTTAGTCATTATTTTTCAGCGCAGGTATACTAAAAAGGCAGAAGTCACAAGAGAGGATTACATTCACATCGTCATGTGTGTTGACATTTGGGATGTAAACCTCAGTCTAACAGTGTTTCATGTTAAAATGTCCAATATGACCCTAAATTACTTTTCAGTCTTGACACAGATTCAGTGATATATCTGAATTACAATCATTACCTATAAGCGCAAATTTGTTACCCGTGGTTGACAGCTACATGGATAAAGGGAGAATAAAAAGGTATCAGTGGTGCTATGTTTGTCTTAAAAGAGATGCATTGCACCCAACAGTTGTATTTTTATTAAACTGAGCTGGCAAGAATATTTCTAGAACTGAAATATGAGGTGGGATTCATCTTCTCTAATTTCACATGTATGGCTTTTTTCTTCATTAGAAGTTTAGATGTTACAGACACCTATCTCTAGGTTAATAATCTATATACTATTTACAGTCAATGAAGAAAAATTGGTATCTCTAGAATGTAATTTATCTCATCCTAAGGCAGATGTCTGAAATAGATAAGATAAATCATACTTTAGAAAGGTCTATTTCTCTCCATTTACTGTCCAGGGAATATAAACAAAGTTTAAATATGGATGTCTAAAGTTAAGGGAGATGATCCTATCCATAGAGGGAGTCATTAAAATATTTTAAAAATTTTATTTCCCTATATTTCTAGCTAACATGAAATTGTTTAATATTAGAAAGATAAACTTCTTAGGGGGAAAAAAAAAAAACCCAAGGAAAAAAGAATCCTATACCCTCCTTCCCATTTTTGCTTTATAGTTCAAAGTACTGAAACCAGGGATTAGTACAGTGGATACCTTTCTTTCTGACTTGCAGCTCACTATTGCAAAAATTCCTCTGTAGCATCCAGTACTTGCAAATTAGAGGGGAACTTCATAGGTAAAATCCCAAGGCAGAGATGATATTCTTGTGGATGTGACACTGCAATCCAGAATTTGGTTTTTAACAGGCAAGCTGGGAAATAAATACAGTATTAAGTCCATATGCAAGAACTGTTTCTTCACAAAAATAAACCCTTTAAAAATAAAGCATAGAGTAGCACAGTTAGATTAATAAAGAACAGACAGAATAGATTTTTATCCCAGTGTTTCAAGAAGTAACTGTATCTACGATAACTTGTTATGATACGATACATAAGTTCTAACTTTCTGTCATTGCCCACTCCATGAAAGTTATGAAGTAAAATTTTGGTCTGACTTCAGAAAAAATACGTCCTGAAAAATGTGAAAAGCATCATTCCTGTCTTTTGGTTGGCTGACGGATTTTGCTTGTTTGTTTCCCCCTCTCCCTCCTCCCTTGCCCCAGGTCTGGTCCAACAATATTATACTAACTTTGTGAACTGAAATGGAATGCTGTTATCCTCAGAGGAGCTGCTGAAAAGTGCTGTTTTGATAAATACTGTAGGAATAGAACCCAAAGGAATTCAACTAAAGAAAATACATGATGCTATTTCATTTCTTTTTTTTTGCCAGAGCTTTGATATGACTAGGCCCATCAGGAATAGAAACTCTAGTGGTGTTGCTACTGATAATATTTTTAGATGTAGGTCTTACTATGGTTTCTTCTATACTTAGTTCACGTAAACAAAATTTGCACATCAAAAGCACTTTGCATGGTGGTCTTTTGTTTTTACTAGCTTTGAGTTTGTAACCTTTAAAGAATTCAAGGAACATATGCAGGTGTCTCTTTGTCAGCTGTTATTAGATACTAGGATATAAGATGTCAGTAAGAATCATGACCATCACCCTCCCATTTCCTTATTGCTGCCACAGATGGCAAAGTAACTGCACCATCCGGCTTTTTTTCAAAGTGTAACCAGTGCCTGAAAAGATGGGTCAATAAATTCTGTTGTCCAAACAATATAACTCACTGAAATTGTTTTTGCAATGTAACAGAGCACTTGGCAGCAGGGTACCAAACACAGCATACTGCTGCATATGATATATATGTGTATGTGAAATAAGGGTTGTATCTGAAGTAACAGGGTTTATTCAGTTTGTGTAGTGCTGCCATTAGTGCAAATAAGACTAATCCCAGCCTGACTATGACTATGGATTGCTAACTATGACACATTAAGCTTGACTGTGTGATAAGTGTTTCACAAGCAGACAAAAACTTTTGCAGAGGTTCTCCTTCCCTAAGGCTGATGATTCTTCTATATTGGTGGTCTGGAATTCTTTGACATATATGAATTGCTCATTATTTATTTAATATCTAAAGAGTCAATTACAGTGTATTCACAGGACCAATTATATGGACTGTAGTTGTGTTAGAAGCATGCATAGTTACTGAAAAAAGGAGTCAGGATGGATAGGACAATCAAATAACAGCACACGGTGTCATGATACTGTCAGACCATAATGGGTGAAAAAAACCTAAACAAAAAATCAGAACAACCCCAAAAAAACACAGAGTGAGGGAATTAATACTTTACCAATGTATATCTTTGGAATATGAGGACAGGGTGGGATATTATCTACATGTGCTTGTATGCACCCAGGTGTGATAAAGAACACAGCATAGTGTTAGTCTCAACCTTGACAGCCTGAGAGCCCACAAAGGATGACTCATCAATGGTATAGATTCATACTTTATATGGCACTGAATCAAGAGGCAGTTTTCATCATGGGACAGTCAGATGAGTAGATTTCAGTACTAAAATCAGACTACTTCATATACAATTAATGGACTTAGCTTTCATATCGTTGCTCTGAGCAACAGTTACATGATCAAGATTGTGATGCTCTAGCCTTTGTCTTGGGATCAGAAATCAGCTCTGACTAGAAAGGACATGCACAAATAATTGAAATTCTTTATCTCAGTTGTAATAATTAACTGGTTTTTAAGGTATTTGTGCTGGTATTTTTGTTGAGATAGATATTCTTCATAGTAGCCGGTGTGGAGCTATGTCTTGGATTTGTGCTGAAAACAGGGTTGATAAGACAGGGATGTTTTAGTTACTGCTGAGCAGTGCTCATACAGCATCAGGGCATCTTCTGATTCTCACACTGCCCCACCAGTGAGTAGGATGGGGATGCACAACAAGTTGGGAGGACACACATCTGGGAGAGCTGATCCCTTCCAAAGGGATATTCCATACCATATGATGTCATGCTTAGGACATAAAGATGTTTAGAGTGATGTCATTTGTCTTCCCAAGTAGCCATTATGCGTGATAGAGACCTGCTTTCCCGTGGATTTTCTGAACACCTGCCTGCCGATGGGAAGCAGTGAATTAATTCCTTGTTATATTTTGTTACGTGCATGGCTTTTGCTTTGTCTATTAAACTGTGTTTATCTCAACCCATAAGTTCTCTCATTTTTACCCTTCTGATTCTCTTCCCCCATCCCACCAGGGGTAAGTGATTGTGGAGCTTAGTTGATGGCTGGGGTTAAACCATGACAGTATTATACCATACATTACTATAGCATCCTGTATTTTGTCTTTTATCCAAGAAGAAAGTGTAAAAGTCTGAACTATCAGAAAGAGTAACAGCAGATGATCTTCACTTGTGAAAAATTTCTTAGCTCAATTTTAATACAATCCCAACAATGCAGCTATTGCAGGAGTCTTAAAGATGTCCTCTCACATGCACCATTTACAGAAGCAGCAATGGAAACCAGCTGAACTTTGCTTATTTATCACTTTTGTTAGTTGGATGGACTTTTGTTCTGGTTTAAGGGCTCCAGTTAATCTCATACTGCCAGTCACTGCAAGGATGCATGTAGAGTCATTCTCTAAATAATTGGGGACTAACTTCATACTTTATTAGTCAACAGCTTCTAAAACTTCAGTAGAAATTCCATTTACTCTTAAATATTTTGCATGGCACAGCACTGGAAGCTTTTCTTCTGAATGAAAAAAATATTGAATTAGCCAAGTTTAAGCATTTCAAGGCACGCTTAACAATGTATATATATATATGCAGATTTTTCTTAGCTAATCCATTCTTCCTTGAAAAATAATCTCTCTTCATAAATATTAAAAAACCCAGGATATTTGGTGTTTTAGAATCCCACTGTGCTGCTGTTTCCTCAATCTTTTATGTATGTGACATGATGGGAAAGACGAAGATTATTTATATTCTATGAGTAAATATTAAATAAGTATCAGATGCTTGCTAAGTCCTGTAAACTTTCCCAAAATGTCC
Organism: Otus sunia; assembly: GCA_010365825.1. Lineage (NCBI taxonomy): Eukaryota > Metazoa > Chordata > Aves > Strigiformes > Strigidae > Otus > Otus sunia. Next base: position 771,559 of record ML997789.1, read on the forward strand.
CAGAAGTGCTTATTGAATAGTTGGCTTTAGTCATGTTTACAACCATCATAATGGATTAGGTGTATCTGTCTTAAAACAAAGCAAGCAGCCCGAATACAAACATTATTTTGAAAGACTATACAGTATCTAATTGAAGCAGGAAATATATCTTTAGCCTTTAGGACATCTGTAGAAGCTGAGCATAAGAACAATCAGCAGATTTCTTATAGTAAGACAGTGGGATAAATTAAATCTTTTTATTGTATAATAAAACTTTGGTGAAATCTGTATGTCTACTGTCCTTAATAATAAGCACACTTCTTTTCATGCCCATTCAGACAATACTTAAGTGACTCTTGACCACTTAAATATTGACTTCAGTAATGATGCTTTCTCAGGCCAGGGACAGAATGTCGATGATCTAAAAATCCAGTACGGTTTACAGACATTTGGGAAGCCTCAAAGATAGACTCATGTAACTCTTAAAATCTTATTTCTGATACTATGCACTTTTACATTTCTACTGTAAGATTACAGAAATTATAGGAGAATATGTCCTAAAACCATGGACCATGAAGTAGAAAACATGGTTTCTGTTCCCGGGAAAGTGTTTTTATTGTAAAAGAAAGCAGACTATGGTGAAATCATGAGACATGTTATGTATACATTCCCTATAATATAACTAGATTTTCTAGCATGTAGTTCTATAGCACATATACTATCCCATTATAGTGTCAATACAGACTTAAGACATAAAGAAAGGGCTTCTAATAGCAAAGCAAGCATATACACAAGCTCTACAAAATTCTAGTCCAGACTCTGCACTAGTCCAGCACTTCTGAAAGTCCTGTGCTTCTGGAAAGCAAAGTACAGTGGAAGATGTAGTTGCTGTTAACATACACATGTATATAAGAGGTTGGTTGCCTTAAAATGCAACCTATAGGTGTAATACTCTGCTTGAGGCGTAACTCTTCTTGCTATGTAATGTGCTCCAAGATCAGATTTTAAGAGGTTATTAGAAAGAGGATAAATTAGTGCTTCTATGCACATTGGTAATTTAACATCCTTCATTACTAAGAGATTATAAATATAAATATAACACTATACTTTCTGTATCTTTCATATAACCTAGTTATTGAAAACGATGGTAGGAAATAACATGCTATATTTTGGGTTTAGTGTTTTGGAAATCTGTATTGCCTCTAATGGTTCTCTTCAGAGAGAGCTCTATGTTGCTTTTACCCAAGGGCATTCACCATCCCCTTTTAAACTGTGATCTTCAGGGCCAATTTTTCTGGTTGGATACACTTCTCATCACTCAGTTTGTTATTGTGTTTGAAGGATCTTCCTGATGTATTGTTTGGGATATAAGTAGGTGTACCAGTGCCCTCTGGAACTGTTGAATTTTTTCTGAATATAATAAAATAGTTTTATTACCCATTTTGTGCTAAGAAAGGTAAAACTGGTATGCTGTATAAAAACACTAGACAGCAGTATTTTCCAGGAGCAGTTATTACTCCAAATTACTCCAAATTCCAACACACAGACCTGCTCTCATTTCCTTTACAGTCTATACTCATGGACTTGATCCCTACACTAGTTCTTCCTCTGCACCTATGCAGTCATCCAAACCATTCTCTGCTCTATAGGTATCCTTAATACCTATTGGTTATTAAAATAGCCCATGCCTGAGATCTGTGCTCATAAGCATATGGGAAATATTGTTTCAGCCATTTTATTAGTTATGTACACAACAGCTGGGAATCATAGAACACATAAAAAAGGATACTCAGCATTTCATTCCATGGCCCCTAGTCATTAAGGATGGCCATTAAGGATGGATCACCACATGTAAGATATTACAGAATTGACTGTGTTGGCTTCGTTGGCTTCGACGCCGTTCCTTTCACTGCATATAACACTCTGCATGCTAGCAGTTCATTTAACTGTCTTCTCTTAAGACTGAGCAAGTTCTGGTTGGACTTTTAATCCAAGAAGGGTATAAATATGCCTAATGAGAGAATGTATCTTTTAAACCTCCACAATACTTCCAAAGTTTTGGCAGTGAAAATTCTGTTTTGGCTACACTGGAAGAATTTGAAGTTAGAATTAGGATAAATTGGCTGTTTGGAATAGCCATAATGATGGAAGATTCTTGCATTTCCTGTATTTTAAAATGAGATTTCATACATTCATTTCAAAATTGTGTTTTCTGATTTATGAAAAGCGCAAAAAGAAAAAGAGACATTTAAAAATAACCCACAAAACAATTCAGTGTTGAAAAATAATCATTACAGCTCCAAAACCATTTTAATCATATGAACTACTGAAAATTATGAAAACATTAATTTTGTCTCAGCCAAGCTTATATTTTATTTTCTTTGTTAAAAATGACAAATAACTTCAGAAGACTCTTTCTGTAATTTCTTCCATAATTCTGTGATCAGATTTCACTTTCTTAATCCAGAAAAAAGAAGAAAAAGTCATCTCAAACAGTACTGGAAAGCTATACTTATTTCTTCCAAGATTTTTCTCTATAAACTGTCTGCCAAAATGAAGAGATGATATGATGTAGTTGGCATCTCAGTCCTTTGTTTCAGGTCCTGGTTCTACTCTATCTGAATATTCTTTTTATTATCCTTCTCCTTTTCTCTCCTCTCAGTCACAATATTTTCTGCCTTATCCTGAAGGTGACCTAGGTGGGAAAGAAAACCTTGGATAATTGGTCGATTTTTCCACTTTCATGATAAATAAATAACATCTGAAAGAGATCTGTTAAAAAATACTGATTAAAACCATAGTCTGCTCAATGATTTTTTCCAAACAAAAATCTAGTCATTCGTAAGCTTTGGCAACAATTGGCAAAAGTGAAATTATGACCTTACAAAGAAATAAATCTCTAGAAAAGCGGAGCATTTTATCTTTAAACAGAGTTTTAAACGCCATTTTTGGTGTGTAAAATTCTAACCCCCAATGCCAGTCTATGAGAATGAGAACTCAGGATTCCACATTCTGCTTCACAGGCCAGGTATGAAATAGTACACTAAAAGCTTGCCCATATACCTTTCTGCAGACTACAATAAATTTGGTATATCTTTCTTGAGAATATAAACAAAGAGAGTTCAGAAAGAAAATACACTTTTTAAGATGCCAAAGATAAAATAAACTTTTTGAGCCTCTGTGAAAATTATTTTAGGAAAATACTTACTTTAAATGTAGCATTCATACTAAGCTCTGAACTCAAATATCCTTGCATTTGAAAGACGTGATATGTTACTACTTGACTTTGTGTCTAGTTTACTTAAAATAATGGACTGATCTTGATGGATTCAGGCCACAACTCAAAATGTCATACATGGGAAGCATGAAAAAAGCTTTGCTAAATAGACCACTGATTAATGAATGGAGTTTGGCCATAACACTGTTAACATGAAACTTAAAGAGATAACAACTGACCTCAGAAGATACTTAAAGAATTATATGCCACCTCCTCTAAAGTGTATGGTATTTCTTTTTATTTTCTAGCTTATAGTTAACCGACCAGATAGTCCAAGTCATACTTAATGATTACCCTGCAGTCACTAAGACTGGACAATGAATCTTTCCACACCAACTTTTTCTTTAAGGCTTTCAGACCTTCAAAAGTAGTTACTTTTGGGAAAGGAGTAGAACAGGTTGCTGAATGCTGAAGACAGAACAGATTGCTGAACTCCTGCAGCGTCTACACACCCCCCCAAAAAGATAATAGGCTCAAGTACAGGGAGTAAGAATTCAGTTTACAGGAAATCTCTATCCTCCTTAATGTCTCCACAGCCAAAGAACTCCAAGATCTGCTTTCAAGCCACACACAGTTCCTGGTGTTAACTGATGGAGACCACTTAGCAGAGGAGCCCCTTATTAGCATTGACACAGAGACAGTTTCATTCCTTGCAGTCAGGCCTAACAGCTTGATAGTTACTGAATACTGCAATTCACAAAACAATTTTCAGCAGTTTTGGGTGCTCTGTGCTACAGAATATTTGATTTTGTTGTAACTTTCCTTCCACTACTGCAGTGAATTTCTGTGAGGTTCCACCATCCCCATTTGGTTTTTTTCTCTTTTCAAAGAAAAGGGAAAGTTGTGGCTGACTGTTTGTCTGAATAAACACATATTGAGATTCAAATAAGTATTCTAGGGTAACCCTTTAAAAGTTCTCACAAGTACATGACAGCAGCTGCTTTAGAGCATGTAGAGAGCAGTGCTTGTATCTGGAGCTTTACAGCTCTGCACATTGTTAAAAATTAGTGGAAAATCACATACTGTGCATTTGCATGTGTCATTTCAATAGCTTTATTATTTGGCAACCAAATGCCATCAAACGCCCAAAGCGTTTGCACTCATCAAGGATAAAGTCCTTGGCAAGTGTGAAGACTTTCAAATGAGTTGAGCTAAAATTAGGTCTGTTTTAAAGGTTTCTTAGCATGTGATAAGATTTTCTTTCATGGTTACATAACTGAGTAATATACCAATAATATATTGCTAAATTACAGAATAATAGTGATGAGAAATGTCATTAAAAACATATCTTTTGACGAAGTTTTAAGGTTATAAGCACTTTAGAAAAGTTTCTTCCTCCTTTAGAAATAACACACAATACCTAGTGTAAGTGTAGCTATATTCTGCCTCATTCAGATTCTAGCATGGTTGCTCATTAGATGTAGATATAAAAAATCCCTGTATTTGACAGAAGTTCCTAGAAACAGAAGAGAATACCAGTAGCTCAAGCTTACTGCATCCATTCTAGCAATCTTCTGATTATTCATTCATTCATTCACTTACTCATTCATTACTGCTAAATCAATGGGAGAACTTATGCACATGGTACAACTGCTACACTGACAGATCAACTAGGAATGATTTTACATCTTATGGACATGAATACCTATGAGCAAGTGACGTAGTGCAATTAAGACAGCAAATTCCAAGCAAATAAGTTACTTCAGAAAATTCAAAAGACTAATCATTTTGATTATTTTTTAATAGCAATGTGAATTTCTGCATTTATCGCCTGATGGAACGCCTGAAATGCATTGTGTGCATTCAAAAGCAGTCTAGGCTTCTGAATAGGACACTATAAACCTGATTTCAACAGACTGAAAACAAGATGTGACAAGCAGTTTGACACTGGCCCTCTACTAATTTCCGCTATTTGTAAAGAGGCACGTCTGAATGGAAATAGCTCGGCAGAATGGGTCAGTATGGTTGAGGCCATGTCAGTCCACACATAAAAAACACAGTACTGGTGAAAATAAGCAGCCATTGATTTCTAGTGAAAGCCCTCAGAGTCTGGGGAAAGCAGCCAAAACGAGGCACCAGCTGCTCTCTGCTGGAAATCTTTTGTGGAAGAGTGAGGGAAGAGAGAGAAAGCTGGTGTGTCTGAATGGGGAAACAAGGCAGAAATCAGGAAAGAAGAGGTACCGCTGACTGCCTCAGCAATGCTTCATTCCCCACACTCACTTTTCTCTGAAAAATGGAAAAAGGGAAACATACCCCAAAATTTCTCTATCTTTTATTTATGCAGTGTAACGAGAATGTTTCCAATGGGAATTTCTCATGATCTTTCATATTCCCTTTTATATTCAGATATACAGCTACACAGCTTTGTGTTTTATTTATTTATTTATTTATTTATTTATTTATTTATTTATTTATTTATTTAAATACTACTCCAATCCAGTAAGTATATGCATCAAAAATGGAACAAATACTCAGTGTGATTGCAGCTCCTCTTTTGCATAATTGCATTATGACAACAATTTCAAGAAGATAATAAATGGAGCATATTTTGTTTGATGTTTTCTGCCTGTAAGACAAAACTCTTCCCTATCTGCTTTTTAAGCACCTCTGTAATGATGTCGTGCTACAAATTGTAGTGAAGCTCTTCAGCACTGAGTAATAACTCTCTTGCTTCTATCCCAGACACTGCAGGCAATGCATCCTGCAATGGAATACAATATTCATGAAGGAGTTCCAAGTGAGTAGTTTCAGATGGTCTGAAACTCTGAAATGGTTCCTACTCTTAATTCCCTTCCTAGGCCAGCATGAGCAAGAAGGGGGGCAAAGAGAACAGTTCCAGGCCAATACTGTGACTTAATGATGGGTCCAAAATCTAAACCTTGAAAAACTGTGTGAGCCTTATCCAAAAAGGAGCTCTTTTAAGGAAAAGCAATTACTTCAAAAGAATTAGCAGAGCTGGCCAAAGCTAGGCAATATCCAATCAGCAAATGGTCTTTGAAGTCTGTACAGAACTTTAAATAAGAAACTTCATGTGCCTTTAGCTGTAAACAGATTTAGAGTAGAGACATCCCATCAATGCTGATGACATGAAAACCATGACAAATTGGCAGTTATGGAAAGTCTCTGTAACAGTTACAGATGCTTTTTTCCAACTTGATTTTCACAGCTTTTCTTTTTACCAGTGGTGGAAGTTACTAAAGGGTCAGTGTTACACTGCTGGTCACATCTTGTTGTCATTGTATTGAAATCAGGTTTGGAGGGCCCTACTAGTAAGAAGTATAGGCTGCTTCTAAAGGAACGCATGTGCATAAAGCTGGGTATTGGGTTACACTGTAAAGGAACAAAATTCTGGACTGCTCATTTAACAGTGCTTCCAATGGGCTGACAAGGTAAGCAGGTTCTGTCTCTGATACTCTGTAATTGAAAGTATAATTGAGTTTTCTCTGAGTGTTTTGAATCTTGGCCAGTTTACTCTGTTACACTTTCTTAGATCATCTGGTGTACCTTTAAGAACAACTCCCTCCACTGTTTAAATGGGCTCTCATCCAACTTTTTCTTAACTAACTACTACTCATTAACCCCAACTTTAGTATTTACTTCTAATCTTTATTTTTACAGAACGCATGTTTTCTTGCTTCAAAGCTTGAAAAAACTACCAGGCTACCAAAAAATTCTATGCTGTCTTCTGCTTTACTGAAGATTTTTGAAAAATAACTAGTATAAATAAGAAAATATTTTAAACATCTCTATGTTGATTTGTGTTTTGTATGGCCTCGTGTAACTTCATGCTGCAATACCCTTCCACTTTCCTTGGTTTTGTACTTCATCTTCTCTACATTTCAGAGAAATGCTTTAACTGTCTGCTGTCTTCTCTTTATTTTTACTCTTTCACAGAATAGTACACTTCAGAGAAGTAAACACTGCAAGGGATTGCAGGGATGCTAGGCAGAAAAGATCTGTAGTTATTTACTGTAAGCTGAACTGCCACAGGCAAGGGATATCTATGCATATGTTTGTGATTATAAAAGTGGGACCCAATTTCATTTTGGATTCCCATCACCCTAGTATTTTTGGCCCTGATCTTCACAGCTAAGGTTATGAACCTTCCAAAACTCTGTGTGTTTGCAAAGAGCAGTCTTGGTATGTCAACATTGTAGGATTGGAGCCCATGGAAAACTAAATATCATAGAATTTCAAGTAATTCAGTGGCTCTGAACAGCATCAAGTCATCTTCATTCAAGTAACAAAACTTTCTGACCAAATGCCAGGATTGCACATTCCATTTTCATTCATGCTTCAGAAACCTGGACTATTCTAGTAGAAAGTTTAAAACAGCCAATGTGAAGATGATGTTTAAAAAAATCCCTAGGCACATATCTCTGCAAGAAAGTACATTCTTTCACAGTCTGTTGTTGGCTGTACTATTGTTGCATTTTAGGTAGAGAGTCACAAAATCAAGCTGAAGAAATTTTGCTTAAATAAACTGAATCAGAAGAGAAAAATAAGAATACAATTAAAAAGAAAAAGGTGTTCTGGGAGTGCTGTGCATGCTTATTAGATGGTACTGAGCTAAATAACAGAACAACAGTAAAAGCATGTTATTTTAATTGAAAAAAAAATGACATTCCTCTTGCACCCTGTTCAGACAGGCTGGGATATCTTTGTATTATAACATGTCTGAATACATCCATTTGTGAAATTCATTAATTTCATCCAGAATAATCTATTTCCCTACTGCATTGTTATTCAGATTTATTAGAAGATGCATTAGAAAAGTTTGCAGTTGTTTAGCAATTATCATCCACTTTATAAATTTTCCCTATTTCAAAACCTTGGAGTACAATTTAATTACGCCCTAGTAGTGCCCTGGATACAATTCATCACATTAATTTCTTCATTTCCAGCAAGCACACATTTTATCTATATTATTTCCCCAATCAATTTTTTTTTTTTTTAATCTAGTGACTGTTTTAATACACATGGTGCCGTTAGATCTCTATAGCATGCTCTCTAATCATATATCATACCTATCTATAGGATACCCAGCTAACTACAATGGTTTGCTTCCTGAGCTTGTGTAGTTAGACAAGGCAATCCAATCTGGCCATTAAAGTTTACATCTGCTAAAAATACAGCCCTAACGCAGTATGATACATTATTATGTAGTAAAAAAATGTAATTTAATTGGAGGAGGGCAAACTAAGGTCACTTTTTAATACAAGGCTTCCCATATCACCGAGTGGAAGTGTGCATGTGTGTGTATAAACACATATTCATAGATAGAGGAATACATATTTAGAGGGAAATGGAAATACTGGCAAACCATGACTCAGATAGTTTGGGGAAGGAAGAAGTTAGAATCTACATCTCTTTGACAGGCTAAAGTGAAGGTCTATACCTCTGTTATTAAAATGTTTATCATTCCAATTGCATTTCTAAAAATAGAATATCTAATGTAGTTCAATTGGCCATCGCTTTGAGATTTTTCTTATAAAGAATTCCTAAAGGCATAGTCAAGAACCATAAAGATTAGGTCAGAATAGTTATTATAAAATCAGTTATATCTAATGGGAGACATTTACCTGAAATTCTTCACATAAAGTTCAGAAGTATTGCTTTTTCAGAGAAATTGAATAAAAAATTTGAACATATAACGATGTGGAAAAATTCCACACCATGCTCCATAGTCATTCACCAGTGCAGAAAAATATTTGATATTTGAATATTGCTTTAGAGTTATGAAGAATGTAACAATGTGAGGATTTCACACCATTTATTTAAAAGGATAATATATATTGAATGCTCAAGAAAAGACTGCTAATTAAAACTTATTTTAACATTGCATCTAGTCTTTTTAGATCTTTCTTCATCAAAAGTGTTTCTCATCAAGGCAATTAATAAAAGTAGAAGAGATGAAAGTCTACGCTGCTGAACCTAATGCTACTGGAACTGAGTTAAAGACACCGGTGACAAGAAGACCAGAATAGGCAGTTGTCAAGGAGTCAGTAGCACCATGTGGCATGGAAAGCAATAATCTGAATCTGGTGAGGAATCAGGCTTCACCAGTTTTCTCGATTGTGGTTCGACACAAATGACTGGCAAAAACAGCTTACAGAAGCAATCTTCCAAATAAATTTTGCTTCTTTGTAGATACTGTGCCTATCACTTCCTAGCATGTTGTCTAATGTGAATTGCTGCCAAAAGGTTATAAACTACTGAACACTGACACCACACAAGAATATGAATGAACATTCATCAGTGATACTCTGTACGAGACCTTGGAGTGTACTGTGTAGAGTGATGTTTCTGTTAGATTATACAGGAGTACTAATGGAGCACAACAAAATTATATGGAAGTCCAAATGCAGCTACCACCCTTCCAAGTCAGACATTGCAAGAGAAACTATTGGGAGTAAAATCCTTTCTTCATACTAGATTTTAAAGCTCTTGGACACAAAAAATCCACTTTACCATTTAGGTCCCCACTCTTAATTTTACCAGAGGTAAAAATGTAGCCGTTGAACCAATTCAACATTATTCAAATAAAGTCTGTAATAAGGACATCAGAGTTTTGGCCAAATAAGGAAATTTGGGATCAGGCCCTCTTGAAATAGAAGATGAAGATGAAACAAGATGACAACAAGATGAAACAGACTGAAGAAAAAGCATATGTTTCTCACAGGTATACTGCTACTATTAAGCATACTGCAAGTATATTTTGAAATCTGTCTGAAAATATCCTAAAGCTTTAGCTAGTTTCCATGCTATTCAAGCCATTCAGACTGTAATACACATAATACCTCTCTCTTCTTTTCAGAGGCAGGAATATATTTGCATTTCTTCACCCACAACTTTGAAAGTTGCTGGCAATACATCTTCTGCAGACATTTTTTCCCAATGTCAGATCCAAGCATAGACAAAAAGTTCTGTGTTGCATGGTCAAAAACTAAATCAAGACCCACATCCAGTTTTTGTCAGGTAGCCTGTGCTTTGCGATGTATAAAAACAGTCACCCTGATATCTGGCACTCTCCATAACCTGCCTATGAGCTTTTCATGTTGGTACCATCTCTTCTCTCCCCCTTTGCCCCCTAACAGCAAGCTACGCACAGGCACCTCTAAGGATGGAGAGGCGTTTTCTGCTCACCTGTCCCTCTGCCACAGTGGTCATATAAGCCCTTCCCTATCTAAAACCCATGACATAAAGCACTGACCTGTCAGCTCTGCTTGCTGCTGCCGTGGGATTTCCCAGTGCAGTCCCTCAGCTCCACCACTTCAGGCAGGAGTGGGGTACCCCATGGGCTGAGCCAAGTGGCACAGCCCAGGGCTCAGGCATCATTGTCCTGAAGGCAATGTGGAAAGTGTGATCATTGTGATAGATATGTTAATCACTTCAAAACTTAAATGACATCTCTAATTCTGAGAGTGGAAAGACAGCACTTTGTTCAACAAAATGGTGGCACTTTATATTTTTTTTTCAGTGTGAGACTTGCTCCTTATCAAAGATCCTCCTCCTCCCTTCTGCTATCTAGCTATAGAGTTTACCAGATTGTTATTCACTTAATCTAATGCCCTGCTGTACAAAATCTTAATTCTCAGTGTAATTAAATTAATACACAGATGGGAATGGCCTCCTCCACAGCTCTTTCTTTTCTCATCATATCTCCAGTAATAACTGCCGATTTTCCTTTCCTCTGTAATTAGCCTGCATGTGTGTGATAAGGGAGTACAAGACCTGAGGTGACATCTCAGGTTGTGGAGGCCATCTGCCTCCTCCACCATGCAGAGGTACCATGATGCAGTTCCCCTGATTAATTACATCAGCTTCCCATTTTCTCCCTGAAATTACCCCTGTTGCAAATCTTTCTAGACTTTATTACTATGGTGGTTCAAAGCCTCCAAGTTCTCAACCAAAATATGTTCGTAATCAGCTTAAACCCATTAGATCTCATTCCAGCTGCATGCTTTGGCTTAAATATGGTTTTTGTTCACATGTCTCTCTGATGGGCCAATATTCATATTCATTTGGTCTGTGTTTTACTAGTCTGGAACATACTATTCTTGTTTTATCTTAATTTGTAAGACATTCTTTATTCATATGATGTATCCTCACTTGCACAGAGAAGAGGTTGAATTCGCCTTTCTTTCTACTGAATTTTGTAAACTTTTATATCTGAACTCTAACCAGGGCCTTGTACAGTGCTTCTAGTATCAATAGCTAAAGGTCACTTTTCACTTTTTTTTTTTAAAGTGTCATCAGATTGGTGATGCATATTCATTACCTCTGTAAACACTGCTTCAGTTGATGGTGAAATATTTCCTTTTCTAATACATGAAATTGTGCTTTATCCTCTTCCAAAGCATAAGAAGGACCAAGCTGATTTTGATTTTGAGAAAAAGAGCTGCATGGACTGTCCTGCCAGGTCACCAGAGTGAACATACTGGAGTTTACCAAGTCTTAGGACAATGAGAGAATATTAATACATGTGGCAACCTGAAATAGTAATGTAACAACTTGGACTGTGTTCCCAGGGAAAGTTCAATGGGAAATGATAAAAATGTCATCATAATTTAGCAACTAACTTCAATAAGAAGTCTGCTGATAATATCAATTAGAAAGTTCATAAAAATTTGGCAGAAAAATAAGAGGGATATAATGGTCATCTGTTTTACTCAGCAAAGTCCTGCTTTGACCAACTTCAGTAGATATTATGAATATTCTGAATGATGGTATAAGAAACAGAAAAGAAAACAAGATATATTTCCTGAAAACAACTTCACAGTAAAAAGTCATATTATTGCATTTAAACAGGGATTTCTGGAAATGTGCTTCAGTACCATTGCACAGATCCAGGGTACTTAAATGACTTGTTTCCCTCCTTTCATTTGGAGGATAGGTACCAAATTAACCCACAGAGAACTTCAGACTCTGGACTAGGTGTTTGTAGCTTGTATGAGATTGCTAACAATACACCTTTTTTAAGGCAAAGTACCAGTCCTTTTCTCCATAACTCCTGTCTGCTCTGGAAGGAACAAGTCAGATTGAAAGATAATGTTTCCTACACCTTTCATTAAAAAAAAAGTACACTTCTCTGTAGCCAGGTATCTACTGTTTATTTCTCACCACAAACTGTATATTCCGTTCACCCTTTAGTAATTCAGTGGGAGAAACCCCCAACAAAAAAATAGCCCACTGAGTTTTTTGAAGAGTATTAGAAAACAAGTGTAGTGCTGAGCATCACCTGTAATATCTTGCACATGCTCTAGAGGTAGTCAAAACATCTGTAATTTAAAGCTGAATAGTTTGAGTTGTGGGTTGTTGAGTTTTTGTTTGTTTGTTTGGTTTTTTTTCCATAAAATAACCTCCAGACAAAAAGCATAGAACACAATAGTTCAACAACTTAAATAGCTGCTCAGTTTTTCTGCTAGAAGGAGTACAAATCCTGTCACGAGAAGAAGAAGCTTTGAAAGCCATGCTGTAACTGTTTTCCAGCTTTGGGCATGGTAACAAGAAAAATAGCATAGCAGTGGAAAAAAAATAAGATAGGGTTCATTGTCACACACAACTACATCATTTGGTGCAAACTTAAAAGTAAAGAAGCTGTGTATTTTAAATATACAAAATACCTGCAGTCTTTCACTTTTATTGTGTTGTAGTATTTTTCAATTTAAAAAAATGACAAAAAGATAAAGAAGTAATTGTACAGTTCTGCTCCTTAGGCTTCCCACCTTCCTGTGTTACTTGCCATTTGTCTTAGGTTTTATGCAATATTACCATAACTATGACTCAGAGGGAGGTATACATTCTGCCCTTGAAGTGACTCTGAGATATGTATTTATTGACTGATTTCTAAAATACACTTATCTAACAAATTCAGAGAGAATGGTTAGAGATTAAAATATAAATAGATACTTGTGATCACACACATCCCAGTATCACTCTGGCAATCACTTGAGTTAGTAGATAAATCTTGGTCTATACTCCAAAGGTCAACAAATTCAAGCTGTGATGATGGGTGGTATAGTGCAAGTTATACAGCTACAGACTATATACAGCTGCATACTGTATTCAGATACAGCCTTCTTTTAGTACTTGACTACTCAAGTTTTACCCAGTTTGAAGGTTGGTGTTGGTTTCCAGTAGGAATTACCTATGGTTTTGAGTAAAGATGGGTAGGAAAGAATATTATATAGGGGCCTGTTGCTTCTGTAGCTGCAGGAGCATGCATGACCATGCTAGTTATCTTATGCCTTAGTCAGTCATAGAAACACAGGGAAAGGAAACCAGGGCCAGCATTCCTGAAAGATGTTCCATAATGCAGTAAGGCAGTGAACAGGAATGAAGAAACAAGAGACACTGAGCTATGAGAAGGTGGATATAACTGACTGCAGCTGAAGCAGTGGGAAAAAAAAGTCATTCAACACCTTCCAGGCCTTTCTGCAGCATGGAACATTAATGGTTAGAGATTTGTTTTTAATAGGAAAACTTACCTCCGCTCATACTAACTCCACAACTGATGCAAATCAGAATTAAGGGCAATAGTCCAGGCTTGATGCATTCTCCATCTGGTTCAGCTGAATCTGGCCACTACCTTTTAAAGACTATCAAACATTCAGGGGGCTTAAACACGCATGATTTTGAAAACAGCTGGATGAGTTAAGATTTCAGAGTAGGCTCTACCTTGAGCTCCATTTGTTTTCATTAGTCTATATTAGATGCTCTGCTGCAGATATACAGATTCTGACGGCTTCCCTCCCGTGGTGTGATAAATGAGCCTCACATCTTATAACTTAGCTGTTGAGCCCAGACGGCAGAATCTCCACTGGAAAAAAAAAAAAAAAAAGAAAAAAAAGACAGGGAATCAGCAGGTCATAGAAAAAAGAGTAGGGAATAAACTGAGTTAAGACATCCCTAAAGCATGTGCCCTTTGGCTCATTCAGAGTCTGAAGATGCATTTCTATGATGGAGGTTTCCTGCTATCACTGCCTGTAGGAAACACAGTCCCATATGAATGTTTCCCTCCATGTTCCCTGTAGTTTTTGGAGGTTCAAAGTGCATCCTGATGACAACACTGCGCACATAAAATGAATTAATATAATTATTTTTAGGATGTAATTAGGAACATATGTTTACTTACAAACTAGAGGCATAAAGTGTATTCATCACAAACTTTACACAGTAAAGGAAAAAAAATCACGGATTGGCACAGACAATTTTGTCTATAAGCAAGCTGGCACTGACTTCTATGGGATTAATAATTCATATATTTTATCTCATTCAGGACATTTCAAAAAGTCCATTATACTACATTTTCTGTATAGTCAGTAAATTTTGTAGCTCTTAAAACCCGTGAAATGAAAAATAGGCTTGAAAAGCCATAACACTATCAATACATTAATATTTATGTAGCTCTTTTCATGACAAACATTCTGAAGTGCTCTCCAGTAAAAGAAAATGAAATAAAGCATGAACAGAATGCAGATGACTAAGTCAAAAGGTCACTGAAAAAGACAAATCAAATGAATCTGTTTGGCCAAGAGACTGACCAAGTTCACCCAGTTAAGTCTTGGAAATCTTGTGGTCTTTCCTAAAGCTCTAGCTACCCAAGTTTTAGGCATAATCTGTCAAGAATCAGAAAGGAATCAAAACAATCATAACAAATGAGGGAAACAAGTTGAGGCCATTTCAGTTTAGACAGATAAGAAAGTGTTGTTCCAAGTAAGTACTGAGTATACAGAATACTTCTTTCCCCTAGCCGTTTATATAATTGATATAGCTGATAAAAATGCAGTCACTGAAACTTAGAAATAAATATTAGGGTATTTTATTCACACACTATAGCAGCAAATCTTTGATATAAATTATGTTAATTCTTTTACCATGATGCAGTCATTCATGAGTGAAAAATGAATGTAAAGGACAAATGCTCTCTAATGCATAAATACTGATTCCCTAATAATAGCTTGTCTTCAGCGAATTTTCATCCTTCAGTTTCTTAAAAAGGATTGTATTTAATTGTAAAAATTTCCTTCAGATTTGATGAGTTTCTTCACTGCCTGATAATGTTTATGATTAAAAAGAAGAAACAAATTTGGGACCATAAGTGAACACAGGAAAACTGAACATATTTCATTAGGTGAAATTAGAAGAATGAGCTAGTTTTCCTAGCTTGGCAATACCTCATGACAGAGGATTAGGTGTGATGCTGAATTTTGTCATTATATAAAATGTTCCAGAGTATAATCTGGGGTTTCTGTGGCTACTGGAGGTTTTAGATGGCTTTTAGAAGCTAGTTGCAACAAAAATCATTAAAAAAGAGGCACATTTATGAAATGACTTGGTGTGCTATTTGGACTCATTAAAGACCAAAGAAAGCTCTGTTTTTTAATGCAATCAGCAGAGTAGCAAGCAAGAGAAAACCAGGTTAACGTTCATGGCTTTTTGTGCTTCTTTTTTTTTTTTTTTTTTTTNNNNTTTTTTTTTTTTTTTTTAAAAAAAAAAAAAAAAAGATAAAAGAAAACCTATAGATTTATCCACTTGTATTCAGTTACTGCCAGGCATCAGATTTTCTGCTTTTCACTGGAAGAGGAACATTCAGTTTTTCTATAGGTATTTGTTTTTCATATTCAATCTCTTAGTAGTATAACTCCATTTTATCTGAGTGGTTAGTAGATTTATTCAGTAAATTCAAAAAATCCTACCGAAATTCACAGGGGAACAGAAGTCATTCACTTTAATTGAGAATATTTTAATGTTCTTTAGCTACACTTGAGCTCACACTAGTTTTCAAGCCTGCATGCTGTGTCAATATTGACTTTATAGCTATCAAAAGACAGTCAGAACTAAAACTAAATGTAATCTCATTTGGACTATGGACTCATCTTTGACAGTCATAGTCATCTTTTTCCAGCCTCTTGTGCCAATGTCTCTTCCCATCCTGTAGAGTTTTTAAATCACCCAGAAAGATACACAGACTATAAGGTTTATCCCTGAATTATTTTAGAAACACTTTGATTTCGATAAAAGTAGTAAGTATTTTCACCTTGTGTATTTACAAATAAGATCCACAGAAGATGTGGAATCTGAAGGACTATTTGACATACTATTATAATATAGGTTCCAGCAGTGCTATAGAACATAAGTTCAATAGTTGCTGTTTACTGAAGTAACCCTCAGATTTGATGGGATTCAAGAGACCAAATGCTTTTGTTAAACAAGGTGACAGACAGAAAACAACTAGACAGAACCTGTTTATTTACATAAACACAGAAAGTAATCTCTTTCAGAGGTCAGTAGTTATGAAAAAAAAAGTCTGTATACATCTAATACAAAAATCAAGTAACATTTTCTAAATAAATTTTAAATTCTATGTGTTATTTGGGGTTCAAAAGCTCCACTTGAGGAGTTTTGCTTTGATACTCAGTTTAGGAAACACTATGAAAGCTAAGAGTAAAAAAACCAGAAATACTAATGAAAAATCAGGTATCATCTGAGATCTGGATCCTGGTGAACAGTAGTTATTGTGCTATAGACTGTGCCACAGCAACTACGTAAGGAAACAGGTCCCATCAATAATACAGTCTTTGGGGACAAGAGGAGAGCATGAAGAAAAATGAGGAAACTACCTCCTTTTAGCACCTAAGAAAGATCTGTATCACTATTTGGCATCTGTGTCTTTTAGTCATATATTATGAGTATGTGATGGTTCCAAATACAAGATCTGATATTTTTTTCTGTAAAGTTATGAATGAAAATGATGAAAATTGTAACCACTAAGATTAAGAGAAAGAAAAAATAAAAATCAACCTCCATTGGCACAAGACATTTACTAAACTTCAGATTCCTCAAGGCTTGCTCTCATATGAAATGCATCTCCACATGTGAAAACATCTATGTATTTAGAAAAGTTTTGCTTAGGGGTGGCAATTTTAAAAGTGCCTTTTTTTAAAAAAAAAAAGGTGATATGTCTGAGAACAGAAGAAAAAGTGTGTACAGTTTCTGACATCCAGAGAGGACTGAGTCTGTGATGTGACCTCTATTAACTCTCCCTAGTATCCACAGAATGAGGCAGACACCTCAAACTAGTTTCCCTACATGCTGAATGGGAAAATGCAACATCTTATCTAATATGAAAACTAAACATAAAGATGCATCACTAATTCCACCAATTTTACAAGCTCTAGGTACCTGCCAAAAGATTGCAGGTAATTCCTCCATCTATTCAAGATCCAGAACTTCCATGATTTTTCTCTTGGAAGGAAGAATTTTTATTTTTTTTTAATAATGATTGCTAGAGGAGATGTGGTTCTCACCTTTCAGGTAGCAACACTGGGGTCAGAGCATGTATCCAGGCAGTAGTTTTAATCTGAGGCTGATAGAGTTCAAACACACATCCTTTTGATAGACTCCTTACCCAATACCTCTAGACTAGGTTGGAAGGAAGGTAAATAAAGTCTTCTCCAGTGTTGTGCAAGTTTTGTAGCAAGGAATGTAAAGTTAACACATATTGTTCACTCAGCAAGCATTTCTTCAGAGTAACTGAGTCCCTCTGTTGTGCCATCATTCTAGGGACATTGATCTGCCAATTAGTCTAGCCCATGTATGTTCTGTATTTCAATAAGCATGTACTCAAACACATCCTTGAGGCCAAAATGGGTTACCTGACATATTATTTAGCCACATCCTCTAGCAGTGTGATCATCTTGAAAATGCATTAGTTAATAGTGGAAACAAGTGAAGATTGCTCACTTTGTGGTGAGGAATGCATTCAGGCATATTCAAACTGTATGCAAGTATTTAAAATGACATGTAAATAGAAGAAGGGATTGTTCATCCCTCTTACTCCTCAGCTTATCAAAGCTGAGCTATCTGACAGTTAAGAATTACAGACTCCAGCTTTTCGTGAAAGTTTTGCCGCATTTGCTGTGCGAACTGATTCATCCAGGGTGAAACTGAAGGGCTCCAATTGTGGCTCTTCAGAAATTAAAGAAAACAAAGCAAGGTGGTATTTCTTTTGGTAAATGGTGTTTCTGGGAAGTATTGAAAAAAGTCTGCTTAATTTACCAAGAAACAAACTGGGAAGCCCATTGCCTTTCTGGAAATACCTGCATAGTTTTACAGCATCATCTGGAATTTATCTTTTACTCATTAAAATTCTGAATATATTGAGAACATGAACAGCTTTTAATATTGTATATATCAACTCCATGTGGGAAACAAAAAAAAAAAAAGAGATACAACCTGTATAATGTACATAAAAATATCCAAGATAACCACCCAATGTTCCAAGTAGAGGGGCATAAATTGCAGAATTATTATTAAAAGTTTGCATGGAGACACTTGGTAAAATAATGTACATTTTAAGATCTGGAGGCTCCCTGCTTACTAATTAGCAAGTTATACTTCAATGATTGCTCCATGAGTATCAGACCATACTAAGTGAGATACTGACCTGTTTAAGTTGGCTTTTAGCAAGAAGCCTGGGCACACTTGCAAGCATTAGATTAGAATAGAATAGAGACTGAGTCCTTTCTGTTAATCAGAGAAGTTCACTCTCAATTTCATGTCCATATCCTGCATTCTTCATTCTAAATCTGAATGAATAATCAAAGGATGTCATCTGCTCCAACAGTATGAATTTCTGAATGTTAGAGGAAATAACCTGGCTCCAAAGGTGTATGTTAATAGTGTTACATGGGGAGCTTTCATGTGGACAGATTTCCAGGAGGTCAGACTATCTGATTTGATAATCTTCAGCTTTTAACTCTGTAAAACACACATAAACTCTTAATGTTGAAAGAATAGGCATTTTAAGTTCCTCAGTTTGTGTGCCTCTGCTCTGAAGTCAATTTCTAAACTCCATTACACTTAGTGGATGCTGAACTGGGACCTTAAAATTTAATTTTAATGGTTAAACCACCTGCTTCAAAGTGAACACTTGCTTTCTTACCTGTTGAAAATTATAAAGTTCTCTGTAAAGAGCCAGAAATGTTCTCCTTTTATGATTAGGCAGATTCATAAAGATTTTTATGAAAAGAGGATCTTTTGTAATGGGAAAAAGCAGAGAAGTCCACTCAGCAATGTATATATTTCAGATAAAGCCATTTAAACTCATTTTTAGACTAAACATTTTATGCTGCCCTCCAGCTAACTGCTCTAGAGGTGAAAGGTACCATTACAATCTAGTCCCCTTTGTCATTGAAAGTACAAGTTTCCATCATCTCTGTTCATAGATTTAAACCAAAACAAAGAATAGAAACCAAAACAGAAGACTGTACAAATAACACAAATTTTTCAACATGGTTCATCCCTTATACTCAGTTCCTTTTATTTTTATTTATTTTTTTTTTTAAACTAAAGGCCCTCTTGTACTGCACATAGCTGTTATGAAATAACATCAGTCCAAAACTCCAGACAAACCTTTTTCAGAAGTCCTCGAAAAAGCCTTTATAATTTCCCTTGGCTATTGATCTTCATCCTGCTACTAATTTAAGACTAATATATATTAGCATAACACAAAAGAGATTTCTGAAAGTGCAGGTGCAAAACATTTAACATATACTTGAATTTTATTACACAAGACTCCTAGTTCTGGCACAAAGCATGTTCTCATGTGTAAGTGATCTCAAAGCCCCCTTTTTCCACTTGTCATATTTTCCTCAGACCTTTTAGTCATAAAAAATGCAGGGGGAAAGAATGCTTTCAAAACTCCCTGTGGCAAAATAAACTAGAGCTGAACCTTCACGTGATTATTCCAGAGCGAGTCATTTAAGCATGGGACTGCTTCATAAACTTCAGGGACTTCATTTGCATGTGACTATTGATTCTTTCACACAAACAGTTCATCCTTTTATGTTGCTTTTGCATGAATTTGTCCTCCAGAGATTTTTTTTTCTATGCTTCAGCTGTGTGTTTCTGCTGCCCCAGTCAAAAACACTTCTCGATGAATCAAATGGAGCAATGAGAATGTGTAGATTACCCCCAGTTCTTCCTCTCAAGCATGAACAATTCACATTTCCTTCCAAGGAAAGAGTGAACATTTGACCTCTCTTAAATCATCAGATAAGCAAAAGTGGTTGTATATGTGTGGGGGTAGAGATATCCATCAAACAATCTAAATTACCAAAAGTAGTTAAGTGAAGTATTTCCTAAGTAAATCAGATCTCAAAGTACTCCTTGATCATTCAACCAAGGATTATATTTTGGTTCTCATAATTCATCCTGAGGCTGTGCTTACCAGCTGCAAATAAAACTTACAGTGTATGAGTTTGACCCTGTAACCTCTACTTACATGAGTAAGTGCTGTCAATTTCCTACAGAAGTCCCAAGAAGAGACAGAGTTTGTCACAGGCACTGGGATTTCAGCAGTGGATTCCATTTACATAGGAGTCTTGTGTGCGTGGTAGAGCAGTCTCGTGTCTTGAAAAGTCAGGCAGTGAGCAGGCAGCCTGGGATCATCTCATCAGAAGACAGTGCACCTTTTTTCCCCCTTCACCAAAGCTGACATTAGACTATTCCACGAACTAGAGACTGGTCTTCATAGAATCATTATGCTATCACATATCTCCAGAAATCCAATGTTATACTAGTTTCTGTTTTAATATCATAGCAGAACACAAAAATGCCTTCCCCATTCTATCACACATTTTATTGCAGTGATATTGCCCATGTTATATTATAATAGCATTAGATTATAGATGACACAATAACAAGGGACATCATGTTACCATGACTAGGTCACATATGAAAAAGAAAAGTTCAGTTTTTTACCAAATAGTTCTCTTAACAGGGGACTGGAATATGGCTGCTACACATCATAACTGAGATATATCTAATAAATTATATGTAGGGTGCTGGGAAAAATAATTACCTCTACCCTAAGTTGTCCATTTATTGTTGATTGCTCACCCGCACAATTTTTCATGAGACCCAAAGTTCACAGTTTAGCATAATGTAGTAACATTGCTGATACCAGTAGCTATAAAATAAATAAGAACAGCCTGGAAAAAGACTTGTTCCCAGCTTCTAAATCAACTGATAGTGAACAATAGTTTGGCATAATAACAAACGTTCTCAGATTCAGATTTCTAGAGGAAAATATAACTAATGCCCTGTAGAAAGTTCTCACAGTGTTCATAGCACATTTGTTTTGGAGACCAGATAAAGAGTTGTACAACTGTAAAAAGTATGATGATGAACAACTATTAATAGTTACCACTTGACAGGAGAAGACATTTTCTTTCACTACTTCTGACCTTTAAGAAGCACCTAAACAACCTGTGTTTGACTTTATGTTTTGCTAAAGAAGTATTTGTTAGGCATGAGTGAGGACTAGGAAAAAATACCTCTCTTTGCTCAGTATAGGATGTGTTCATAATTAAATTGCCAATAAATCACATAATATGATAAGGATATAGTAAATTACCCTGACTTCTCTATCACTGGACTACTTTCTATAATGAGGTTACTTACCTTTTCATTTCAGCTCATATGGACATTTCTCTTCATTGGAAGATACGGTAATGTGTGGTACATTTTCTCTTCAGTGACATATGGAACATATATAAGTGTGACTGGTTACATGCAGTCATCAGATTCAGTTCAAGCAGCAATGTTGCCAGAACAAATGATAACACAATAGCATTTACAATAAGTGTATTCAACAGTCCTTTCTACCTGTCAAACCAGATGAAATCAGTGCACTCTTTCTTTTTCACAGATTTAATGTTTACAGTTATCATAGATTGACGTTTACCTGACAACTTCTGTATTTCTTCAAAATTACTTTCTTTCTTTTCTACTGACATTTCAACTATTGATTTGAAATTCTATTGCAACATTAAATGACTAATTGCTTCAGAATTTCTGGTAAACCTTAATCTTAACTGAAAGATATAGCCATGTTTTTTTAAGAATAGTTTTTTAAAAAAATTTTTGCTGGCTTTCCTAATTAAGCAGACAGGAATGGGCTCAGAAAAAAATCTGTCTTTCTACTGCCATATTGTCCTAGTAGCAACTCTTCATTAAAAGAAAGATAAACCTCTATATAGTCTAAATTACCTGCGTCGGAATTTTAGTTGTGCTTCTTATTGCCTGGGGGTTAAGAAATTTCGGACTAAGCCCTCAAGAGGTTTTGCACAGTTTCACAGCTTGAAAACTGCCATCCTGAGTGGTGCATATATTCAATTCTATCAGCCAAATGTTTCCCACTTCCTGTAAAGGCTAATTTGGATCCTATAAACCTGGGGCTATTATGGACATCAATACAGTGGAGGAGAAGTGATTCCTACTCATGTGTACAGGTTAAAAGTGAAATCTGGACGATATTTTGGTCTGAGCAGTATGCAGTGAGGGAGAACAGGTAAGGCTGTATTCCCATAGTATTCATTGTGGGTAACAGAGTGGGTCAAGTTAGCACTTTTGATGGCTTGTGTTGTGATTTTTGGCACTTTAAATGCCAGAGCCCAAGTCACAAGAACTTAGTTGGAGATCAGGTAATTTTCTGTCAACACTGTTATGTGAAACTCTGACACTAGAGACAGTGGTTTTTCTTTGTGTCTTTCTCACTACTTTGGTACACATCTGAAAAGAAAGAGAAGGTCAGGGTACAAAAGTTGGGTGGTAACAAGGCAGTTGTCATATTTTCCAAATCAGATACCTTCAAGTATGGTTAGAGACAAAGTAACTGTTAGAGTTAAATGATTCAAGACCATCTAAGGACCTGAAGGTGCACAAGTTCATGGGACCTGATGAGATGCATCTGTGGATCCTGAGGGAACTGGAGGATGAAGTGTGTAAGCCATTATCTATCATTTTTGAGAAGCTGTGGCAGTCTGTTGGAGTATCCACAGACTGGAAAAGGGGAAATATAATCCCCACTTTTAAAAAGGGAAAAGAGGAAGACCCAGGTAGCAACAGGCCAGTCAGTCTTGCCACTGAGACCAGCAAGATCATGGGACAGATCCTCCTGCAAACTATGCTAGGGCACATAGAAAACAAGAAGGAGATTGGTGATAGCAAGCATGGCTTTACTAAGGGAAAATCATGCCTGACAAGTTTTGTGGCCTTCTATGGTGGGGTTACAATGTTGATGGATAAGGGAAGAGTGACTGGTGTCATCAACCTGGACTTGTGCAAAACATATGACACTGTCTAATGACATCCTTGTCTCTAAACTGGAGAGACATGGATTTGATAGATAGACCACTTGGTGGATAAGGAATTGGCTGGATGGTTGCATTCCAAGAGTTGTGGTCAACGACTCAATGTCTAAGTGGAGATCAGTGACGTGGTGTTCCTCAGGGGTCAGTATTGGGATCAGCACTGTTTAACACCACCTGTTGGTGACATGGACAGTGGTACTGAGTGCACCCTCAGCAAGTTTGATGACAACACCAAGCTGTGTGGTGAAGTTGACACACTGGAGGGAAGGGATGTCATGCAGAGGGAACTTGACAAGCTTAAAAGGTGGGTCCATGAAAACCTCATGAAGTTCAACAAGGCCAAGTACAAGGTCCTGCACATGGGTCAGGGCAATCCCAAGCACAAATACAGGCTGGGTGATGAGTGGATTGAGAGCAGCCCTGCTGAGAGAGACTTGGGGGTATCAGTTGATGGAAAGCTATGAGCCATCAGGGGTGCTCACAACCCAGAAAGCCAACCATATCCTGGGCTGCATCAAGAGAAGTGTGGCCAGCAGGTCGAGGGAGGTGATTCTGCCCCTCTACTCTGCTGTCATGAGACCTGGAGTACTGTGTCCAGCTCTGGAGCCCCCAGCATTAGAAAGACACATTAGAAAGATCTACTCAAGTGGGTCCAGAGGAGGCCACAAAGGTGATTAGGGGACTGGAGCACCTCTCCTATGAAGACAGTCTGAGACAGTTTGGGTTGTTCAGCCTGGAGAAGAGGAGGCTCTGAGGAGGGCTTATGGAGGTCTTCCAGTACTTAAAGGGGGCTACAGGAAAAATGAGGAGGGACTCTTTATCAGGGAGTGTAGGGATAGTACAGTATCAGCACACTAGCATAACACCTGATGTTCCACTGGCATTTCAGTGGTGAAGGTGAACAAGCGTCGTGCTGTGAGGGTGAGTGTACTTTTGTTTGCATAACCTGGATGTGACTTACACAAACATGAACCTCAGTAATATACTAGCATCATTACCCTTAACTCTAAATACACACAACTGTTGAGGTCCCAGTTTGTCGCAGTGTGGAGAAAAGTATTTGACTATGAATCATCTTCTTTTGCCCCCTTTCATTAGTGTCAGTCTGTGGATTTCAAAGTGTACTTCAGTTACAAAAGAGTTAGCAGATCTCTTACTGGAGATAACATGTCCATTCCTAAGAGCATTATCACAGAATCACAGAATCATTCAGGTTGGAAAAGACCCTTGGGATCATTGAGTCCAACCATCAGCCCTACTCTACAAGTTCTTCCCTACACCATATCTCCCAATATCTCATCTAAATGACCCTTAAACACATCCAGGGATGGTGACTCCACCACCTCCCTGGGCAGCCTATTCCACTGTCTGTTAACTCTCCTGGTAATATGACTACAATTTTCTTTAAGTTTTATCACACTGAATGCAACATGCTTCCTTCTCCTGTGCTAATGCTTTATCTCCCTTGGTCCATTCAGGACTTGAAATTTTAAGTCTTAATTTCTGCTGTTTATGGTTTTAATGGTATTAGGAAATGAAGGCTTTTTTCAAAACCAGCATTCTGGCGGAGAATCCAGGCAATTGACAAGTTGCAATAAATGCAAAATATAATTGCAAATAGGAAAAATGATATTAATTCCCTTCCATATTGGTATTCAGGAACTGTCCTTTTTACATTTACTGGAAAGAATGACATTTACCTGAATTTAATACTCTATCACTTTTTTTCCTAAATGCTCTGCAGCTAGAATTGCCCAAAGAGAAAAGAACAAGTAATTGAGAAAAATGCATACAGTCACATATATCCATGTTTTAATTGAACCTCTAAAACAATCCTGCTTTTCAGTTCATTTCCTGATTGTTTTCACATAAAGCATAAATTTGTGCTGCATCTGCCCTGATACTTTAAAAATAACAGCTTACACCTATCAGTTCTTTTAACCTATTCATGTTTAAATCATTACATTATATATTCTCTCTTTTTATGTCTGTCCTCTAACACTCCTATCTTTCTATTTGTTCAAGCTTTTGTTTTTCTAAGGACCAGTGCTCAAGGTGGACAGATTATAGCAGCTCCCTGGCACTGCACTGTTCTGTGTTCTTCTTCCACTTTGACAGTGTTAAAAGGAGAGTGAGACATGACACGGTAAAGATGAAGAATTCAGACACCATATGTCTCTGCAGCAGTTAGGCACAACAGGATGCTCTGAGACAACGTCAGAGAGAGCATCCTGCTGTGCCTCAGTTCTGGAGGATATAGGTAATGTTTCACCCTTACCTATAAACTACCCGCTGTTTACACTTTTCTGTCACTGTTTTGCTATTCATTAGTGCACATTCTCAACGGAGTACTGAAAGTGTTTTGGATGAATCTCCACAATATTTTTAAAGCAAGGGCAAACATCTAACTCTGAAGAAAGAAAAGAAACCAATGCAGACTTGAAATATAGTCTGAATGAGAAGAATTATTTTATTAAAAATTCTAATTTGCTGACAGAAAAATAAATGCTCATTATAGAAAAAACACATGAAAAGTGAGCTTTGCACAAATACCCCCTTTGTCAGGGATCAGTCACTGAAGAATGCATGCCTTTACTCATTGACAACTGTTAACATTTATTTTATTATTGCTGTTAGGAAGATAGAGTTGGGAGAAATACCTATGTTGCATTTCAATTGGTTCAATCAATTTCATGTCTTTCTCCAAGAACGTCCGATGTGATCTTTCAAGAGAAGGATATATTCTTTCCTTAATTGTCACATCTATTGTCTAATAGTGCTTCATGAATGTTTACTGGGAGAAATCTTATGCCATATCAAGATTTTACACATGACATAATTTTAAAATTCTTTCTTTTTACGTGTTTTCATGGCCTTCTGAGATGGTGACTTTAATCACTTAAGCATGCATACACATTTCCTTGTGGTGAACATAAACATAAGAATAGCCTTATTAAAGAAAAATAATTCAATCTAGTCCAACCTTGTTCAACTTAGTCTATCTAGTCCAATATCCTGTCTCCACTGGTGATCTCCTGTTTCCTTTTTTGTTTCCTTGGTGTCTCCTTGTTTTAGATATGTTATTTTCATCATATAACCTCTTTATTCCTGAAGAACATAGACAACAGAAAATGGTTTTATTATTGTGGAGTTTTTTTAGAAAACAGTGCTCCTGATGAACATCTGATCTAAGCTTGTTGACTGGCATAGTTTCAAGAAATATCTTTATCTTAATTCTGCAATTGTAGGAGTTGAGAACAAGTTCAATTAAAAATAATTTAAAATATCTGTTTCAGTTTAGTTTTATAAGAGTGTTTTTCTTCAAATTCCACTCCCCCTTTTTAGACCAGGAAAAACATTATTCTGAAATACCAAGTTTCAGTCCAGAGGAACAGACATAAAATCAACCAGAAAGAAATATCTTACAATGGAAATTCTGACAGAACAAGAAGTACATTGAGTCACAGATGCAAACACTATAATACCTGAAGTTTCATAAAAATGAATGATAGGGTCAAAACTGAACTGAAGGTAACTAGCTGGTGCCCATATTGTCACGAGACAGGAATACCTGCCTCACAGCCTCTGACAAAGCTGCCTCTGAAGTTATTAAACCTTGTGAGTGCAGTGGGAGTTCTGCTAAGTATGGACTGCAGACCTTGACCCTTGGTCATGCAGGAGACACAACTTGTCCCAGATCATCAAGTCTCAGGTAGCAGAATTCCGTATATCTATACATTTGCATGAACTTCTCAATCAAAAACAAGTGTATGGTTTGCCTTGTGCAGCATCTTTCAGTTTGCTCAGGAAAATGTTGATAGAGGTATTTTCAACTTAATTTGGATCTCTTTGTTTTCTGGCACTCTGAAACCCCTATATCCTTCATACCAAGTATATGTCAGGATAATTGGCACTATTATAAACAAACACCTAAAGTAAATTCTTACAAATTGAAGAAAATATGAAATTTTCATCTTAAAGATCTATGCAGGAAACACCACCCTGGTTTGTGAATACTTGATTTCTATCTTTATAATATACATATCACCAAGGTCTATAAAATTCCCAGAACAGAAATTTCATCCTAAAAGGCTAATATGTTTGCGGTTAGTGAGATATAAATTAAGAACTTCTCTGTAAAGTCATTATTATGATTCATTCTTTTAATCAGCTGGTGCAAATTGTGTTCAGAACCTTAGAATTTTTTTTTAATGGAAAATTGAGAAACACATTTATTATCTCCATTTCTATCCTTCAGTTTCAAAGTGTGATTTTGAGTTAAAGACCTCCATGTAATGCAGATTTAAATGCCTCCAAACACATTAATTCAGAACATGGACCAGAGATTTTCCCGTGTACAAATTTAACACCATAATGCTTCTTCCTAAGCTGGAAAAGATTTGAATGTAAAATTATTAAATTTCTGCAGGTAATGCAAAGTTCTTAGTAATGAACCTATGCAAGGTCATTTAGCTGAATTTTGTATTCCCTAAACTCCTTCAGCTTTTGTGATGAACCTCCTTTAAATTTCATCTTAAGAAAGAGTGAGTTCATAATGGCAAATTCACCATTGCTGATCAAATATTATCTTAACGATCTATCCTAAAGTAGATATGCTTAAATATTTCCAGCAAATCTAACACAAATTACAGTGAATCCTTGAAAAGATAACAAGGCAGAGACATTTTCAAATTATCATATAATTTTAGTATCCATTTGCTTTTTAATTAGGATTCAGCACCAATAAAAACATAGGTGCTTACAAGTAAACTGTTGCAATACCTCGGAGTCTGGTTCCAGATAATTCTGAACCTAAAGGCTTTTTGAGCAGTGTCCTGGGACACTCAGGTGCTTCAGAAAGCTGATCCAAAAACTTCCATGCAAAAAAGTGTTTTGAAAGCAAATACTAGGGGCTACAAGGAATATCAAGCCACTCCACTTCCCTCTGAAAAGAGTGTCTTTACCTAGGGCTTTAGGCAGACATCACTTCTTTCAGACCACTTTGTAAGAGTTACAACATGTTTTTATAAAAGCAACAAGAGGAGACAGTGCCAGGCCTCTTTATTCAGTTAAGTTTTTTGGTGGGAGATGATATGTTTTAGCTTTTGTCTTAACTTTCATATTAATTAGATTAATTATGGCATCAGTCACAACATCCAAAAATGGAATCAGATACAAATTTTTAAAGGATTGCACACAGGTCTTCAGATATGAGAATTATTTTCTGGATGCTACAGCAATAATAGTCAGATGAAATTCAAACCTACTTTCTCTTCATTTAAGATTTGAGGTTCAGGACTGTAGATCTAATTTTTATCAAAACTGTTTCAATATTTATGTTTTCCACTTCCAAAGTAGCCTATATCCTAGTGTCTGGACCCCTGCTTTTCTTTTTGAGAAACAAGTTGAATTTATGATGGATCTTATAAATTCACAGTTAATCACAGTCAGCAAAGAACACAATGCATCTTTTTTACATACATGGTTACTCTGCTCTGTACAGTATGTGTAGAGTGAAAATAACTGTCAGTATGACAAATTCCTCTTAGCATGACATGTTCATGAACATGTCACATGGCTCTCAAATTTGCTTTCAGGCTCCAGCCTGTGAAATTTTGGTTCACTCCCATGTAACTTATATATAAAGGTCCATCTATATGGTAGGTGATTTTCTAGTGTCAACTAATTTGTTTCACCCAGAAAACATGA
Source organism: Otus sunia (assembly GCA_010365825.1). NCBI lineage: Eukaryota > Metazoa > Chordata > Aves > Strigiformes > Strigidae > Otus > Otus sunia. The sequence goes on from ML997789.1 coordinate 800,686, forward strand.
ACTATACTTTTAATTCTAGCTAAGTGTCATCACTGCTAAAAAGCAGAATAGAAATCTCCATGGTAATACCAATCCATCGGCTTTCCCAAGGACTTTAAATAATTGGTTCTGACAAGATTTTTTAAGTTTATGTAGGGCACATATATAGTTTGGATACAAGTTAAATTACCTTTTTTGTACTGCATTCTTAGAAATGAGTGGCAAAGAACAGAATACATCATGCCTTCAGCAGGTCCTTCATGAAATTAAAGTTAGGCACCAAGGTCCATTTTCCTTGGTCACTGTCACAGGACTTTATTGCCATTTAATAGGAATGATCTTATGACCTCACTAAGAACATACTTTGGAGAGGGGTGGCTTTTACATTTTTGATTTCTGAATAAATAGAGGGGAACAAAATATTTCCCAGTGGATGTAAAGTTAGAGATAAATAGAATAAAATAAACACTCATCTGGAAGACCTCCAGGATCAAAGATGGGAATCTGAATCATGACACCAAGCGGTTAGGAAAGAGAAGAATTTGTTTAAATACTTTATTTGATTACTTTTGATTACTGTGAATAACTAAGTTATTTTGAGACTACAAGATACTCCAGCTCAGGACTTCATCCTGTTAGCTCTTTTATTCCCATGCCATAATAAGAAATGGCAAGACACTCATCTTCAGTCCTGCGCAGGTGAGAGCTCAAACTCCATATATTAAGCTTTAGCCTGCGTAAAGCATTAGTAAGATACACAAAAGCACTTTCTGGAGTTGAAGAATGAATTATGCTGTTTATACAAACACAGAGTAATTGTTCGTTCTAACTTTAATAACAGTATATGCTCAGTCTAGATATGTTTAGTCTGGTGATGATTAAATACTCTCCACTGAAGCCAAAGACTGGTGAATCATCAAACGTTTCATCATCAGTCTCTCACTCATGAGTCTCGCATCCCTTCAAGTCTGGTATGGAAGAAGATCTCACAAACTCCTTGCAGTTTGGCCAGCATGCTGACTTGTCAGGGTGAAACTCCAGCATGAAAGCTGCCAATATTTCATTCCAGGGATTTGTTTGTTTCATTTTGAAGTGAAACTTGCCAGGGAAAAAGATTGCTTTGTCTGCAGTACAGAAAAAATATGATTGGGGAGGAGCTCAGCTGTTTTAAATGTTTGTGTGTGCTAGGGTGAGAAGGGGTTTGGTGAGAATTTCATTAAGCTCTCTTTAGACTTGAAAGGTCACCAGGTTTAAGCATTCTCTCTTTAGCTGAGGCTTTCAAGGTTTTCAAAGCTTCATTAATTTTAATCACCTTCTATTAATTTGGTCACACTCTTGGCAAAATCAAACATGTTATTCAAACAGAAGTAAATTTTAGCCCTGGTTATGGTCCATTCAAATGTTAAATGGCAGCCTTAAATATCACAGGTATGTTTTTTAAGCATGCATATTATATTCATCATGCTTAAAGACTTAAAAAACAATCTTTCCTCACGAAGTGCCTATCAACAGACTAATAGCTTTGAATTTTCTCATAATGTTGAATGAAGAAAATAATATGAGACAAAGATTGGTAGTAAGTAAACACCTTGTGATCTGCTTTTGATGGTGTATATCCACACGTTACCCAAAAGAAAAAGAACTAGTTTTTTGTTATGAAAGGATTGCCAAAAATCAGAGAGCCGGAAGACTTTGAGAAAACAGATGGCTGCTTGGGTGTAAGAGAGGTGGATGCTGGCCAGGTTACCCTGCAAAGGAACAAGGCCTGTTGATGTTAGAGTTACACTTCTTGGTTATGTCTATCTGTAGATAGCGTGATTTCATCCTGTCACAGAAGAAAAAAATAATCTTTCTTTCCTTCTTAGGTAACTACATTCAATAGCCATGTTTTATGTTGAATTTTTAAATATCTAGTCATTGTTCAGTAGGGATTCAAATAATTTTCAACAAAATTGTGTGAACGTTTAACATATACATATATATATAAAATTGAATGTGTTTGTGAATGATTCAGTAACGAAAAACTAAGTGAAACTTCTAAAAAATAACACCAAATCAGCTCTTGTTACAAGGTAGAAATGTTGGATTATAATTAAAACCAATGTGTACAATATATTTTTCATAATTCTTCATGTGTTTGTCAATATATTTGAATATAAATTTATGTATATACTTTTAAGTCTTCATCATGGTCACAATAATTGCATATTGACTCCTTCAGATAAAGACATTGAAATTTATTGATCTCAAAGGTAAATATTAGCTGAGGTGAAGCTAAGGTCAAGATTTCTATTAGGAGACAATTAATCTTGATATCCAATGAGACAAGAAATTATCATCTGTACTAATATATACGTTCTAACAACTTGGTTCATTGCACACATTGAAAATCAATTTTGAACTTCATCTCTTAAAACTTTTCTTGTGCAACATGTTTTCTTTTAACAATATAATTACAAAAACCAAGCACACACTAGGAAGAGAGACCTTCTTACTGTGTGGTGAACAGTAGTCAGACAGAATAGAAGTCTGTATGTCAACAGGTTTTAGATTGGAATGTACTTCAGTAACAAAACTGAAATTATCTTGGAAAAAAATGAATAAGTAAAATCTCAATACTTTTCTACAATAGTGCATTTCAGTCATCCCTGATTTAGGAACTTTCTTCCCTTTTCTATCTTTCAAGGTACCATACTTCATTTTACCATTAACTTTCTGGAACTTTTAAATACATTGTTTATTAAAAAAAATTTCAAATGGACCTAGAGATTGAAAGTACTAGAAGAAATGTTTCTAGGAGTATCAATATGAATTGAATGATAAAATTTGTTAACATTGCAACAGAGATCCAACATTTAATTTGGATTAAGAATCTAACTGTTTTCATTTAAGGTCAAGGAAGTATTGGGGTTAAGCAGTTAGAAACTGATAGGCTGAGTCCTGTAACATTTTTAATTCTCAAACTTTTCTGGATCATATGATCAATATTTCCCAAATATTTCTGGATTTAATATTTGACTGAAAATGTATGTATTAATTTTTTATATAATATTGATAAAGTCTGTGAAGTATGATGTAGTGTGTTGCTGGTATCTCTGTAGGTTATTTACATAAACAACACATTATAAATAATGAATATTATAATGTATTACATTTAACTTTTGAAATTCACAGTTGCTGGGATGTTAATTACGATACAGTTGCCCATCTTGTGTAAAAATGTTATTTCCAATTTTACATTCTTATAATATTTGCAATTTCGATGTTCTACAGACCAAAGTTATTTCACTGAGGAAATTAATGAATAATTAATACATTAGAGAATTTTTGATCTGTTTCTAAACAATGAAAAATAGTACAGAAGGCTATATTCTCTGAAAGAATTTGAGCAATTAGAAAGTAAACATAATCTGTTCTTCAGGGCAGGAGAGCTTCTGAGATGAGCTAGAATTTTCAGGATGAAGGATGTAATTTGGATTTCATATTATCATAATCTGAAATCATGCAAAAATAATTATGGACTATTTAAAGTGTAAATCTATGATAAAAAAGTAACAGGCATTTGAGGAAGATGGCATAAGTTTGACTCTAAATTTATACTTAACTTACATAATGAGAAACAGTTTGGGCCTATACAGACTAAATGACATAGGCTCATTGTCTTCACGTAAAATGTTTGCATGATTTCCCAAGAGGTCTTGTTATGCCATGTTCCCTCTCCTCTGCCTTTTTTAAAAGTATAAATAACAGCTTGTGGTCATCAAAAGCAAGTGATATTTCTGATCACAGATATTGTGACAGAAATAAAATCATGACTCCAGACCTGAATGAGGCTGTGTATAATTTGTCCACTGATCAAAGCCTAGACACTATTTTTGTTAGTTTTATTAAAATTGCCGCATTAAAATTGCTAAATTAGACTCCATTTATAGTTGAAAAATAGTTCTAAATGCAATCTTTAGCTCATAAGAAAATAATTTAATGTATGACCATCTAATCCATTTTTGTCAATAATCAGAAATGTTGTTTGCAGTAAGTGGATAATTCTTTTGTTCACAGGTAATTCATTAGAACAGCTATGTCACCACTTGAAAGTACTAACTGACAAGGTTCCATTATTACATTATATGTGATATATTCAATTCTATGAATTCATTAAAAGTGACCTGAAAAACAAAGAAATTATATGTTTCTGATATTTTTTTTGAGATTGAAAAGAAAAATATACTTGCAGGCTGTACTTGTCAGATTATTTAATTATTTTATTCATCACTGGGATACTGAATGAAAACATTGACTGATATTACATTATGCATACTAAAGCATTGTACGCACATAAAAATATTAGTCATAATTAATCAGAACTAGTTATGTTTAAGCATTTTTTTCACAGTTGTTTAATCAGAAATATTCTGATCATTAGCTGAATAGTTGTTATGAAAATCTTTGAAGGTGTAAAGAGTATTGGCCAACTAAATTCTTCAGGAACAGAAGTTAGTTCCCTCATTTAAAGTGTGCTTGCAGACTTCTGTCTCTCCTTGAATTCCTCGGAGATCATTAAAAGAAATCTTCTCATTCCTCTCCTGATCTTGAAATTCAAGATTTGTTAGATGTATCATTTTAGATCTGCCTATGGATTAGAGCTGGCATCAAAGATTGGGCAGTTCATATTAATCCACTAACACTGCTTATTAGCCAAAATTCATAATGAGCCCACCACGTTAAGCCTAATTAATATGACATACCAGCATTATTCAACATCATCCTCAAGTTCTCTTACATCCTTTGGTTCTCTATCAAGAAGAAGAGTATACTCTTTCAATCACAAAATTCAGTGAAAAAATTCAAATAATATAATCTGAATTTCCAGAATTAGAACTTTTGAAATCATAGAATCATAGAATCATTTAAGTTGGAAAAGACCCTTAAGATCATTGAGTCCAACTGTAAAACTAACACTGCCAAGTCCACCACAAAACTGTGTCCCTAAGCAACGTCTACACACCTTTTAAATACCTCCAGGGATGGACTCAACCACTTCCCTGGGCAGCCTGTTCCAATGTTTGATAATGTCTTCAGTGAAGAAATTTTTCCTAATATCTAATTTAAACCTCTCTGGGCACAACTTGAGGCCACTTCCTCTTGCCCTATCACTTTTTACTTGGGAAAAGAGACCAACACCTATCTCACTACAACCTCTTTTCAGGTAGTATGATAGGGTCTTCTCTGAGCCTCCTTTTCTCCAGACTAAACAACCCCAGTTTCCTCAGCTGATCCTCATAGGACTTGTGCTCTAGACCCTTTACCAGTTTCGTTGCTCTTCTTTGGACACACTCCAGCACCTCAATGTCTTTCTTGTAGTGAGGGGCCCAAAACTGAACACAGTCATTGAGGTGCGGCCTCACCAGTGTTGAGTACAAGGGGACAATGACTTCCCTAGTCTTGCTGGCCACACTATTTCTCATAGAAACCAGGATGTTATTAGCCTTCTTAGATACCTGGGCACACTCCTGGCTCATATTCAGCTTGTTGTCGACTAACAACACATTGTCATGGGTTAAGCTCAGAGGGTAACTGAACATCACGAAGCCACTAGCTCACTCCTTCTGCCTCAGGGATGGGGAGGAGAAAATAAAAAAAAAAGGCTCAGGGATTGAGATAAAGACAGAGAGGGATGACTCACCATGTATGGCAACTGGCAAAAGACAAACTCCACTGGGGAATAAAAAGAACATCCATTTAATTTGAACACCACAACACTTAATTTTTTCCAATCAAGCAAAGTAGGACTATGAGAAATACAGCCATAATTTAAAAACACCTTGCTCCCACCCCTCCCTTCTGGGCTCAGCCTTGCTCCTGATTTCTTTACCTCCTCCCCCTCATTGGCACAGGGGGGCAGGGGATCACCCGTTCATCAGGGGATCAGTCAGTTCATCACCTGTTTTCTCTGCCACTCCTTCCTTCTCAGGGGGAGAACTCTTCACCTTGTTACCCTGCTCCAGCATGGGATCCCTTTCATGGGAAATAGTCCTCCATGAACTTTCTCCAACATAAGTCCTTTCCACAGGCCGCAGCTCTTCATGAACTTCCCCAGCATGGGTCCCTCCTGCAGGCTGCAGTCCTCCCAGTGACAGACTGTTCCAGTGTGGTCTGCAGTTATCAGTCCCTCTTCAGGTGCAGTCACCTGCTCCAGCCTCCACGGGCTGCAGGGGAATCTGCTCCACTGTGGATGTCCATGGGCTGCAGGGGCACAGCCTGCCCTCTCACCACGGGCTGCAGGTGAGTCTCCGCTCTGGCACACCTCCCCCTCCTCTTTTGTTCAACTCACCTTGTTGTTTGCATAGGTATCTCCCTCACCACTCCTTCTCCTCCCAGGTTTCCCTTTTTACATATGTTATCTCAGAGATGCAGCCACCATCTCTAATTGAATTGGCCTTGGTCTGAGGTGCGTCCAACTTGGAGCCAGGGGAGCTTTGGGAAACTTTTCACAGGAGCCACCTTTGTAGCTTGTTCCCTGCTACCAAAACGTCACCACACTCAAATCCAACACACCCCCCCCAGGTTCTTTTCTTTTCTTTCAGGCAGCTTTCCAGCCACTCTTTCCCAAGCCTGTAGCATTACATGCTGCTACATTGGTACTACTACTATTTTCTTTAGTCTTCAATACTCCAACATCAATGTGACTAACCTTTTTCTTTCAACTTTTTCTTTTTTTCTGCTCTTCACCTCACAGATTCGAGTTTCCTCTTTTCCAGGACCAAACTCAGACTTTCAGCCATTACCATCTCTGTAACTGTCTTATGTTCTGTTTGAAATTCACTTTACAATTTCTGTTCAGACATTCTCTCTTATTTTAAAGCCACCTTAATACCATTCAAGGTTCCCTCCAGCATTTCATCTATTCCTCTAATGACCATTTTAGTGACCTCGAGTTCCTTCATTTTCCCTTTCTACAGAACTAGAATTTTGTCATCTTCTTACTGGTCAGCTCTCTTTAATCTCTGTGATCAAATTCTCTCAAAATCCGGTCCTGGTTCCCCCATACTTACTTTGTAACATTTCCTCTCATCACACATCCCACTTTCCATGGTGATTCTGTAGGTATCTTTTTGCATTTGCACTCTCATCTCTCCTGTTCAGCCCTTATTGCTAGATAATGTCATCCACAACTACAGATTCAGTACTGTCTGTTTTATCACTGAAGACTCATAGATCTTCAATTTTAGGTCCTTCTAGTCATATTAAAATGGTGAGATATCTTCCTAACATCTTTGTGGACGTGTAGCGATCACCTCAAAGACACCTTTCCTTTCTCTTTACACCCCACAGGTTTGCTAGGCACTTCCCAGAATTTGAATAGCAGACCCCTTTTTCTTTAAACCCTCCTCAAATTTTTTGTTGTGATAGAAGCAAAAGTTTGCTGGGAGTTGAGAGGCTAACTGAATCATAGCATAACCTTGAGGTCATCTAGTCCAGCCTCATCTCAAAACCAGCCTTGAAATTAGACTAGACTGCTCAGTGCTTCACAGCTTATATTGGTAAGTCTTCCTCTCATGTCCAGTCAACATTGTCCTTATCCCACCTTAAGGACTGTTGACCCTTATTCTGCCATACATCTCTGACAAAAGCAGCAAAGAACCAGAGGGAAGAATATTGGCTTATTTCTCTAGCTTGTTGAGGTTGCTCTGAATGGCATTTGTGTGCCAAGACTTACTATGTGTATCTCCACATTTCCTTATTCTTTACATTGCTCTGTACATAGCTTTTGGTCTAATGACCTGATATCATTAACTCCTTTTACTATTTGTTCTGTGCTTGCATCTTACAGTGACAGTCCATTCTTTGTATAAGACTTAGTTACTATGGCACTTAAGCAGTTAATAGTATCATAGCGTATAATAACTATGATGTCATAAGTAGTACTAAGAACAAACTACTTGAGCGTATGAAAAATAGTCCTAAAAGTTTGTCAGAAATTGCCAATTGTTACCAAAGGGCTTGCATGCATGTTATGTCCATGGTGATCCAGTGTACCTATTGAGTTTCTATGCATTAAACTGAGATAAATCAGAATTAGGAGAATTCCCAGAGAAAAGTTGCTCATTAGCGACACTGAAACATTTTAAGAATACATGTTGCTTTTAATAAACTTCCTTGTTAGAAAAACTTAAAGAATTCATGGAAAATTTAAAATAATTTTATTACTCAAATGACATTACTTTTTATTTTGTAAATTTCCTTGAAATTTACTTTTTTTATTGCAAATTTAAAATGTCTTAATGAATTGTATACATTGAGTCAGAAAAAGTTTCAATTTGTTTTAAAATATTTTAAATTATTTGGTTTCCTTAATAAAAAGAAAAATCCCTTCCACCTGGAATTCTTTTCCTGCACCGTTGACTTAACACAGCTATTTTGATGCAGTACCATTTCTGTCTTCTCTACATTGCCTTCTGCATTCATACTGTTATTTCAACTCCACAAAGCTCTCTAGTAAACTTAAGAGAGGGGGTGAGGAGTTTGTAATAACAGTCTGTGTTACCATATTTATTCAGTAAACTCTTAAATCAGTCAGTACTATTAGAGTATGGAAGGCCAGTGGTACAGAATTTTTTAAAACTCTTCTTTGAAATAATTGTTTTTGCTAGCATAGCAAGTACTGAAGTATTTATGGGAACAGCTGTGAGACACTGGTTTGCCAAACCGTGAAGGACAGATTCTATCTTCAAGGGTTCAAGAAGAAGGAAAATATAATATGAATTTATGCATAGATTCTCTGGGTGCCAGAAATCAAAGGAAATGTTTCCTTATACAGTGACAATTTACTGTGAGAAATAAGCATGAACAGAAAGCTGAGGGTCGATTCTGACACAACTAGAATGAAAAACATGACTTTCACATGAATTTATTTCCTTAAATGCTTCTAAGCAGACAATATCTATTCTATTTTTGTTTTATCAATGGAAAGCAGTAGCTGTTCTCTATATGCTTTTGGTTTTGATTACTACTGTGTCAATGAAAGACCTTACAGTCTTAGATTATTCCTTATTTCCATTTAACAGAGACAGGTATTGACAGTATCCCCTTATTATTTACTCCATTAGATGGTTTATATCTGCTTAATGATAGATAACAGAGTTTCTTCAAGCTCTGTAACCCTCCATTTCAGACAGCACTAAGAGGATACCAACTCGTGTTAAATTGATTTTTTTATTCCTTCCATCCTATGGTCTGTTAGAACCATTCTAAATGCATAAAGCACTAGAATATGGCGTTTCATAGATATTTCTAGAAATAATTCTAACAAAGCAACATTGACTTAATTTAACTATTGGGGTTTTTTAAGATTTCAATCCTCAGTGAAGATTAACCATGACTAGCAGTTGACATTCTCCTTTCTAACACTGCCACAAGGAGTACATATTTGGTCTAGGACTCTGAGGCAAAAATGTAAAGATAGGATCTCCTACATACAAATACCCAAATTTACTCAGTGATTTTAAAAGCATAAGAAATAGTAGAAATAAGAAAAGAAACAGAATTCCTGTGCCTTTACTAGCCGATAGTCAACACTTCACAGAATTTTAAAAGAATTATATTGTCATTGTCATGAAAAACCCAAGTCTGTTTATTCATCCTATATGACTTATCTTTTCCTTTAGTGAAAAAGCATCAGCTTTGTAACTGCCTAATACACGAGGCACATAAATCAACTTAAAACAAGTGCCAAAAGCAGTAACAAAAGAATAAAGCTAGCACTTAACTAAAAGTTGTGCAAAAGCTAGGTGTTTGTACTCCTATGATGCTGTGTTTCTTGTGTTAACAGAGAAAATCTGTGAAGAAACATGCTTGTCATTCAAAGTAAGATATATGCAGTTTCAATTTTTTTGGTGGAAAGGCTGAGGATAAACTTAAAGTGAGTAGGTCAGGCTAGCAATATCACAGCAAAGATCTCAGAACAATAGGCTACAATATACTAAATGCAATTTTCTATTTGTCATCTCTCATTTTCTGTCCCAAAATAAATGATCTGGTTTCATTGCTAGTGTAAGTCATGCCTTCTAAATCATACTACTTTAGTTTTATACTCTGAAGGGTTTAATTCCCTTCAACCCGATGACTTCTTGCTATTTCTTTCCGGTTTTTGCTCTTGTGCCTATCACTTCTTCCATTTACTTGTGATGGCTATTCTCATAAGTGCTGCTCCTGAGTAAACTTCAACATTACTGCACAGTGGATGGTAGAATTAATTGTTGTTAAGGCATAATTAATCCCTGTTCACCATGGTGAGACAAAATATACATAAAATGAGACTCATCAATGTGAAAAGGATTAGCGATATAATTCCTCCAGGATCATAAGAAACTCATATATAAACAAGTGTATGATATATGGAGAAACTAAAAAAAATCAGCTGTAGAAGTAGTTTCTTCTTGTGAGGTCTTATGCATTTTTCCAGCATGCACTAAATTGCATCAGGAACAGCTGCCTAAAAGCATTAAGGATATAAAGGTTAGAAGTTTCTGTGCCATGCCAACTTCCAAACATTATTGACATGACATGGTTTTCTGTGGAGTGTTTTCTATCAGAAAAGGCAGAACTGAAAAATTTAAAAATCTGTTACATAAATATAACATTTAATTTGCTAGCATTTAATTTGGAAACTGTTGAAACCTAATGTTGGCAGTTGTACTTCATATTATATTTGAAATGATATGGCTGAAGTAAAACACTTTTTCCATATGTTCATGAACACTGAGGCAGGGCCAAGGCTGGGAACAAGGCTGGAAAAAACATCTTATTGCACAGGGACAAAAAGTGAGCAGTTCAGCTGGTGAATCCTATTGTTGTATGAAAGCTGCTTCTGTCCATCCTCTCAGCTACTGAAGACTGGAGGCATTGCACCACAAGCTCACAGGCCTCGTACTCTTGCCTCTGATGCTGATATTTCACTTCCTTTCATCACTGTTTTCCAGGGTCTGACATTTTTTGTGATGCTAAAGCACCTATTGCTGGATTCAGTGCTCTGCAGAGTGAAAGTGTTCAGCCCAGATGCTGTACTGTACACCTTCCTCTCCTGTGTTGAGGCATGCCAGATACCTTCAACTTTCCTGATGGATAGAGGGCATGGGGATGCTCCTGGTTCCTTCACGTCTCCCCATCACTTCCCAAAGGCACAGGTAGAGACGAGCTTATGGTACAGCCCAATACAGCCTGGCTCTGAGCAGCTGATCTTGGCAGTGCATTAGGACTACAAGGTGCAATATGGGGCAGGTTGAAGCTAGGGTCCTGCTCCCCTCCAGGCAGTACTGGCCCCAGGTATGCAGTTTGCAGCAAGATCTGTAGAGCACATGGTACATGATATAGAGTGCTTCTTGTGTGCATTTTTGGCCGTAACACACATATTTTTTAAGCTTCTTGCTATTGCTCATCCCAAATGGAATCATTATGGGCATAACATCCCTTCAATTGATAAAGTCCTTCACTCCCAGTAGTTGCAGAAACTTACCAACTCCCATCATATATTAGTATATGCACTTTAGAAAATCTTTCTAGTTTTAAATTGCTTCTTTTGGTCATGAATGCTGTTTTTTCTCTTAGCATGAAAAAAAAACCCAAATCCAAACCAAGATATGTTATAGAAATGCTATCCTTAAGAAATCCTAAACAATCTACTGGAGGAAATAGCTCATCCTAATAGCAGGAGACATAATAAACAGGCTCCATTATCTGGTAATGACCTTTCTTCTCCAGCTACATTAGTCACCATCAGACTGGTAGAATTGAGTGAGTCCCCAAGGAAATAAATAAAAATTTTATATCATTTAAACATTCTTTCTATTTTACTTGTTTCAGGTGAGTTTTACTATCTCAACATTTTTCTTTAAGACAAGTAAGTAATAATGCTAACAAGTCAGGTTGTTCTGTGAAGGAGAATACCTCAGAAAGCCCAACTCCATTTATCAACTAGGAAAATGCTGGAGAATTCATGAGGTAAGCTTACCATATTCACCCAGTTTATTTTTTGTGAAGTCCTTGCTGAGATAGTCACATAAGGAACTTTTCTGTTCAGGATCAGCATTTTCCCAAATTTCGATGCCATTTGTTATAATTATCAACTTTGACCAAAAGGAAAACACAAACTTCTGCTGCACTCAGGTACAAAAAGAATTCAGAGTAGCCTTTTCATTCCGCTGTTCTCTCTTTTCTATACATACATGATGCCCTGACTCATTAACTGGAGTTTGGTGCAGCTGGGAGAGACTTACAGTGGAGACATTATAACCATCTCTGACTTTAACTGGTATTTGGCCAAACAAGCATAGATTTAGATAATACAAAGTAATGCACACACAGAGACAATCTACTTGCTGCTGTTAATATTGCATCTATACTGAAACGACGATCTGTACCAATGATGCTTTAATATCACTCAGCACTGATAAAGTCTCCCATTTTGGCTATATCTACATTTGAATGCACTGCTTGGATGCAAGCCCAAACTCTTCTGCAAGCCTAGGATGGGCATCTGGTAGAGGGTGACTCTGGATCTGTGGTTTCTTTCTGCAGATGTTCAACTAACTACAGTGTGGAAAAGCCACACATGCTGTGGCCACCATCATGTATCTCAGACACCCGTGCAGTGCCACCATGTGGACAACACGAGGCAAGCAAGGGCTTCCAAAAAGGCCACTGTCGTGGCCTTGGATTATTTTCTGAAGTCTTTCTCCCAGTGTATTTTGAACATAGATTCAGTGTATTCCAATAGACATCAGGGTAAGCATCTTTAACAATGTGATAAATCTTCAAAAGTTTTTGTCAAGAAAGACAAAAAGAACACTAAGAAATCCATCCAAATTTTCTGCCCGACCTGTTCATGTTGATTGCTAGTTTTCTTCAATACATACATCTTACTGCAAAAGAAAAACACACTAGTGCAATCCTTACTCATCTGGACTCCGCATGCACTGGGCACTTCACATCATCTTTGGTTCTCTAATTTCAGTTTGAGCTTCTCATACTCTCAGTTAAGCTTTATCTTGTTGATGTTCTTAGTAGACTTCCTTCATTTTTCTAACAGAGTTGAGGTCATGGTATTAATACTTAAATGTTTCAACCTAGTAAGAATAGAAAGCTCTTTCTTCAGTTTGCTAGTCAACTTCATTTCTAAGATTTTCCTCTCCATCTTGGTTTCAGATTCTGTTTTAGTGGTCATTTCTTCTGGTCAATGCAGAAAACCACAAGTATCTTAACAAAAATAACATAATTCTTGCTTGACTGGTGTGTCTGCTTTCTCAGCCAAGTGATAAAGTCGAACAAATGAAAAATTCCTAATACATATGCACAGATCAGAATATCACATTGAAAATCCAATATTTCTTCCTGTGGGTGTAACTTTGGAAATAGGGATTTGAGAGGAAAAGCCTGCTTAGAAATTATTCCTGTTGCATGTTCTTAGTATTTTCTTGTAGGTATCACATTGATATGAGCTGAAATGTCATTCTATAAACAATATCATAGCTATTTAAGAATGCAGTTATCCTGTTACGTATGTAGTCTATTGAAGGCTAAAATAAAGATTAAAATCACACTGAAATAGATTATTTTCCTTATAGAAGATTTATATGTTTGTTATATATGATGGAAATGCAATAGAATTCCCCTCTCCCCTTTGCTCATAAAATTTAAGACAGATTTGTTTGTTCCTTTATGAGCCTTCACCAACAGTATATGGTAGTTCAAACATCTTTTTAGAAGCAAACTATTTGCTGCAGTATTTAACTGGATTTTCTAGTGGTCCCTTAAACTTCCACTGTTGTGACACAAATGAAAGCTTCTAAATAAATCTCTGTGACATACAGATGTCTAAAATGTAATAATAGACATCAAATCTATAGAGAAAGGTAAGTAATCAAAGTTCAAGTATCCTGCATGACAATAAATTTTGTACTGTAATCTATTCAGTTTTCAGTCATGAAGCTAAGTGTTATTACAACCAGTTGCCAATGAGATAAAAAATGCCTTGTTAATTTAGCATTTTATTTACTAATAGTTCTGGAACTCAGGAATATGTCACTTTAATACTAGTATCCAAAGAACATATTATCTTTATATGCAATATTATATTCAGTGATATCTCTGGCTCTTACTAGTAGAACTTATTTATCTGCTTTCCACTGAGGAGGCATTACTTACTTTTTTTTTTACTTTGAATAAAATTTCTCCATTGCCTGTAATACTAATTTTCAAGTCAACAACGATTTTGCAAACTTTATTTAAGAAAACTAAAATTTCAGATCGATTTTTTTTTTTTAAGTTACCAGTGTCTCTACACGCATTTCACATGATAAATTTGTATCCTATGACTTTGTTGCAGCCTTCATTCCACTGTTCATTTCAAATCTGCATTATAACATTCATAAAACTGCTGATAAAATTCTGAAGTTTTGGTAGAAGAAATTCCTCTAAAAAGCTGGAAAAATATTTCAGCTAGTTCTAGTTCCTAGACATTAACATGCACTTTTTATCCTATTAGCACATGGTCTACCAGCTCCACCCCAAGCAGAATAGATCCCAAAGTGCACAGTTTGAGTTTGATAAACAAAAAGTATATTTTAAATAAATATTTGTGACACAATTCATACTATGTGTTGAGTTTTAAAAAATGGGTCTATATACTGGAAATTTATCCATTTAACTGTCCAGATCTTCATGTCCTTCTGTGCAACAAGAGGAGATGAGTATTAGTCTCCTAGACTGCAAAACAAATTGAACAACATCTAGCTTAAGGATAAGTGCACTATATTGTCTCTCTCCAGCTTTTAAGTTCCGTTGTTTTTCTTCATCCATCTTATTCATTTATATTCCTCTAACTTCTCATCTGCAAGCCCTTGTTAGCTTTCACATCCTTTCTTTCCTTTCTAAACATGACCTGTTAAACCTCACCTAGAGACTCTCCCTCACACTTTCTAAAGAACTGTGCTTTAAAACTGAGCACAGGAAAAAGTAATTTTGCTAGACTCACACTGAATCTGAATCTCCTTCACTCAGCAAAGAAACCCACTGTTTACAAGCTGTGGGTGAATACCACATGAGCAGGTGAAAATGGGAATTTGAGGAGTGTGATGAAGGTTTTTATCTATAATGCATTCATCCTGCAGAGCCCTTGTACAACAGCTATAACTAGCCCTCATAGTATTAGAAAATTACTAACGGTTTTCTAAGTGAAGAGAAGAAAAAGAAACAGATGGAGGAAAGAAGACGGTTGCAGTCTAGCACATCTTGAGTCTTAGTATGTTCATTTTTTAAAAAATAAAAAAATCTTTCTTTTTTCACAAGCAACAAAGCCCATTTTAAATAGCAATCTTGTGCTATTGATAGCATCAATATGATCTCCTTCCAGTGCCTGAACTAGCCATCATACAAAAAGTGGCTGTTGAGTGTTGTTGGGAACATTCCCTATTTCCATGTATTATTCAGAACACCCAGAAATAACTGTTTAAGTACCTTGTTAAGAGCATTAAGAAGAGAACTCTGTTAGTGTCAGAGTCTGCAAGAAAAGATAACCTGTGATTTTCTGTGTTATAACGATTAATGCAATATCACAGACTATATAGTACAAGAAAATTAACAATTTTCAATATTGTATCATCACCATAGAAGAAACTGTAATTGAAATTATCTGTCAAATTCTTCTAAAAATTGCACTTAGAACTATGGAAAAAATTGATACTGGGCTTATCTGTCAAATTTTTAAAAATACTTTCAATCCTTACATGGAACACTAAAGTGCAATTATGTTATTATGTTACCTAAAACAAGCAGATAATTTAGAAGCTATTAAATTATTCTTGGTCTGCTATACCCGAGGGAGAAGCTGCCTACATAACTTTAAAAACTTCTTATCTTTTCGACTTCAGCCTCATTGTAGCCATCAACTGCTCATGCATGACAGGAATTCAAAATATCTAACATCCTGTTAATGCATTACTGCATATAATAGAAACATGGACAATACATTTACTGAGAAGATAGATAACCTAAGACTATATTACATCAGGTCAGTTTCATCAACTGAAAATATCTGAGACAAGGTCAACAGCACTATGCTCATGCCATACTACTTGCGATTCATCCACAAGCATTACCTGTAGTCAAGGTTGTATTCTTTTTCACACTATAACAATTATTTTTGCTGATCGTACTTAACAATAAAGTTCAGCAAAGAAACAGGAATAAAACAGCTCTCCCAGGTATAAATATCTGAAAACACAGTGTAAACTACCATAAGCTCTACTGATTCTAAGAGCTACATGGTATCCAGACCCCATGGCTGGAGTCTGGAATTTGATCTTTTATTCTGAAGTCCAGCTCCTGAAGAAATATGTCTTTACTGTGGCATAGGGAGACACTGGGAAATTTAGAGTCCTGATTTCTCCTTATTTGTGCTGGTGAATTCAAGTGTTCAAATCAATACAGCAACACTCCTGCCATTCTAGTGTGAGAGAGAAGGAAAAGGCATAAACCTGTCAACATTTCTCCTTCTTTTCTGCTACTGCAGGTCACATTTTCAGAAGCGCTCTTTGGCTGTGCATTCATATGAGCAGTCGAGTGAGGCTGCCAAGCTTGGGTCTTGGGAGGAGCACAGAAAAGGGACAGAAGCAGACATAGTGAAATCATGCTAGCACTGAGGAGGTGCCCAGAGCCCCTGAGGGTGCGTGGTCTGCTGCAGGTACAGCCCCCTCCAAGGGAAGTACACTTGGGATCACCAGGACCAGCAGCTCCATTGTTCTGGGAGCAGACCCAGGCTCGGGAGAAATCTTTATATGTGTGGTCACTCTCATCGCTGCAGCCCTGGAGAAGCTAAAGATCACTGCAGGAGGCCAGAAGAAATCTTCCTTCTGCTTCTTATAGCAGAAGGAGGAGGAGCCTGGGAAGTACCTGCTTGAGAGAGAGTATCTTTGCCAAAGAATGCAAAAGAAAGAAAAAATTGAAAAATTGTACCTATATCTCATATAACAAATTTGGCTTCTAGAGACAGGTTTTTAAATCTACAGACATTTTAGGGAAATTTCATTTCATTAAGGTAGGGAGAAAATGAAAGTAATGTAATGCTTGATTTAAAGCTCAGATCTTATACTGCCAACAAAGCTATCTGGAGACAGCTATCATGACAAAGTACTGGTTTGTGTCTAGAGTGCCTGTAGTCAGTCAAGAGAGTACATGACAAAGTGGGATGCAAACCAGATTTCTCATTTTCCTCCTTTAAAAGCTAGCAGAGTCCCAGGAGAAATTTTAAAGGATTAAAAAAATACATAAATTAGGGGCTTTTAATTATTACTTCTACACTAAAAGATGTTAATTTATAGTTTTCTATGCTAGGTTAGGTCTAACAGAATGTCTTTTCAAAAATGGACAGTTCTTCAGGTAATCACTGTTAACGAAATGTCCCACCTTGAAATATCAATGAAGACATCTCCCAATTCAAAAAAATCATAGGTAGATAAATGATTTATTATTATAACACTTCTCAGAGGTTTGATTTTTCTGAAGTGTCAATATTTCTCCAGGAGATGAGGAAAACAATCAAAATCATGGATATTTGTCCCACAAAGTTCAAACTTTGTTAAAACTCTTGTTATCAGTGAATCTAGCATTTATATTTTTGTCTTATATTTATTGATCTTTTTATATTTATATTTTTAATATATTATATATTAATTATATACATCTAAAAGACTTTTTCTATATATATAATTTTTTTAAAGTTAATCACAGGCTAGGTGCCTAATAGACCATGTCCTAAGAATTGGAAACTGTAATAGAGACAGTTTATTTTTTCCTTGTTTCAAATATAAAACTGTGTGTGGTGCCCTGGTCACTAAACTGTGGTCATGTTCTCCTTCTCAGTGGTAGAGTGAATATTTAAGTATCCCAAAGTAGTAGAACAGCTTCAGCAAGAACAAATCAAAATGCTCAAACTCAGCACACACACATTTGACTTTTGATGCTTTTACTTCAGAAATAGAGGTTCAAATTCCATTAGGAAGAGGATGTTAGAGCTGGGTTTTCCATAATCTGGGTAACTGATCTTACCCTAAGGTCTTGACAGACAGGGTTATATCAAGTCTTTCATTTTCTCAGTTGAAACCAGAGCTTTGTGGCTCTGCATGCACATTTAGATGTCTATGTGTGTATATTATAAATCTCAAATATATTTTTCCTGAGAACCTCTTCCAAATGACATGGCTCTAGAGGTAAGAAAAGTTATAGGGATATACAATAACAAGAAGAGGGAAGCTATAGCAATAAAAACTGACAGAAAAAATTCTCAAAAAGGGTGAAAATAAGGAGAGAGAAGACAAAAAACAATTAGGAAAAAACCCTTGACTATGGTCAGTGCAAGAGAAAAATAAAATATACCTTACATTGAGGTATTTACCATCAAGATAAAAATATTGAAGGGCTGAAAGTAGTAGTTTATTTATTCTTATGGTCTCTTATGGATCTGTTACTTTTGTCAAAATGTAAGTATCTATGAAATAAAATATATTCACATCTACTTAGATACATAGAATAACCTATCCCTAAAAGTGTCACACTGTTTAGTTTTTTTTATAATTTGACGTATTCTTGCATTCTCAGCAAGCCTGAAGTTACTGTGCCATTCATCCATCTATTGCTCAGTAACTTTGAACCTGTCATGTAACAGAAATTCATCACCCATAGAAAGATGTCACAAGGTGTCAGACCACAGATTTGTCTTTCTTATCCTTTTCCTGCAAATGAGATTCTACTGTCAAGATGATAGAAATTTCAAGGTGGAGGCGTCTAGCAAAATGTCAGAACCTCAACTGCAGTGAGTTAGCACCAGCATTCACATCTGAATTGAGCTCTGGTGAAGGTAAGACTTCTTGAAATCAAACTAGGAACCAACTTTTCAAACATATTTAATCATCTCCTGGACTTACATAAATGGCAGCAGGTTGATTTGCTACATCTGTCGACACAGAGTTCTGCAGTACAGCTGAGAGAATATTTCTGATACTTTCTTCCATGATACATATAGGCAGTGAAATAAAGGTGGGAATTGTGATCTAAGAAAGCCTCAGTTCCAATTCTATCTGGAGAGACTGTTAAAAAATGTGGGGTTTTACTCATACTTCTGTCTAGAACATAAGAGGAAAACATGGGACCTGATAACTCCATGAAATATGTATTCTTGCTACTCATAAATTAAATATTGGGAAAAATAATGAAAAATCAGAAACTGTGAGAAATGGAGAAGTAAATGAGAGCAGGAGGAGCTTCTCAAAGATGGCTAGTTGTGAAAGATGGCCCAAAAATAATAAGAAAGGTTCCCTGCCCAATGTAAATATCACCATTTCTTTGAAGCGAATATAAATGTGAGAGGTGTACTGTATCTGTAGATACAGAAGAAAGCTTGTATGCAAGAAAAAATAGAGACAGAAACAAGAATGAGAAAGGAAAATTAAAACAAGTCAAATGTTTGCCTTCCTTTTCTTGGTTAAGAAAACAAATTTGTTTCTGTGCTTGTATTGGAGATTGAGTTAGCCTAGAATTCTTAAGATTTACATCTTTTGAAGTCAATTTTCACCTAAAACCATAGTGAAGTAAAAGAATCATCATATACTAACTTCCATCCAGCAAGATTATTGCAAATAACTGCAGGGTACTTTGCTGTTTTTACTTTAAATAAGCAGCAGTATGCTTATCGTATGAGTTCATGATAACACAAGTCTATAGAAGAAGAGCAGAATACTGCCAAAATATTTGTTTTCTAAGTAGCCCAAGCAATTGTGTTCTGAATTGCAAGCTTAAGCTGCATGGTAGTGACTCTCTACCACAAGTGACAAAGGAACTAACCAGCATTTAGTTATCAGGAACAGGTAACATGCTGCTGTAGCTTTATATCTTGATGAGTCTTATCAATCATATTTATGAAGACACTAGAAAGTTATAAATGGCTACTACGGTGCAGAGTGGTCCATCTCAGACAGTCAGTATGACAACTTTATTTCAATGGATAGGAATTGCAATAAATTAAGGAATTGCAGTATATGTAACTTATTGTGAAACAAACAGTGGGTAATGCAAGGTCATCTCATACTTGTCAGCAGCTACAGCAGTTGTATTTAGAAAAATGCGTAGGCAGAGCTGTTTTATAAAGTGTTTCGGACCCATATTACTAACCTGTCTTTTGTGCTACAGGTTTTTCATGGAGTGTATACCTGCTAGTAAAACCTGAACTGAAAGAAAGAAACACTTTCATGATTTGCCACTTGATAATTTTTGACAACACTTTCTGTTGATTTATTATAAACAGCAATTCAGATCAGCTTCATGATTAACACTCCTAAATTCTCAGCATGTTGATACCAGTCATATTCCTTCTAGAAAGTAATGACAACCTGTTACTTTCTCTTACATCTTCATTTTTCACATGCTAAGTAGTTATTTTGTCTTGGACAAAGGTTCAGACAAGATGAAACTGTGGCATCATATTCCACTTTCAGTGTTAGTATATATAGTGCCTCTAAAGAATATGACCTGATATATTAGTGACTCAGGCTATATCCCAATGGGAACACTGTTTGGCTTCTGTACCAAAAGGAACAGATGCTTTCCCAGAAGTGGGCAATGATGCCTACTTATTTAAATGATGGGTATATTAGAAATTCCAATAAAAGTAATTTTAATTCAGTAGTGAACTATGGGAAACATGAGACAGAACCCTTATATAACATATTACTGGTTTTCTCTAACTTCATAGTTGGTATGTAATTTCAGAGATAGTGGGTTTTCATCTTGAAATTGACAAATGAAGCACATGAATTAATTTTGAAATGTACAGTTTCCTTATAGATACTGCAGACATAAATGATTTGTGTGGGGATAAAGAAACATGCACTGACCGTTCCTCATTTTTGAGGACAAGTGACCTCAAATTATGTGCCTTTTAGCATGGCACTTGATTTTACAACTTGGTGGTAAATCACACAGAGAACAGTTCATTTCCCTTGAAACATTTTTTGTTTGGTTGGTTGAAATCTTGCATTATCATTGGGCAAATTGTTTGACTTTTCAGATTATGCCCTTCCCTTGTCTTTGCATTTATCTGTGACTCAGTCATTTCTTAACTTCTTCCCCTGCTTTTTCTCCCTGAAAAATCTCCTTTGCTTTCATGAACTCACCTAGTCACCCTCTCTTGGTTAATGACCTGCTATTAAAGATCTACAGTTTGTTTGTTTTTACTGCGAATCCTAATCTCTTTACACTACCTGTGATGAAAAACTCTTTCAGCCCTCTCTTTCTATTTACACTGAGGTCTCGACTCATACAAGTAACTTCAGGTACTTCCTTAAAGCCCCTATGTGAGAAGCCTGTTTGCCCAGGATGTTGTATACAGTCTGTTGGACAGAGCTAAACTCATGCAGGGTGTGATTTGGTTCACCTCAGTTCCTAACAACTTTGTGATGTTGCCTTCTCCCCCTCTCCATCCCGCTTTGTATATATAAAAATAATATTCTATTTTCAATGTGTCAGATCCTTTTCCATTGTCAATCAAAAAGCCTAATATCTAATCCTACAAATACTACATCTTGCCAAGAAAAAAAAGAGAGAGATTAGAAATAGACAAAGCCTAATTCAGCACATCTTCCTCTGGGTCTTCTTCCTCAGAGAGAGATTAATAAAACCCCTTGTCAACACACAAAAACTGCATCCCCAGGTACAGAAACTCGAATCCACTTACACATGGTTATGTTGATTTAACTTGAGGCTGTTGTTCATTGAGATAGCTAAACTGATGTGATGCAATTTGATTTGAGGGTTCCTGTTGTTTAAACTGAAACCAGAATGAAATTACTAATCTAGCACAAGTCTTGTATGCTACAAAATTCATTTGGAGAGGGCCTTTCTTTGTTATACCTTACAAGTGACTTCTATGTTGTGACCTCATAATAAATAATTAAGCAAGAAGAGTATGAAAACCTACAGCTATACTCAGATATATCAAGATGCATTAGCAAGGAAAGTTCTCTACACTGCATTCAGCACTTAAAACTTGTCCTTTTTATTGTAAAGGTTATCATAGGCTGTGCACACTATTTTAATTCAGTATTTTCAGGGTCTGTAAATTGATGTGATTAGAAATAAAATTGCCCTGAACTTTTGACCGAATCAGGGAAAAGAGATCATCTGAAAAGGAAGCTATCATCAACAGCAAATAAAATATAGCACAACACTCTGTGCAGAGGCTTGTGACCTAATGCTTGGGAAGCTGAAACATGTATTTCCTGTCCTTGCTTAGTAACAAAAACCAAAAAAAATGTAGCGAGTGTTTCAGGGTCACCATATTTTTGGACTTGCCAGTGTACTACCATAGAAAGCAAGCAAAACAAGGGTGTTCCTTCTTTTTGATTTATAGCAGTATTAGAAATCCTAATGTTTTTATGGGTAAACTAGTCCCAGGTATGGACAGACTATAACAAGAATACTGTTTTGAAACTGTAGTGGTGAGTTTCAATATTCCTTATGCAATGAGAGAACTTTTCTCTATATTAAGGTTTTGTAGTAGCTAATTACACACTCATTTGAATGACGGTTCCTCTTCTTTATTTCTTGCAGATTGTTCTCTCCTTCCTGTGGGTCTTTGTTTGTCATGTTTTCTTTGTTTTCCAACTGGTTTTGATACAGAGCAGCTCTGCAGTATCCTAGCACAGGTCATTTATCTCCACTGTCCCTGCCATGCCAATACAAAACTCTTCATGGATGCTTTAAAACTAGGAGTAGCCTATGCCTTTTCTTTACTAATTGCCTTCTGTTGAGTGAAAGTTATCAAAAAGGAAGTATTTTTTCTGTATTTTAGATGGTGGTTTACAAGTCTCTGAACATACTTTCCACTTTTTTTTTTTTACATACCTTTACAATACAACACTGACTGGAAAATTCTAGCTTCACTTTTGAGATACAAAGTCCAAACTGGAGCAGCCTGCACATCTCCCACAGGCAGCATTTATTAACTATGCCACTTCAGTATTAATTTTCCTGTGTTTTTCTGAGAATGATAAATGGCTTTCTGTGTGCATGCATGTCAGATAATGTGGAAAGGAAGTGCTGTAAATACAAAAATTGAGTTTGATTTAATTTTCCTTCATCTGTTGGGGAATAAATCCCCCTACCAATCCATTGTACCAGCTCCCAGGCCCAGAGATCAAGTGCTCTTGTTCAAACTGCCATCTCAGGTTTTTACATTTTAATTGACAGAAACCCTTTTCATTGAGGAACTAATCAGGCCAAAATTCATCAGCAGTGAACTACTATATATTAAATAGCAAAACAAAACAAAAAAATTGTTTTGAGATAATTAAAAAAAAAATGAGATGGAGAAATATTATCTTGCCCTGTTCACAAACATCTTTGACTTTCTGTGTTATTTGCTACCTGTGGCACTATGCTTTGGGAAGAGACTTGGGGCAGTGTTGACTCCCTGGTTAACCCAAAAGATGTCTGTTCATGCTTGTTTCTGTGAATATAGAAGCTACTAAACTACTTGAGAAGTGAAAGTTCATTCTTCAGTAAACTACTTTTTAACTGACTTGTGAGAAGTGCAATCACTTTAGTTGAACTTGAATGAGCTGCCAGAAGTCACATGGAACAAAATGCAAAAGAGGAGTATTTAAGCTGCCTGAAAAATACTATTGTGCTCCTTTCTTTTTCAAAATAGTAAACTCCACCCAACCCATCATGTTTTTTCCTAATCAAAATCCATGTAGACTTTCTTGATGAGGAAAAGGAAATGCAGAAGCAGAAGGAATAAAGGTAGTCACTGCCATGTGCAGGGTAAGAAGCAATTGTAGGCAGGGATCTATTGGTTTCTAAGTCTCAGAGAGAGACCCACCTGGGCCCATGGGATGGAGGTTGTAAGGGTTTTGTGGTTGGTACAGCAAGAGCTGGTGTTTGGAAGAAAACAAGGAAAGAAATTTGTACAACTGCCTGGAAGAGGCAGGGAAGATGATAAGCTCCACCTAGTTTTGGACTTGCCTAAACAACAATAGCCTTGAAGAGAGAAGAAAGTCCTTTTACTGCCAGAAGTTATAGATATTCCAGTCAATAGGCTGATGGGGGAAATGCTGTCCCTGAGGGAAAGGTTACACAGTCAAATAGCAATTACTTGCATCTTGTCAATAAAAAAGCATGAGACAAAACAAAGGAGTATACCTGATGCCATTCAGATCTATAAAGGTGAATGGCAGTCACTGGTGCTTAATGCAAAAGCTACTGCGCTTCCTTTTAAAAGGAGGGGTAATAGGATAGCTTTAAGATTGAAACTCAAGTGCCTTATGCCAGAAAAGTTCTTAATCTGGAGGAGATAGAGAGAGAGCTATTTTGCCTGTGGCTTTTAAAATGAAAGCCTGAAAAGAAAGATACTTCCAAGGAATTCTCTAAGAAAACAAAGTTTTCTAGCTTAGTCTTGGTGAAGATTTGTATGACATATATTAAAATAATTCTTCAAATAAACTGTCTGCTGATCTAGGGTATCATTTTTTCATTTAGAAAACTCTGAAAACAAACCAAACCAATGAGAAGACCCTAGTGGTTACAGTGATATAATCCTGTTATAAAACCATATATCAGTATGAGGAAGAGTTTCCTGCTCTGGGCATGGGTATTCTATCTTACTGAACAGTGGAATGAGGTCTCCACAAGCCACATCTCTTCTTCTGCCCTTTCCCTGCTTAGGGTAAGGAAATCATGGTACATGAACTAGCTGGAAGGATACAGAAACTCAGACAAGTCCTCTGTGAAGATATTCATAAAACAGGACTGCACACTACTGAAAAACACATCTGCCCCACCGTGTAGGGCTGACCATCCTTGCCAACCCACACTGCAAGACCCACACTGCCATTTCAATGAAGCCTTGTCTTTTTCTCTTGGCTGAGGTGACTCAGAATATCCTGAACTTGTGCAGGTCCAAAATGTTACAATGCCTTCCCCTCTTGGCCTCTCTCCAGCCTGTAAAGATGGACCATTAAAGACATCTTGAATAATAAACCTCTCCTTCTGTGCAATGTGGAAATATAGGTGCCAGATATTTGGTTTTAACCTTATTGGTGCTGTCCACAAAGTGCAGTGAGCTTTATATTATCTTGTTTCTTTGACAGAAATGTCCTTGCATTGATGAAAAAACTAACAGAGCCTGGCAGGTTTGGGTTATAATGTGATAGCAGAAGAGCTACCAGGAAGAAGGCTGGAAAGTTCATTCAATGGGTTTTGCATACTTTGTGCCTTTGCAGGTGCTCGTCAATTTGCTTTAAACTTAGAATGATTGCCTTCGGGGTGCTGGGTAAAACATCAGTAAACATTAGTATTGACTTCACAAAGAGGTCATATTGAGATCTAAGTTATTTATTGCCACATTAAACAATCCTCCTTTCATTTTGTTGCTGGCAGGCTGTTTGATAAAGTTGAACTTTATTTTTCCTGCTCCTTTCAATGTGACTTTTCCTACTATTTCTAATACTAATTTGTATTTTTAACACTGAAGTTAAGTCCTGCATGTATGTGTGTATTCTGGTGCAAATGGGGTTCTGTAACATATTCTGGGAGCAAAACCCAATCAGCTACCTAGCTGAAATTATTCAGTTCTGTAATACTGAGCAGGAATTCAACTTCTGTTGCCATTAGTAAGTGTAACACTTGTAGATTTCTGCAGAGATCCCAAAGTGCTAATGCTCCCCGCAGACCCCAGAAGTTTATATGAGCATAGAATTGCCAGATGTTATTTGTCTCCTCAAGTCTATGATACATAAAAAATTATTTTTTCACAGAGCTGATGGATAACAACATTCAGATGAAGGGTACAGGTGACCAAAATAACTTCAGAGGAGGAAGCAAATGCCAACAAAGAAACAAAGTGTGCTCTCATTTAATAGTAAAATAAATGTTTCCAATAGCTGATAATAATCTCATTCTAATGAAGCAGTCTATGAACTCAGAATAAGTGACCTAGCATGTTTTTCTAAATAACAGATAAACATACAGCTAAATAGGATGTGATTTAGTTTTATAAATAAAAATATCTCATAGCTTTCCTGTAACCAAAGGTAATTTCCAAAGGAATTATTCTGGACAGAGACATGACATCTTTAATTTTGAAATAAGATTTTGATCTTAATTGGAAGATTATATTTTTGCCACTGAAAGTTGATTTCTTAACCTTTTCACTTCAGTGTTTCCTCATTATCTATTCAACAAGAATTTAACTTTTTTTTTTTTTTTTTTTGTTACACAGGATAAAGGTATCTTACTATAATAAGTGTTATATTGTGAACAAGTGTTAAATGTGAACAAGAGTTCTCTATACAAGAATAAATAATTGTAGTGAAGTTGGTTTTCTGGGGGGGTTCCTTGTGTTTAGAAATTACTTTGCCAGTATCACCAAACATCTGAGCACACTGCTATGTGTATACCATTCACTGGCTTTTCAGAGGACACAATGTAATCCGGAACACACTGAAATATCAGAACTACTCAACTATAACGAAACCCCCCCATTTTTTTCATTAATATATAAACATTGTCCTCCTGATTATGTATTTTGAGCTGATTCTTGAAATTCTTTACGAGCATAACTTTGTTTTGGTTTTGTGTACAGCAGCTCCATATCCCTTCAGATTATACTGTGGCATGCAATAGCATTTACTGCTCATCTGGCACTTACAGCCCCTGGGTTCTGTTGTGATTAATTTTATGTATTAATCAGCCTGAAAGCAGAATTTGGTCTTATTTGTTGATAAGGATTTTCCTGAATGATTACAATTGCTGTTGAAATAAAATTTTTTAAACCTCAATCTTGATGCTAAATAATGTCTTTATTCTCTTTCCATACATCATTCAGCAATGGCAACACTCACCTTCCTCTGCATAACAATATTTCACTGTTCTAAACCATAACTGTATTAGTTGTGTGAGGTCTTTGCTTCCATCTGAATATCACTGTCATGGTTTGAGCTCAGAGGGCCACTGAGCACTATGCAGCTGCTCACTCAACCCTNCCCAGCAGTCAGAAGGAGAAAATAAAACAAAAGTTTCAGAAATCAACATAAGGACATGAAGGGATGAGTCACCCATTAGGGTCACAGCCAAAAGACAGACTCATTAGGGGAAGAAAAAAGAACATAAATTTAATTCAGACACTAACAGCAACAACACTTGACAGAGTAGGACAGTGAGAAGCATTACTACATCTTAAAAGCACATTCCCCCCACCCCTCCTTTCTTCCCAGGCTCAGCTTTGCTCCCGATTTCTCTACCTCTTCCCCCACAGTGGCACAGAAATCAGGGAATGGGGGGTGTGATCAGTCCCGCCACTCATTCCTCCTCAGAGTGGAGGGACTCCTTACATTCTTTTCCAACTCCCTTATGATTCCCCTCTCACAGGAGACAGTCCTCCACAAACTCTCTGACATGAGTCCCTCCTAGGGTCTGCAGCGTTTCCCTAGCTGCTCCGGTGTGGGTCACCCCCACCTGTTGCAATCCTCCCAGTGTCAAACCACAACAGCGGAGGCTTCTCCCCACAGAGTCCTGGCCTCCTTTGGGCACAGTCATCTGCCCCAGTGTGGTGTCCTCCACAGGCTGCAGGTCAGCATCTGCTCCACCGTTGATGTCCATGGGTGGCAGGTGTGTGGCCCTGCCATCTCACCATGGGATACAGCAGGGCTCTGCACCAGCACACTTTCTCCCCCTACCTCCTCCTTTTTTCCACTGACCTTGGTGTTCACATATATGTTACAACCCCTCCTCCAGCTACAACTCCTCCTCCCAGATTCCTCTTATAAAATACTTTATCGCAGAGGTGCAGCTAATTGCCTTGGCCTTGGTGCAGGACAGGTCTGACCTGGAGCCAGAGGAGCTTCGAGAACCTTCTTACAGGGCCCACTGCAGTAGCCCCCTCTCCTGCTACCAAAAACCTCATGACTCACACAAACCCAGCACAATCACAAAATCACAAATACACTGGATAGTTATGAACATTTTTTTTAAGTCTTGGTAAAGCAAACTCAGTTTCTGACTGAATGAACCCTAATTTGATGTATTTTAGTTTGTCAATCTATTCTGAATCACTTCATTGACATAGTAGATTAATGTGTTATACCACTGGATTTGCTGTGTTTTCAAAATTCAGGAATAGTGAGATTTCCAAAAGTGTTATTCTGTATTGGTAGGAAATTTCTGAAAGAGTGGAACAGCAGCTTCAGCTGGGGAATGCTATCAAAGGGAGTCGGTGTACATGGAACCACAGGCACATGTGTTTAAAGAACATGAATGCTGTTCAACTGTTAGGACTAGCCTTGAAGTGATTGCTGAAACTGCAAGGTGAAAAATAGTAATGAATTTTATGTGTTTCTCTTCAGACATAGTCATTAATCAAGATGACTTTTTTAGAAGTACAGTAAATTATTCTTACAATGGTGAAAAAATACGCTTTTTATAATCTCAAAATTAAAGTGACTTATGTCATAGAAATATTTTGTGGTTCCATATGGTGACCAATAACCATTTTTCTAAGGTCATACTTCAGACATATTAAGCTGTATGACTTGTTAATTAGTTTCTGCATGTTTTTTTCCTCTAGGTATGCTTGTATGTGATTGCTAATTAAGACAAAGTCAGAAGGATAACTCTGTGCACTGAGTTGTAATGTGGAACATTTAAAACACTCATAAAAGAAAAAAATTTATAAAAAGTTGAAAATAATAGTCTATCAAGTGAAATTCAAACTCCGATTTGGCATCTGTACTTTTGGTATAGTCAGTGAAATTATTTCTTCCCCTGGCCTGAATTTGTCCCAAGGACATAAAATGGCACCATTTTGGTGTTTGATCTCTGAATGAGGTGGAAGTTGTAATATGATGCATTAATTGACTTATTATTACTTAGTTAAAGGATAAACAGGCTATTAAAAAGAAAATACAAGTTGTTAGGAGACTTATCAACTTTCTGGGATCCTCCACTCACGTTCAGAGTACAAAAATGAGAAGATCCACAGAGTGTGTGCTCACAGGATGCCCCAGATCTCCTGTCTTCTCCCCCTACCTGCAAGTTTCCTCTGTTGAAGGCTGGAATAATTACAAAAAGTAGGAAAAGAATGAGCAGGAAGCAACAGAGGTGGGTAAATCAAAGACAGAAAGTATTTTGGGAGGAGGTATGCACATATTTCTCTCTAGAGGAACTAAACCAAAACATATGGAAAGGAATTTTTCAGATGACTTGTAATTATCCACAAACTCATTACCGCAGGACAGCCTTGTGGATAAGTGTTTAGCAGGAGTGAAAAAATATTATTCATTTCACTAGAAATGTTACCGTGGTTAGAAAAGATATTAAAATTATACTGTGTTACTTTAATAGAAATAATAATACAGAATAGTGCTTCAGGTCATGAGCTCACTACAAAGTGATGTGGGCCAGGAAGAAAGTGCCCCTTTAGGCAGGTAGGATTTTGAAAACCTGACTCATGAAAGACTTCTTTACACTTTCTTTGAAACGTTTGCTACAGGATTAGACAGAGCATACTGAAGTGGGTGGTCTAGTGGTTTGTGCTACAGAAATGTCTGCTTTTATGGCTTCCAACTGGAAGCAAACTGCTTTTGTACTTTCTCCTGTGCTGTGAGAGCCTTCATAACAACATTTTAGTTGTGCTTCTGTTCTGAATCTCCTGATGTATCATTATTACATGTACCAAGGTGAAATAAAACCCAGTCAGTAGTTATATTGTGAAACAAAGCCCACACAGCATGGGACATTATTTGCTTAAGCTTTTACATTTGTTCATAATATTCTGAGCTCAGAAATACAAGTTTCATTTCTTTCATCATAATTGCAAAATTACTTTATCTTTGCTAATAAAGAACTTGACAAAGTGTCTCTAACACAAAAAATATGATTTTAGTACTGAGATACAGTACATGTCTACTGGAAAAATTTATACACATTGTACTGCCCCTGTTTCATATTATTACTGTCCTAAGTTTGCAGACATTTGACTGAAAAAATAAGAATTCCTTGTGTGCATTTTTCCAGCATGTTAATCATGCAGTTTTTTATAGACATATACAGAAAAATGCATTTAAGAATTATTTTGCATGAGTTCTGCTCAGCTTTATTTATGAGGAATATCTATTTTAGGCCCACATATTTTTCCTGCAGGTAGAAACAGGCTTTGTTTGATATCCACAGTATGTTTTTGCAGTTGTCCTTTAATCAGATAATTTTTACTGCATTGTTCTGTTTACTTCAAAGCTCAGCTTATATTTCACAACAGGCTTTTGTTTGCCAAAGCCCTGAAATTGTGGCATATTTTGAAAGTACATTTATCTCTGATGTTACTAATGTTAATATAAAGTGTATTTCCTATTAATGTTAAAATAACATTAATACAAAGTTAATGAGATATGTTGTTAATTGTTGATAATTACTAAAGCAATGAAATGTTTATATCATCTGTTCAAATTACTTTGATAACAGAATAGTCAACACTTTAATAATATTTTATACTTTAATAGTAGGAGAGAAAGGGAAAGGTTCTCATTTGTTTCATTTACAGATGACATTGTGGTAATCAGAAATAACTAAACAAAATAACCAATATTTGCTCATATGAAATAAGCTTTTCAGCAGTATTTGCTTTGAGATTCAAAGAATATTCAGCACCCATTTTGCATCTTTAATGACCTTTCAGAATTCTACCTGAAGGAAAATGCATTAATATTTCTTTAAAACTTCACAGCCTGAAAATCATTTCCATTTGTTTCTTTCTTTGTTTGTACTCTCCACATCCTACTAATTTTCCCCCGGTTTTGCCAGTCCCCCATGTTACTGTCCTCAGTTTTACTTTTTGTTTTCAGCTGAGTGTGCAAAATCGCCAGATCCAAAACTGGTTGTAAACTTGCTTTGACAATGTGAATGTAATTTACATGGTTGGTTGACAAACAAACAATAATTCCTATCCTCTCCTACTTCTCTCCTAAACTGAAGCCCTCCCCTGATCAGGAACAGTTTCACATCTTCAGTTTATTGAATGAAGCTGAAACCTGCTTCCACTGATCTGCTTTACCAGTTTGTTGTGCCGGGGTTTTGGTAATTCAGGAGGAGGCTACAGAGGTGACTCTTGTGAGAAGTTTCCCGAAGCTGTCCCAGCTCCAAGTTGGACTCACCACTGAGAAGACTGAGCCAATTAGCAATGGTGGCTGCACCTCTGTGATAACATATTTAAGAAGTGAAACCTGAGAGGAGGACAAGAGGTGAGCGAGATACCTATGCAAACACTAAGGTCAGTTGAAGAAAGGAGAAAGAGGGTGAGGCACACCAGAGCAGAGACTCCCCTGCAGCCCATGGTGAGAGGGCGGGCTGTGCTCCTGCACCCATGGAGGTTACCAGTGCAGCAGATGCCCATCTGCAGCCCGAGGAGGACCCTGTGCTGGAGCAGGTGGCTGTGCCCAAAGAAGGCTGGGACTCCAAGGAAAGCCCATGCTGGAGTAATTTGTCTCTGGGAGAACTGCAGCCTGTGGGACGGACCCACACTGGAGCAGTCTGTTCCTGAAAGAATTCATGCTGGAGAAGGGGAAGAGTGCAAGGAGTCCTCCTCCAGAGGAGGAAGAAGTGGCAGAGACAACGGGTGATGAACTGACCGCAACCCCCACAGCGCTGCTGTGTGGAGGAGGTAGAGAAATTAGGAGCAAAGCTGAGTCTGGGAAGAAAGGAGGACTTGAAGGCAGGTGTTTTTTTAAGATGTGGTTGCATTTCTCACTTTCCTACTCTGTTTGGTTGGAAAATTAAGTGATGATGGTGTTTAAATTAAATTCATGTTCTTTTTTCTTCTTCAATCAAGTCTGTCTTTTGCCTGTGATCATAAGTGGTGAGTCATCTGTCCCTGTCCTTGTCTCAATCTCTGAACCTTTTGTTCTATCTTCTCTTCCCCATCCCTGAGGACGAAGGAGTGAGGGAGTGGCTGCATGGTGCTCAGTTGGCCTCTGGGCTCAAACCACATTTGTCCAAGACTCCTCTTGGACAAAGAAAGGTTCATGATGCATGATGCACGTGATACATTATGCATATGGTATGTTATTCCAGATATGTCTCTGCTTTTCTTCCTAGCTGCATCTATTTCATCTTTGTTATTATTTATAGTAATTCAGATGGATTATTTTATACTGTATTTCATGTTCTTGTAAATAAAAAATTTTGTACTGAGAGTCTGTGATGCAAATGTTCATTATATCAACATTTTCTCAAATATAGATTTATGCTCTGATGTTCTGTTTTGCCAAACTGGTAATTGAATTAAAATAAATTTAAAAATCAAGTTGTACAGAATGTAATTTTTATAAATAGTTATTTGGTTGTAAATATATGCTTTTTTTCCTAATTTTGGTTTTATTACTTTATTGAGTGGAATAAGGAAATTGTTCATTGTGTACTACTCCTGTGCATTTATCTACGTTATGTAAACTGTCCTTCAGACTGTAAGTTCTCAACCAACCTTACTGGTAAGCAACTGTACAAATAGGCTACAGTTAACATGATTAACAACTTTCAGGGTGAGTTTTATTTCACCAAATATATGCTTCCCGAAATGTATAATTTCCTAATGTATATATTTAAACCCTGTTCTTAAAAAATATTAATCAGTGGCATGAAGGGTGCAAGTGGTCTTGATCACAGAGTTTAAGCAATCTCAGGAATGAAACCTGTAGTAATCCTACGACATGTATGAATAAACCACATTTTCTTGAAGGACAAGAGGGTAGATCAGTGTGTAAATGTGAGTCTAAATTTCCACCCATTTGCTGATGATTTCAGATAAGCAGGACCATTAAGTAGCTGTTTGAGGGGAAAAAAATGAGATATAGTAGGATAAAAGCATGAATTTCAGTCTAATCTTTTTCTTTATTCTATCTACACCATATAGCCTGCCCTATGTTTCATCACTATTTAAAATGTAACATTTTAATTTTTTTTTGTTCTACCATTTTATATGTTCTTTGAAGCAAGACAAACTTTTAACTTAAACTTAAGTGCTGGAATGCTTGATTTGAAGTGGCTTGAAGCAGTTGATATTAATGATGTATAAGGGGCCTAGAGCCAGAATGACATTAAATCTTTTTTTATTGTATCATTTGAGATCTAGTTTTCTATTGTAGATGGTTTTTTGCCCCATAGAGTTCTCAGTGCCAGTTACAAAACTGTCTCTTCACTTCAGAAAGAGTTTACTCTGACCTTTTCCACAGAAATATTTTCCTGAAAGAGTGTCAAATTTCACTAGATAAATGTATCTCTTGAAAGGTATACTGGTAGCCATACACATAATCCAATATGTCTTAATGATAAATTATTGTAAATGGAAGGGCAGTAATCTTGAAGGCTAATTTTACCCAAACCAATACATCTGATGTAGGCTCTGACTCAGAAAACATCTGATGTTCCCTGAAAAACATCTCTTGTCCCACTGAGCCAAAAAGGAAACTGTGGAGAATAACCTTATGTCATCCACTTTCATGAATACTCCCTTCTTCCCCAACTTGTGTATGCACTGACTCAGCAAATAGTTTAACAGAAGAAATGCCTGGGTTTCAGAAGTACTAATTCTGTCTGATCACACTGTACCTCTGCCTTGAATACAGCATTAAAGCAAAACTACGCTGAACTTTCTGGCCTTGTGATGCATCAGACTGCACCAAGCCAGAATGAGGACTTAGATTCAAGGTATTTGCATACATCTGCTGTGGAGTGCATTGAAACTGTGTGCAAAAAGCAGTCTTTGCTCTTTCTGTTGACTCTTTTTTCCTAACAGTTACTTTTAAGAACAATAAAGAATAAAGTTAGATTTTTAAATTTTAAGGGGTTTAGAGTTAAAATTTGGTGTGTAGATGTATCTGGTGGAAGAATAATTGTAACTAGATAGTTCATAATTATCTAGATTTTTTAAAGTCCTTACATTGTTTTTATCAATGCTAATTAATGAAAATTAGAATTTCTTCAGAGGTAAGCTCCTAATTTTTTTGCTAGATCCAAAACACATTGAACTCAGTAGAAAGACTAACAATTTTAATCATAATTTTGGGCTGGCAGTATTAGAGAAAACATGTAAGAATTTTTTTTTTTTTTTTAGGATGACTTATAAAGTGTGATTAATTTCTTTGTGTTCCCACTGCATCATGTTTGTTTTCTGTAAATAAAGTAATGAGCTTGATGGAAACCTTTAGATAGAGCAGTGAGGTTTTAAGCAAATATTGCATAATACTCATGGGAAATTTATTTTCAATTATTCTTTTTAAGTATTCACAGCGGAAAACTGGGGAAAAGTCTTGATATGGCTTAAATTTATGGCAGCACTTCCACAGACTTTATTATGACTAAGGTTCTGTCCTAGGTTCTGAGACTTCTATTTAATCTCTCAAGGAAGAGTTATAGAAACACACTATTTTGCCTGAAAAAAACACCTTCAATAATGATATTTTTCTCTTGGATCAACTGCAGTATCTGCTCATCTTCTAAGAGATAGCTAAATAGTCTAAGTTAGCTGACAATCCTAAAAGACTATAGAAATTTCATAATGAAGTGTAATATTAGCAGCACAGTAAAAATAATCACAATGATACTATAGTGGAAAAAGACCCCAGTTCCCAAAAGTAACACTGCCAAGATATATCAATCCCTGACTCTTTTATACTCTGATTTAGACAGATAACAATAAAATGCAACAGTAGTATCCCAGGCACATGAAGAATAAACATTTTATAAGACTATATTTTAGAAAGAAAAATGTTTTCCGCCTGAAAAAAAATCTGACCAGCTCTGTCCTTTGTGTCTAGGATGGACTTTCAGGTCAAAACAAGGGAAAGAGACATTTTTTGGTTTGAATCCAGGGACTTGGCTGTGAGTTTCTAGATTTTCAGGTAAATTCTCTTGCTGGTACCCCTGGAATTTCTCTTTGACCCTTCCCCCCTTAATAACTTATTATACACCCCCCTCCCTCAATCTTTTGAAATAACACAATTCTTGTTTTCCTGCCAGCCTTTACTGAGGAGATTCATAGGTTCTTCCAGTCTGGATTGAAGCATTTGAAAGAACACAATTCAGCACAGTTTAGTTATGAGTCATCTCCCTGATGTTTTAAAACAAAAAATCTTGACAAAATACAATCTTTAGTGAAATATGTGTCAGGACTCCCCAGATAAACAAAGATCCCAGTTACTGGGCTGCAGCATCTGAGCACCTTCAGTGGGATTTCCATGCCCACTCAAGATTTCAGGCCTCTAAGACTCCTTACCTGACAAAATGTATGGCTGTTTTGATGTGTTTTCAAAGCAGTGAATAAACAGTCATCTTGATGACAGGGAGGGAACATGTAGACTAATGTCAAATATAACCTACATGTCTCCTACTTAATGGTCACAGATAACCTATGGTATATTCCAGTGCTTTCATGCCAAAAATATAGCTGTTGATTTCTACTTCTCTTTTCTTTTCTTTTCTTTTCTTTTCTTTTCTTTTCTTTTCTTTTCTTTTCTTTTCTTTTTTCTTTTCTTTTTTTCTTTTTTTTTTTTTTTTAATTTACTTTGCTACCATGATTTATAGCCTGTTTTCTTGCAAAAACCCCCCACCTTCACCAATATGTATTGTGGCAGTTCTCAGTATATTTAAATCAGTTTTTAGTACCTTAGAAATCAGGATATGTCAGACTTGTTATTCTAGCATGTCTGGTAGCTTTTTGAGTAATTAAAAAGCAGTCTGAATTCTGAAGTTATTATTGAAAAGGTCAGTTATGTTTGTAAAGAATACAGAATTGTGCACCAGAACCTTTTCACTGAAATGCAGTGAAGGTACTTGAATTTGTCAAAGGCTTTTGTAAAAATTTGGGTTTGAACTATTAAAAATGGATTCAGAGAAGTCAGAAAGGAGTCTGATAAGAAATGCAGTATTAAAACTTCATACTACCCATAGAGTTCATATTTTGTTATGAGATTTAGATTGTCTGAAAGGCCTTCAGAGCTGTGCATGTATTGAAACGAAGACATAGAAGCACTTTTCAGCTTTTAGTCATCACTCTGCTTCCAGAATTATGTTGATAAAGAGAAATGGTTCTTCTGTTTGGCCTTGAAACTCTCACATGACCTTGGGGAAAATGGGGCAAAGGCAGTAGAGACAATTCACCTTTGTACACTAGAAATAAAGTGGCAGTGGCACAAGCTACAACTGATCTTTCAGAAGTGTATTCTGAATTAATATAAAGAGTATTAAAATTATTGTATAGCTACATGTCTCATTACCACAGCCTTTGTAATTGTTTCTTCCTCTTTTCAGTTCTAACAGGATCGGGAATCCAATAGGAGAGAAATCTTTTGATCCTTCTGCCCTCTTGACCCAAGTGAGACCAGGAATGTAAAGAAGCAAGAAAAGCAAAGAGAAAAAAAAAAAGTCAATTTCATAACACCGGTTCAACTTTGGACTAATTGCAACATATTCCTTGGCTGCTCCTTAAAAATTAATCACTAATCCTCTCTCTTCCTCCTTCTTAATTTCAATAGCGCATTTTAATCTTTTAGTGAATGATATGCTCCTGTTACTTGCTGTCACCACAGTTATTGTATTTTGAAACATCTCATTCTGTTTGCTATTATCCCCTTTTTTTCTTGGTTTTTTTGTGTAGCTAGTTAGTCTGATAAATATCTCAAGTACTGCTCTAGTTCACCTTCATTCTTGCTCATCCTCTTTTCCCATTTCCTTCATGAATTCACTCATGGCTATCTTCTCTGTGTATTTGTATGTATGACACTGTATTTTCATTGTTTGATAAATAGCGTGGCCATCAGGGACAAGGAAGAGATCTTACCCCTGTACTCGGCACTGGTGAGGCCGCACCTCGATGACTGTGTTCAGTTTTGGGCCCCTCACTACAAAAAGGACATTGAATGACTCGAGCGTGTCCAGAGAAGGGCAACGAAGCTGGTGCAGGGTCTGGAGCACATGTCGTACGAGGAGCGGCTGAGGGAACTGGGGGTGTTTAGTCTGGAGAAGAGGAGGCTGAGGGGAGACCTCATCGCCCTCTACAGCTACCTGAAAGGAGGTTGCAGAGAACTGGGGATGAGTCTCTTTAACTAAGTAATAAGCGATAGAACAGGTAATGGCCTTAAATTGCACCAGGGAATGTTTAGACTGGATATTAGGAAGCATTTCTTTACAGAACAGGTTGTGAGGCATTGGAATGGGCCGCCCAGGGAGGTGGTGGAGTCCCCATCCCTGGAGGTGTTCAAGAGTAGGGTCGACATAGCTCTGAGGGTTATGGTGTAGTTGGGAACTGTTAATGTTGGGTTGATGGTTGGTCTGGATTATCTTCAAGGTCTTTTCCAACCTAAACGATTCTGTGATTCTGTGATTTTCCTCACTTTCTCCCTGTATGGGAGGCTATGCTGTTTTTGTGTTCAAAGTAGTGCACTGAAGCAGCAAAGAACTCTAAATGGGAAGTTAGCAGAGCTGACTAGGGCAAGGGGACTGATGAAATGGAGGAACAAAGTTCAAGGAAGTCAACTGGATTGGAAATCATGAGGGAAGAAAATAATTATGAAGGAGCAGAAGCTTGGATGAGAGAGGGGAAGAGAGTGAAAACAGGCCTTAGCTGCTGTCATCCTTCAAATTCCTTTTTCTGCCACAGTCCCCCCAGCCAGAAACTGTCACTGTCTCTCTGACCTCCTGCTACTCCAGGGTCCATGGATCATGGGACTGCTATGGGACTGGTATGGTTAGACCCCTGGCTCAGGCTGCTGATGAAACTGCCAAGTTGTGAGGAAAGGCTGTGAGCGAGTCTGTAGGATGGAGACACACATGATAAGAAGGGTAATATTACAGAACTGGGACTGTTGGGAAAGGGATTGTTATCTCAGGGACTAAGGAGAAATCAACAAAATTGAGACGTACAAAATCCTAAGTGTAAAATTAGGGTGTTGACTGATTTGGTGAGAGAGCAGCACTGTAGCCAATACATCCCCTCTTGACTACCCAGCAAAATACTCCTCTGGTGTCTTACTGGGGTAGTAAGTATAGTAATGATGAACCTACCAGGTCTATTTTGTGTGCTAGCTCATAAATAACTGCTTTATACTTTTACAGTGATGATATGAAATTGTGATATGTAAGAAAGGGAAGAAGAAGCCACACTCATCTTAAATGCAGCAGCAGAACCAGAGTGATTGATGCTTCCTCTTCTATTTGGGTTTGGCAATATGCAAATAACAACATATCCAAGGAGAAAGGACAGAATACACAAAGGATTGTGTGAAGATATGGATCTCATCCTGGTTCAACATGTTGGAGTGAGCAGGATTAACAATGCATCCAGAGCATGGAGAGAAGTAAACATCATCTGTCAGGACCTCTGAGAGAAGAGAGGGACAGCTTGCCTGGTGGAGGGCAGTGCAGAGTCCCTATTAACAGCCATTTGGCACAGGAATAGAAGATGGAGTAGACAAAAGGAATAACTAAACAAAAGGTAAACAATATATTTTGAAGTCAAAGTCATGAATGTATCCTTTTGAAGGAAGTAGAAAACGAATTTATTAATATCATATTTCCATACAACGGCTTACTGTACTTTCAGCAGAAATACAATGGAAATAGGAGATCTTTAGGG
Source organism: Otus sunia (assembly GCA_010365825.1). Classification (NCBI taxonomy): domain Eukaryota; kingdom Metazoa; phylum Chordata; class Aves; order Strigiformes; family Strigidae; genus Otus; species Otus sunia. The sequence continues at coordinate 839,384 of ML997789.1, forward strand.
GCTCTCTGTATCAAGATATTTTTCTCCATGAGCTGTGTAAATTTCACAGGAAGGAAACTGTAAAATATAAATCACATGAAATAAGGTTTTTCTTCCTCTCAGAAACATCCTATTAGATTTTAGCATGCCATAATCTGGTTGATTCTTGTTCTTTGCTCAATCCCTGATAGTGTATGTGACAAATAAAGTACTGGAAACTGTTGCTTTTTAAAAAGTGATTTAACACCAAAGGACAATCCACTGAGGCACAAGGGTTAAGACCTCTATTTGGCATGGATTTAAATGTCATTTGTACATTTTACATTGAGCTAGATTTCTCCTGGATGCTACTGTGGCAGAAATTAGGCATAAATGTCATTCCAAGAAAGGCTAAGTGAAAAAAATAAACCTTCTACCAAAGATGAAGAGTGGAACAAGAAATATTTAAGATTTTAATCTCAGAAGGAGTTTGTGTAGTCTCTGAATGGGGAATAAAATTAAGAGTGATGGGATAAAATGGTGTAGTACCATAAACTATCTAGTATTTCTAACGGCAAAATAGGCAAGTTTATTCATTAAAAACTTCAGGCCACTCCCAGGAAACTGGATCAAGTAAGTGACCTAATTTATTTTAAGAATAAGTAGTTTAAAGGTTTAAAGATGGAGGGCACTCTATGGCAGGAGACAAAACAGAATAAATTTTGGAAAGTTGGCAATCCTTTGACCGAAGATATTTATTAAGAAAGGCTCCTCACCGTATTAAGGTTTCTTGGCAGTAGTTTTAGCCTAAATACCCCTTAAGGACATGGGTTACTAATGAAGCAATACTTGTTGGGATTAATTCCCTCCTTCCTCTGTCCTTTTGCTGCAATGTGCTCCACTTGCTGTTACTGCTGTGAGATCTAAGTCAGTACCACTCTGCATTTCTGCCTGTGCTGCCTGCACAGATGCCATGGGTTGACACAAGCCTCAGCTGGTGGATGCAGGGCTGGGCTGCCCCAGACCATTACTGGTCTTAAAAATAGATTTACAATTGTTTCAGCTTGCTTGTAGTGGGTGACAATGATTCTTCCTTTCCAGAGTCCTGAGATTCTTGTGACTTATTTGCCTCCTTTCTCCAAACAGTTTCCACAGTAAATATGTTCTCAAAGGCTTTGAAGAACCCTAGTGCCAGGGTTTACAGAACTTTGAGCTTTCCAGGATAATAAAACCAAAGAAGAACATTGTGCTAGCAATAGGAATTTTAACTTTGGTCATGCTAGATGTTTCAGTCTTATGTATTTGTGGTGTACAGGAAGAAAGCACACAATCTGATGAGCCGTCAGTAGTTTGCAACACACCCTAAGTAACCCTCAGAAAAAATGGCATTATAAATCCTCTGCTATACAGGAAAATATATGAATGGATTTTCTTCTGAATATCAAAACCATGGTGTATTTTGAAGAAATTGCAACACAAAGAATGTTAAAGGACCTTTAAGATCTTGATTCCAAAAAACATATGCATTCTAACTAGGTTTGTGAAAACAGTTCCTTTGACTTCAATGTACTGTACATATCAGCAAAATGAATCATAAGAATAAATGTCTGCTGCACGAGTACTGTCTAAGTTTTCATGACAAACTAAAAAACTTATACAAATCAAATGTTTCCTAACATATCTGAAAAACAGCAGTTGTTTGGGAAAGACATTGCTTGGGAAAAATCAAGACACACAGAGTTCCATATGTATATATCAATATTGTGCCTAGTGATATTTGACGGTAGGATTTTTCTGTTAGTATGTCATACCAAATACACTGAAACTTTCCAAATGAATAAAATGTTTTGTGATGAGACCCAACAATATCATGTTGCTTTATTTCTATTTGTATTGTCTACATAGTCAGCTCAGAGGACACGAGCAAAAGTCAGCCACCTGAAGATTAATAAAACCAAACTAAACTCAAAACAAAGCAAGAAATAAAACAAAGTACACCAATTTTTAAAATGTAAAGGCAAAGGGCAAATAGATAAATTATTCTGTTAAGAACCTGTGTTATGAGAGTTTACATAAATTTATCTACTGTTATTTGTTCCAGATAACACTTACTTTAAACTCAAATAATTCAGTTTAAAAAACAATGAAATAATTTAGCCAGGATTATTAGTATAAAGATGTTTCTGGCTTCAAGGGGCTTTTTCATGTCTTTAAAGTTAAGTTGATGTGCTTAGTTGCTTTGCTTTTCCATGAATTTTATTACTTCTAATAAAATATGAGTGTCCATGTAATACCAAAGGTGCTTCACTTTTTCTATAATAGAGAAAAGGAAAATCAGTTAGAGCGTAAGACCTGTGTTTTTTGACCAGTGAGTATGTGTTTCTGACCATTTGTAGTTAATTGTAGTAAAAATTAAGGACTAAATTTCATTTCCAGTCCTACAAAACACAACTCATATGTTTCTTCTTTATATTTTCAGGAAAGATCAATGATAGTGACTTTGGATTTGGTTTTAGAGCTTTAACGTGAGATTCTTAAAAAGGGGCCTGATATCTAGAAAATATTTGGCCCCTTGTTTTTTTCTTGAAATTGCTTTCTTTAAAGGGGGTCTGCATGAAGCAGAAGCACAAAATTATTTTTAAAAAATGACTGTGTTCTGAAGGTACATTCCGAAATGTTTTGTATTGAACTGTTTTCCATTCTAACCTTATTCTATTCAAATATGCCCTAGTCAGACCATCAGACTGCACCCCCACCCCCAACCCCCCCACCCCCCAAAATACACATTTCCCAAATATTAAGCATCAGGTCACATAATTTGAAGTGATTAGGCAAATTACAGTAGGCAATCTACAGTATCTGTGCCAAATCCATCATGGGTATTCTAACTTCTGTTAACGTGTAATAAGAGTCTGATACATTTCCATATCCTTGTATTGATTAAAAAACATTGATTGGGTATTTTGAGAAGAAAGCTCCTCTAATGCTTCTTAGAAGTTCTCTGCACTTCTGCAGCTGAGATCTGAACATCTAAACCTTCTCTGGAGAGAAAAGCAAACTTAATAATAATAATAATTTCCAATTATATTTTGCATAGTTTAAGAAAGGAAAATAAATAAAGATAAAAACCAGAGAAGTGAAGAAAATTAAATAACTAATTAGTGGAAGGAAATATTGATGTTTAATTATATTTCACTGCTCTCATCATGTGGACTTCTGGCCTGCTCCTTGCTTTAGAAGGCATCAAAAAGTGTAAGAGTTTGTCTACAGTTATTTGGAGTAACGTAAATGCATTGGAGAATTATTTCGTATTATACTCTTAACTGGAGCCACGTTTTATTTACAGTAGAGGAATAGTAGGAACTGTCTTTACCTCTCAAATTGTGCCACTTCTGATAAATTAGAGCAAGTTTAATACTGCTGCAATAGATTTCATTCTGCATTTTCTCCTGAACTTGTGTTACAGGACTTATGTTGTAAAAGAATTTGATCTAGGCAGTTACACAGCACTGTCAGAAGATCCTTGTTAGCATTCATTGTGGTTATAACGAGGTGAGGAAAAGTGGTTGTTAATACTGAAATATTACATGCTATCTCTGTAGACATGCATGATCAGATGTAAGATTTGGATACAAATTTATGTTTTTCAAGCCATCACAAAACACACATTAACTTCAGTTCCTTAAAGGAAAACCAGACTAGATTTAGGCTTATACACCTATCTCAAGACAGAACAAGTCACCCTATGAAAGTATGTTCACTGATTAAAGGCAGAATATAGATGACTCCATTAGACTATTTTGCATTAATCTTCCTTATGGATATAAGAAGTCTCTCCTTTCCCTTTCATGTTCTTTATACCTAAAACTGGGTGCAGGCTCAGACACCTTCCACCTGTCCCCAGTATCTGCAGAGGATCAGAACTTTCCATACACATTCTCCAGAAGAAAATTGTTTGTATGGCTTTTTGAAGTTATTGCAGTGAACCAGAAAAATCCATCATCTGGCTTTTACTGGTTATGGACTTTTCAGTTTCAGAGCTGTTGTCAAATAGGTGAAGCATCAATTTGCTAACTAGGTTATTTATTTTAAGAACTGCTTCAACCAGAATTTCTGTACAAAATTATGGGAATGTGGGATGGAACATATGCTTTTCTTGCAATGTTTCCTGAGGGACCTGAAGCCAAATTGTAATGTTGATTCCCTATATCCATACTGAATGAGCATTATAAAGCAGAATTTTGCTAATACTACAATTTATTGCAAGTATTTCTTCATGGTGTTCACAGGAAAAGAAAAAAAGGAATGATGACATAAGCCTTATCCAAAGGGATTCCCTGTTTTGAGCATACCAAAGGGACGACTAGCACAGGGTGAAGTCTTTCAGAGGATTAGAGTGAGTGAAGGTCAAAAGGATGTAATTTTATAGTTTAGGGTGTGAGTGGAGGCTGGTTCATGTATACTAAAAGTAGGAGTTGTAAGAGATCCCGAGAGACAAATTTATTTTTATTTCATTGTTTCAGAACAGAGGAAAGGAGGTAAAACAGAATATTAGTGTAAGAGATTGTAAGTTTGCAAAGATTCCCAAGAGTTAGACTTTATGCAAATTCAGGTTTTTCACAGTTCACTCTGCTGCCTCAGTCTTCAACAGTTAACAAGATTTATGCCCGTGAGCTAGAATCAAATTATGATTCTGTACATTTCTATAAATGTTGTTAAACATAATATCAACCAGGTTTGCTGATAGTTCATAAAGAAGTCAATAAGTATCTGTTATTTATTGAGATGTCAACTCAGAAATTTTGTGTAAATGGAAAGGCTAGCAAGATCTTTTTCTCTTAAAAGACACATTGGTCTCTTTAGGGAACACTTCAAGGAGATTACTCCTGTAATCAATATATTTCTATATTTGTACACCTAATCAGACCACATCTGTTTTTCAGCTAAACTACTCTTCAATAAGAGAGCCATAGAATCAAAATTATTAACTTCATTATATTGATTTCTTTTGTTCTGCATGTTACTCCTACTGCAAAATTAAATATTTTCATTGTAATAAGTAAAACTTGACACAAAATCATTACTTTAGAAAACATTCTCCTCTGTCAAGACTACAGCCTCTTAAACTGCAGCCACTGCCATTCATCATTTTAGCTATGAGAATTCCACAATTCTGTAGATGGTTTTATAAACATTTTCCTCACTAGGCCTGACATCTGTTACCCAGTATCTATACAGAAAAACTTGTTGCAGCTGCTTGTAGAACAAGCTGTTGGAAGAATCTGATGACTGGGACATGGGACTCAATCCTTTCTCTCACTAAAATTAATATAGTTTCCTAAAGTAGACAGGTCTTGCAGAGTCAGTTGCACAAGGTATTTCTGACCAGGGAACAGTTATAAAAAGTAAAGAAATTTAACTGTATGATGCTGAATTGCTGTCAATTACAAAAAAACCTCAAGGTTAGTAACTCTGAGGTTAATGGAAATGTTCCACCCAAGCAGGTCTTCTCAAAGCAAGGGCAGAGAAAATGCACATGTTGCTGGGGGACTTGGCTTTCATCACAGTGCTGCTAACCCAAGCCAGAGGAAATGCTATGCCCTGCTCCCCAAACCCAGCCACCATGGAGGAGCAGTCACCCTGGACATGCACCTCTGTCCTGCAAACATGTCAGGACCAGAAAGCCTCCACCTGGGCAACCTTGTTTGGGCTTTGAGACTGCCACAGACTTTTGAAAGCAAACCCAGCATAGATATTAACACTGTCTTGCTCTCCTTTACTAAAATGAGGCAGATGATAGACCCACATCGAAATCAGCCAAATTCTTACTGAAGTCTACTTCCCTCTGTGTGCAGAACTGACATATTTTTACTTGGATATAATCTAGGGCAGCTGGATATACAGAGGTGCTATGAGGTCGTGTGAAGCTCACATCGGAACAGAGTAGCTGCAGTGTGGGACTCTATTTCACAGCAAAGCTTCAGCCTGTAGTTGGTGAGAAGCTCATAAAGCCTCCTCCCCCAACATCCCAGTGGCCCTGAAAAGGAGAAGGGGTCTGTGAAAGTCAGCATTGCTTATATTCACAAGTTGTTAACAAAGAGGAAGGTCACACTCAAGACTATTGTCAAGATACCCAACTGAACTATCATTGATCTGTTAACTGCTGTCTTCCCCAAATCAATTAGTACCCTCTTCACTAGCTTTAGAAAATTGTGTTTGGACTCAGGTGTGACTAGGAAAGATTTGTCCCAGCAGGAGCCTTTCAGCAGGGCTGAAGCCTGGGGACTGAGCTGGTATTGCTGGACTGTTTGAAGGGGCCCACAGATTGACTTAGCCCTTTTTGCTGCCAGCACCTGGCAGAAGGTTGCATAAGGATGAACAAACTTTCTGTAATGAAACCCAAATACTAAGGTTATTTTCATGCTTCTCTCTCAGCTGAATTCTTACATTAATAATGCCATTTAACTTTAAGTAGAAGAAAAATTTGAGTAAAACTGTTTCAGCCATATCTGAGTTCTTACTTCAAAAAACAGATTTTTAAACATAAATAAAAATGGCTGAAGGTATGAATTTAATTTTCATTCTGTTTTATAATCTCAAGAGAAGAAATAATGCATATTTGAAGATTTGATTCATGGTTTAAAAAAAAAAATCACAAAAGGTTCCCATGTTTATATGTGTGTTGTCTATCTGAAGTTTTTCATGGCTGCAGTGCAGACCTCAGGCTGGAGGAAGTGCCTAGATGTTTCTCCTGAGGCAGGGACAGGGAGCAGACCTGCCTGCAAAAAGTGTGTCCAGGTGGAGGACCTCCTTCAGCAGGTAGCTGAGCTGCAGGAGATAGCAAGAAGGCTGCATAACATCAGGGAGGCTGAGAAAGAATTAGATAGCTGGTTCCAAGCACAGTCTGCAGTGGACACACAGACAAACAGCCAAAATCTCCCCCACCGGCACACACTGAAGGCAGGGGAGCCAATAATGCAGAAGAATGGAAGCTTGCAATGGCAATGACCTGAGCAGAAGAAGACACTTCCCCCAAAGCCTGAGGTGCCCTTGAAGAACCACTTCACCACTCTGCAGACTGAAGAGGAAAGACAAGTCACATCACGAGAGATGTAGTAGCTGAGTAAGGCTACCCAACCTGCTCCCTGTATAACAACCAGTGCAACTAAGGCAATGGGTGATAGCAATAGGCAAATCTCTTCTGAGATATATGGAGGCACCTATCTGCCTACCTGATGCACTCTAGAAAGGTGTGTTGCTCACCAAGGACTCACATCATCAATGTCACCAAGATACTACCAAGCGTCGTACAGTCTACTGACTATTATCCACTGTTTCATGCAGGCACCAGTGATATAGCCAGAAGCAGTGTCAGGATTATCAAGGAGGACTACAGAGCCCTGGGAGTGGCAGTAAGGAACTCTGGAGCAAAGGTAGTTTTTCATCAGTCCTCCCAAACAAAGAGAAGGGCTTTGAAAGGATCAGTGGAATATGGCAAATCATCAAATGGTTATGGGACTGGTGCCACAGCCAGGGGTTCAGCTACTTAGACCATTGGACCACTTTGAGAAACCTGTTCTACTGGGGTCTGATGGGGTCCATAAGCTCAACATGACCTGGCAATGTGCACTTGCAGCCCAGAAAGTCAACCATACCCTGGACTGCATCAAGAGAAGTGTGACAAGCAGGTCGAGGGAGGGGATTCTCCACCTCTGCTCTCGTGAGACCCCACCTGGTATACTGTGTCCAGCTCTAGGGTGCCCAGCATAAGAAGGATATAGACCTGTTGGAGCGGGTCCAGAGGAGGCCACGAAGATGATCAGGGGGCTGGAGAACCTCTCCTTTGAAGACAGACTGAGAGAGTTGGAGTTGTTCAACCTGGAGAAGAGAAGGCTCCGGGGAGACCTTATAGTGTCCTTTCAGTACTTAAAGGGGGGTACAGGAAAGATGGGGAGGGACCTTTTACAAGGACATGTAGTGATAGGACAAAGGGTAGTGACTTTAAAATGAAAGAGGTTAGATTTACATTAGATGTAAGGAAGAAGATCCTTACTGTAGTAAGGCATGGCATAGGTTGCCTAGAGAAGTTGTGGATGTCCCCTCCATGGAAGTGTTCAGGGCCAGATTGGACGGGGCTTTGAGCAACCTGGTCTGGTAGGTGTCTCTGCCCATGGCAGAGGGCTTGGAACTAGATGATCTCTGATGTCTCTTCCAACACAAACCATTCTAAAAAATCTAAAAAATATTTAAGAATGGATGCTTTGACATTTCACAGAATCAGAAATGTTGGTTGAGCCTCTGCAGGTCACCTAGTCCAACCTCTGGCTTGAAGCAGGATGGTAGCCAAAAATAGATCAGCTGCAGCTTGATCTCATTGTATGTAGAAAACTTCCAGTGATGGTGAGTCCACAATCATTCTGCATAACCTGTTCCAGTGATGGACTCATTACCATGAAGAATCCTTCTGCATAAGCTGGTGGGAATGGGGTCTATAGGTGTCTAGAGGTTTGGAAGGAAAAACAGTTACCACTGAAGAGCAGGCCAAGGCAAGGGAACATACTTTCTGAGAGGGAAGTGTGCAGAAATTTCCCAAAGACTGGCAATCTCTGGACATTGTAAGTCCTGTTGAAACTGAAAGAATTGATAAATCCGGACACCAAGAGCCAGCCAAATCTGCCAAAGGTCAACAGTGCACACTGGAGTGAGAAGCAGGGTGCATAACTTGGACCACAGACATGAGGTCAGTGAGTGCTATGCACAGACAATGACTGCAGAGCATATATAGACACCTGGTGAAACAAGGGGTCCCTGGGGGACTTTCCAAAACAGCTATGCAGAAAGCAGCATAACTCACAGCTTCTGAGTCTACAGCTGGAATTGGCCTCCCCACTGCTGCTCCAATGGGGCAACTGCGAATGAATGTGTGAGTCAGCTGCATGAGGGAATAGCTAAATGTGGTGTGTGAATAGATATCTGCTATTAATAACAACAGGCTAATGAATAAAAGGTGTTTCCAAAAGTACTGGTTGTAGTCTGTGTCTGCCTTCTACTCTATCTCCTATTAGGGAAAAGGAATTTTTACAGCTCCTCTATTTTCCTGACAGCCTTGAACTGGGAGGCCCAAAAGTGGGCACAGTACTCTAGGTGTAGCCTAACATTTCCCTCTGATAAAACCGAGTTGTCATTTTCTTCCCGTTACAAGTATTTTTTTTTTTTTGACTACTGGTTTTAAAGAATATTTCTTTTGCTTGAATTAGCAACACTGAGGTTGAATTAAATACCTTTTTGCTGTTACTTAAAATCCCAGTAGTGTATCACCTTACAGAATACTGTGTGAAAACACACATTATTGCTTAGAGAAATTGGAATTGAAAACAAAATCATTTTCCAGCAAAATTGCCCAGGTCCTTGTCACAAGTCCTTCAATTGGCTTGAGAACCTAAAGCATTTTCTAACTTTTTCATATATGTTACTTATCCTTTCAAAGATTACTTTTCTTGCCTTACTGATGACTGCCATGCAGGAGAGTCTAGGAATGTTTTCTCTGATGCAGTCCCATCATCTGGTGCTATAAATATGTTTTATAGCACAGTTTTAGTGCTATAGAACTGTTTTAGTGAGGGATGAAGGAATGAAGCTATGAATAGTAAGATTAAATTCTAGGTCTTCTCCTGCTGGATGGTGGCATCAGGCTAGGATGTGACAAGGACTAAGGAAATGATGAAGTTGACCTAGACTACATCCTACACCTCAGTTTCTGTGTTACTGCTTGCCTTGTTCCCTCTGTAAAATATACGCTGAGTATTCCTGTTCCTAAAGGTAAATTGTCATATTCTTCAGCTAGTCATTTCACCAAACTTTTTCTTTCCTTCCTTTCCACCCCTATGCAATCATGGAGTTTTGGTTGGACATGACATTATTGTAATATCTTCTCCAAAACTGAGACTGCAGAGAAAAGAAGGAAAATTTAAGAAGTCAAAACAAATTTCCCCCCCCCTATTTCATTCTTTTCCTCTGACAATTAAAAAGAAAGGCTTGCAGAAATCTTAAGCAAGACTTAAAGATGGTCTTCCTTAAAAGTACCATAAAACCTATAAGAGAGTCAAGCCATAGTTGGTAGTCTGCTATCCTAAACCTCACCCTAATTATGCCTGACAGATCTGTTTCTGCTAACAGGAATCTATGTTGATTTCAAACTTTATTTTTTTCTAGTCCCTTGAATGGCTGCTGAAGTTTCCACTGTATCCAGATGGGAGACTAATGTCTCTGAACAGTTAATATGCACTCCTTGCTCCAGAAAAACTGTGAGAAGTGTCAGTAAGAGTTTATTGCTGAATAAAAGCCTTTTTATTTCCTGCACCCAGCATTTGGAAGATATATTTGATAAACACCCACAGGAGGAAGAGACTTCTCAGAGGAGGTCTTTGCTCTCTTAAAAGGCTGAGAGAGGAGGCAGTGGGTGAAGGAAGGGAGTAACACGTTCTGCTTTACAAGTGGAAGGTAGCAGTAAATGCAAATATTTTTTCAATTTTGTTTTCGTTATCAGAAATGCTAAGTTGTTTTGGCTACCTTATTCTCTGCCTCTAAGTACTCAGGAATATTCATACCAAATGAATCCTACACATATCTCACAGTAATAGTGAAGACCTTCCTGCATTTCTTTACACTACAAAGACCGTTTCATTGAAATTTTATGTGCCTGATTTTCACAGCTGTTGTAATCGCTCTTCGTATCACTGTGCTTTGCTCTGAGAATGCTAGGCAGGACTGCTTTGGTTGGAGTGAATGGCCATGCTATGCTGCTGAGGCTTGTCTCTTTTCTCACTTCTCTCATTTTATCTCTTCTCATGTTTCCTTCTCTTGGCATGCATGTGGGCTTGTATGCAGGCCTGCAACAGAGCTGTGGCAGTTGTGTTCATGAATGCTAACTAGAGAAAACCTGGTGCAGCTCCAAGTAATCATTTTGCAAGTAATTCATTTGGATACTGAATACCCATCCTGCAGTTTTTATGCATTTACCAAAGGGACAGCTCTCTGCATTAATTTAACACTCCTTACAGTAGGACATTATTATCCCTTTCTACCAATTATTTTTCTTGATTTCAATACAATTTACACTGCAGTATTGCCAAATCTGTATCTAAATGCAGTCTCTACACAATTCCTTCTAGCCACACAAGTCTTAAGGCTCACATGCCATGTTGGACAGGTTGTCACTCAACAAGGGAAGTCCCACAATCAGCACGTACCCCTGACCTCACATGTGCCTTAAGCTTCTAGCAAGTTTAAGAGGCTTCTAACACAGGAGGCAGGAGGTACATGCAGTGAGTAGGTTCTTAGGTGGAAGTGGTATCTCTCTTAAGAACAATAGAAGAGTCTTGCTGCCTGATTGAAGGAGTGTTCTTCTGCTTTTATAAATTAAACCATGCTGTCCCTCTCCTCTCTCAATAGAAAAATATAAACAGAAACCTTATATCTGGATTGTCGTGGCACTTGACCTGGCTGTCACGAGGCTAAGCCTCCTGATGGAGACAATGACGTAGAACCTTTTAGGAGCCAAGGCAAGGACAAAAGGCAGTGCAATCCACCTCTGGCCTGTTAGTAAGATGAGACAAATGCACAACTTTCCTGAGAGAAAACAATGTTACTTAAATCATTGTTTAAGTAGGACACTTATGACCATGTAAGGTAGCTCTATTATCTGGAGACCCTCATCTTGTGTTGCATCTTGACTTGAAGACAGCAGTTGGCAGGTATCAGCGTCCCAGGAGATATAGCAGATCAGATGTATCCCTTGGCAGGCAGTGGAAATAGATGGGCCCCAAACAGTAGTTTCCAGGGCAGGAGCCTAAAACAGATGACAGAAACTGCTGTGTCCAGAAAGCTACTCTTATTGACTCACAGATAGTCTAATCTCCTGATTTAACTGCATAAACTATGTCCTTGCCTTTAAAATCCAGTCAGTACATGTGTCCCTGACTAACCACTTCTTGGCTGTATTTATTGTGAGGACAAAGTCAATACAGTGCAGGAAGACAGTAATTTCTATTAAATGTTTATCTGAAATAGATCATAAGGTCATGGGATCCATGCTTCTTATACATACCATAGATGTAATTCATTTAGCATTACTATTTCTGTCCTTGTGTTATAGATGGACATTAAGGATCCTTGCAGTTATTCTTAAAAGTGTAAATTCAGTGGATTATTTCAGGAGTTAAAACAAGGCAATAAGATAGGTTGCTTACGTAACACATTGTCTCTTTATGTAATTTTAATTAACCATTGACACGCATCTAAATATTTAATAGGTTTTTAACCCTTGTAATCATCTAATTATTAAACATATCCACACCATTGTCTGGACATAAAGAAATATGAGCAGATTAAAATATTTTCCAGAACATTTATTTTAGAATTTGAACATTAAAGTCTAGTTTATGTAAGGATGTAGTTCCCCTGTACATTTAAACTGGCATATTCATGAATACTTTGCATCTGCCACACATATTAGTAAAAGTTCCTGTATTTCACCTAATTTAGCTTCAGGCTCCCTGACAGATGCAATGTTTCTTTCAAATGTTTGTCCTATAAAAGCATCCTCATCCTCCTCCATAATATTTTACATACAATCATCACATTTTATTTGAAATTACCCATCACAAGATGAAAGAGGTCTTAGAACAGCTCTTTGCCAATCTTTCCACACAGTAGACAAAGAAAATGCAAACAAGAACAGGATGAGAAGATCTGGATCATCTCCTTCTCTCGGCCATGACACTAAGAATTATAGACAACTTACATTGGTCTTGACTGTGTAACTGGAATGGATATTATCTGATTCTCCATTTTCAGTTGCAAGGAATGTTAAAGAGCACAAACCCAGTTTCCTGAATCCAGTGTTTTCCTCTAACCCTGAAACTGTGAGAGTAATAAGCAAATAAAAACAACTATAAACTGCAATACTACAAAGTTAAGCCCTTGGTGAAAATCACTTAACCAGTGAATAAAATTTTACCACTGCTTCATCTGTTGATCAGGACCTTACCTTATTTATATTACAGATGCATAATATAAAAATATATTTTATGTTTACAGGTGCTACAGATCCATTTCATTATACTGCCGTACTTCTGGTGTATTTCTACTTGTTATTTCATAGGTTTGTAGTCAGCCAAGAGATGCTGTGCTGTCACCTGTGTCAGTGGAACCATGACCCATAGTGCAGTACCCAGCCTGATGACTGAGGTGGTGTTCAGGTTATTGAAGCATGCAGCAGTTGAAGCTCCACTACATCCCATCTCCATCCATCTCTCTCCAAAGGATGATGTGATACAAATTTTCTAGGCAGCAGTCTAGAAAAAAGACAGTAAACTGATGAAACACAGAAAAAAGTGAATTAATGATCTTTCATTTTCTTCCTAATTTAAACCAGTTTCATAAGAGTTGCTTCATAAGCAGAAGAAACTGTTAAGAATAGCGGATATTTTCTTTCCAGAAACTCACTGTGATTACTTCATTTTCATCCATCCATCCATCCATCCATCCATCCATCCATCCATCCATCCATCCAACATTTCACACCCCAGTCTTCACTCATGGACTTATAAAACACTTCTTTCCACTAGTGGATCTCATTCAGTGCCACAAAAACATCTAGCAAGAATACCTGAACATTATAGAAAAACAAGATGGGAAAAAAAAAAAAAAAGCAAAAGCCAGATAAAACACAATCTTGTCTTTAGAGACATATGAAAATATTGATAATGACTGTGATAAATATTTTCCATCCCAACAAGTTACCTGTGAAGGAAAATTCCAGCTAAACCCAAATTTTCCATTTCCACCTTCCTCTCCTCTTCTCTAGGTTATTTTCTCCCTTCAGCACACTTAAAACATCCCAGTCACCTCTCCTTTCTCTGGAGTGAACAGATCTTGGCTTATAAAAACCTCAGACCTCTTCTATTCTTGAGAGCCTTTTTATACTTGTAGTATTGCAGTTTATGAAGAAGTTGCCTTAGGAAAGTTCTCCTAAGCTTTAAAAAGATTATCTGATATTCTACTGACAAAGAATATCTTTCTTCGTCTCAGTCAAAGATGCTGAAAACAAACTAAAAACTGCAAGAAATAGAACAGATGGTTGATCGTTACAAGAAGACTGTCAGCTATCTTTTGGAGAGCAGGGGGCATATGATAAAGTCAGAATAGCCAAAATAATCAAATCATGTGTAAGTCTTGCTAAGGAAATTAAAAAAAATACACACACAAACCTCTCAACACAGAACTGAATAGGAGATTTTCTTGTTGCAGAAATACAAAAAAGACAGGGAACACTTTCAGGGGCCAGGATGCAGTGTGGAAGGGATTCATATGTGGGACAAAGATGACATGTGTCCTTTTCTTCATTTTCCAGGAAGCAGGATGATATTAAACTGCCAGTAGAATTATATTTAGAATTGGAAATTGCCACGTCTACATGTAGAAAGCCAACATACACAGACTGAGATAGCAGATGAAGTCCCCAGAGTATATATGGACTGATCCATAATGTTAGGTCCAGTAGAAAGATTTTATAATTGATCTTCCAGCTTAAAGTGATATAATCTGACTGCAGAACAGTAAAATTACCCATGCTAAGGAAAGGTATGCAGAATAAACATGATACAGTCCCTAACATAAACCTTGTACAGGGCTTCTGAACAAATTTTAAAAGAAAGAGGCTTGAGTATAAGGAAATATAGATTGGATTGAATTAAATCATAGAAAAGGGTTGCCAAGGGTGGTTTTAGTCATGCTAAATATCCCCTGTGATAACATGTATTTTTTGAACAAAGGGTGAGTGATGCTTCACCTGCTTTCAATAAAATGTATCATAGAACAGTATCTTATAGGAAACAGCCAGGTTAAGATGATGGAAATGGTCATTGCTACAGAAATCATTAGAAAAGAAGACAAAAGAGAAATGATAACAGACTTTACTGATGAGCAGAAGCTACTGTTGGAGTCCTCGGAGGGTTGCACAACTGATCTTAGGCAGTAACGACTTGGGAACAAGAAATGGGAATGTAACAATTGAATTTACATATAGTACTAATTTGAGAGGCATCATTAACACACAGAAGAATCAGAATATCATACATGAAGAACTGAATGACTTGGTCAACAGAGGTAACTGAGGAAGGATAAAATTTAATCATACAAAGTGCGCTCTCATGCATTTAAAGACCAATAGCAAGACCTACTAGGATAAACAAGGAACTCATCAATGGAATGTGACAGAGAAAAAGAAAGATTTGGTGTTTTAATCAATCACAGCATGACTATGAGCCTTAAATGTTGCTGTGGTCATGAAAAAAGCAAATGCATCAGGTCAGGTATTCCCACTAAAGACAGGGAACCTATAAATACCTCTGCATAAAACAGAAGCAAGAGCTCATCAGGAATGCTGTGCACACTTTGGTCACCCACATGCAAGAAAGATGAACTCAAGCTGCAGTAAGTGACAAGCTCTGTTACTAAAATGCTCAAGGGAATGATGAGCCTATCTTACATGAGCAAAGGCACTTGGCTTGTTTAGCCTAGCAACACAAGGGAAGAAAAAGGGGTAAAATTGCCCTCTCTAAAAAATACCAGGGAAGAGAAGAGCTGTTTAAACCAAAGGATGCTGCTAGCACAAGAGCAAATAAATAAGTATAAGCGGTCATGGATAAATATGGGTTGAAATTAGATGAAGGTTTGTATGAGAGGAGTGAGGTCCTGGGACAGAAGTTATTGAATCAAATCAGAGGGGTAAAATCTAACTAAGTTAAAAATGGAGCTTCACACATTTCTGAAAGAGATTATGTGGTGTGTTTTCTGGCATTAAAAATGGACCAGACTCAGAAGCTCTCTTCCATTATTGTGTTTTTTGCTGCTATTTTGGACAGTAAACGCATATGGCTGATTTTACAGCCATACAAGTTTTCAAGGGCCCCTCTACATGTGATAAGGTATACAACAGATTTTTAAATACTGTAAATACATTTCTTGGATGTGTTCATGGAGCCACAGAAAAAGCTTATGAGGGAAATGAATATGGACTGCCTGTGCAGTCCATCCCATCATCAGTGTCATAATTTTAAATATTTTGCATAGTTATAACCAAACATTTAAGGCTTCTGTCACTTTTCTTGAGAGGCTATTTCAGGGTCCAGTTGACTGTTCTTGGTAGCACTTAACAATTCCAAATTTACACTTTACTGAGATCAGTTTGCAGTCATTACCCTATTCTTATATTTTTCTGGAGGGGCAAAACATTTCAGCTTCTTCTCTACATTTAATAAGTATTTAGTCTTTTACATTTGCCTCATAACTTGCCATCCATAATTACTACAACTCTTGCTAGAGCTTTTGTAAGTCTGTTGTCAAAGAAATCAATGATATTCTGGCTAATAGTACTCTGAGGATGGTGGAATGCATTTGTCTAACATTCCAGTCTGAAAAATTTATATTATTTTTTTAAATCTAATTCTGAGACTTTTACCTTTTCCAAGTTAAGTGTAAACCCTGGTGAGTTCTGAGATGAACACCTGACCCATTAACGAGCATTTTCCTCCACAATAACCTGTGTGACTTCACTGATGGAACTCCTGATCTGATATTGCCAGCATCTTTTCCTGAAATAGCTAGATCTGACCTGAAAACACCTCTTCCCTGCAGAAACTGTGCTGGAACAACTCAAAAACCAGTCTCAGTTCATGATACTTCTCTGAAGGAAAAAATGAGATAATCGATTATATCTTCTCACTTTTTATTTTTTTATTCATTCTTTAAAAATATACATGAGCACTGTTTATTACGAACATAGCTATGTCAGAGCACTGGGGAAAGGGAAGAGAGATGGAGCAGCTCATTCTCCCTTTACATAAGCTATTGCAGATGCCAGTGTTGAGCTCACCTTAACCTTAAGGGATGGAGACAGTGACGTCAGGGACAGCCAAAACTCAGACACCCTTAAAAGGAAGATTCTCAGGTGTGCCTGTTCATTTTTCCTCTGAAAATAAGTTTAGATGTTTATGGTGGTGCAGTAGGTATTATTGAATAAACATACTGGGACATTTCTCCACATTATCCTCTAAATCTTAAAAAGCAGAGTTTCCAACATCTCTTGTTTTACCTCTCTCTCCTTAGCACTCTTCAGAAGAACTATAAACAATTAATCTCACAATGTACCTAGGGTTAGTGCTTAGGAAACTAGATAAGTTTTTCTTTACATGAGAAAAATGATGTGCAACATCTGCATTTGCTACAAATGATATAGACTTTTGTATTTATGCTGCTGTTCCTAGAGCCCGAGTATATAATTACTTCAAGAGGATATATAGAGGACACTTTTTCAACAAAATTTGTTGTACTTCAGACATAAGTCAAAGAACAATAGTTGCACCTATAAGAAAATTAATTTCTGCAAGATTTGTTCACTTTTTCTAGCCCCAAAACCAGCAGCATTAAAGTTGCTGAAACTTCCTACACAACTTGACTTTATGAAATCCCTTTTATTTTCTTTGCATTTTAGCACTAAATGCGAGTTTAATTGGTGTCCAGCAGAAGACAGAAAAATAGTTATTGAGAGACAATGAGAGAGAAAAAAAATTTTTTTCTAGGTAATATTTTAAAGTTTTTGATGACTGAAGTACAAAATGTTAAACACACAATGGTTTTGTTGTATATTACCAATGAAAGCAGATTCTGCTATCCTTGTTATCAGTGATTAATACTACACTCCTCCCTGTATTCTTATTTGGCTGTATGTAACTACTCATGGACTAAAAAACTCAATTGCATGTGAAAAGCTAGTAGAATCTGGACCTAATCAATAAAGTTGCAAAATATAGGGGAAACAGAATTATGTTTGTTGTTTCCTTTAGACAGCAGTTGACTTCAACAAATACAGAGGCTGAGTTTTGCCCCCTCTCTGAGGGATTAGCAGCACTTAAACCTTAAACTTTCTGCTAAATTTGTTGCTTTTCTGTTTATTGATAGCCCAATGTAAGAAGTGTCTCTGACAACCAGTGAGTCTTTAAGTTTTATGTAATAAACACATAAATCTGACTTCATGGTTTACTTTTTCTGGAAAACAATGGATGGGCAAAGAATCAAGCTAAAAATGTTATGATCTCATTGTTTCAGAGGGACCGTGTTAGATCTAGATTTTCAGTTAATGGAACATCTTGGGCTAAGTATCTTTATAGCCATCCATCTTGATTGTTCTGGTAAAGAAATAAATAACAATGGTTGATTTATGTATATATAGATCAGAAAACAGTAACCTATTGATTACAGTTTCTGTAAAGTTTGTTTACATCCAACAAGCCGTCCAGGAGATTTAAACATCACTTATTTTTCCTGATTTGTGTTAACTTCCTGGATTATTCTGATATTAAAATCTTGAAGTAAGCACTTGCTTTGTTGTATACTAGGTAAAAGATAGTGGTTGTTTCTGCAGTAGTTTGATAACATACAGTATCCAGTGGAATACCAGACTTCAAAAGATTGATATGTCCAAGTTAGAGACTCCATTCCCTATTCAGAAGTCCAAGTACTCATTTAAGGAGGTTTAGTGCTTAATCAAGTGCCTATGTATATACTTTAATCAACTCCTAATTACTCATTCAGAAAAATTAAGGAGCTATTTCTTAAAATTCTAAAAATTCAGTCAGCTGAATAAGTTATATAACTAATGTAAGAACAACATATACATGAATAATACAGAAAATATACCCGTGAATAAAACCAACTATACCTAGAATAGGGCTTACACAATGATATATGGTTAGTAGACACCTTCTCTATTTTAGACTTAGTAGACAACCTATCTCTTGTGACTGTCCTTAGTCACCCAACACCTTCCTTAATTAAAACAAAGAAAAGACCTTGATTATCATGTCTTTCCAGGAGACAAAATTATCATTCTACCACATAGAACATGATTACCAACATTATGTTAGTTTCTTCCAGGGAAATGTTAACATCACGAAACACCCAAAATAGCATTAAAATGAAAAAGGAGATCAGAAAGACTCAAGACTCCTTGGCTGAAAAGTGGTGTAACAAAGGCCATTTACACTCTACAAAGCTCATTGCCACGCCAGGCAATTCCTTTGCTCTGACAGAAGTTGGCCTATAGCAATGCTGCCACGAGCAACTCTCCCCTGATTATCAGAAAGAGCCAAGTTTTGTTATGAAATATTAATTTCTGGTAGATCCAGCTGCTCTATCCTGTCAAGTGGATGACCATCAGCCTCAAAGTCAGCTATACATGTAAATTAATCACTCTATTTTTATCAACAGCAAATGCATCTCTCTAGAGTAACTTTTTTTAAGGGGAAAAGTCTATCAGTTCTCAGACCACGTCACCAAATACAAAAGTGCAACTGAACTGACTGCAAGAGATTTGAGGGACATAATTTTTCATTACGTGCTATCAGAAAGATAAGAACAACAGGAGAAAACATCTTACCTTTAGGGGAGAAAGTAAAGCATGTTTGCAATTTTTTGGCTCGTCTTGTGATCCCGTCTTACCAGCGGAGCTTCTGTTGAATCAGATTGGCCGAGTCCTTGCTCGTAATTTTTCCTAATGCAAGCAGAGATACTGGCACAGAACATTTTCTCCAAAAGCAGATCTGAAATTTTTCTTGTAAGGATCAACTTTAAAAATTCATACTGAGAAATAATGGTCGCTACTGGGTAAAAAAAATAGAACAAAACAAAATGAGTTCTTCCTTAGACAGCAATGATACTTATGTCAAAAGAAATAACTTTACAAGCGAACATGGTCACTAATATTCTTTGAAATTGAAAAATAAAACTGAAACCCACAGTTCTTGATTATTATATGCTGCTAGAACTGTGGAGCAGTTTGCATTCTTACTGTAAAACAACCCATACAATTTTTATTGAGAAGCTGCATCTTGGCTGTGTAGATACCTGTAAAATCATGCTGATTTTTACAGATTCCATACAGAGGCACTTGAGCCCAATAACATAAGGTCTTTGCATCTTTCCTTCCCACCAGCAGGCTCTAGCCACTGGAAAAGTGCTTTAGGACTGCAATGCACAGGGAGACCAAGTGACTCTTCCTAGGTAGGGCACAAAGAACAAATTATCAGGTCACTTCAGTTTCTTTCCAGAGCCTTTATGTAGGCAGTTTCTAGAACTTCCTGTCCAAAATTTAAGTGGAGAGCAGTGGCACAACCAAGTCACCCCTCAGGGAAAAATTATCTTTTCAATATGGAAAAAGGTCATTGCTGCAAAGTAATAGAAATTGTGCTGCTATGTACCAACCAACTCTTGAACAGAAATCATGTAGAGCCAGTTATTTTGAACTTTTTTTTTTTGGTGGGTGTGGACCCCTAAAAATTCATAGTGTCATTTGGACATTTTTCACAGGTAAGATACCTCGATGACATATAGGCAGTTTTCCTTTTTGTTTTGTGTTGTTTTTCTTTTTTTCTTTATTTGTTTCAAACAACAAAGAAAGTTGTCCACCAGTTTTCATATGGCCTTAAAAGTTGTCCATCAGTGCCCACAGAATCACTGGCCACTTGCTAAAAATCACTGACTTAGGCAGATTCAGTATTTTGCCTTCATTTTTTTCCTCTCTCTGAAAAAACTATGGCATGCCTTCCTAAGTCCTAAATCTGTGAATAGAAATAAATAGTTCCACTAAGATTTAAAGATATTTAAGATATAAAGTTAAAGAGAGAGAGAGATCAGAAGAACCGAACTGCTTCTGGAGTGGTAAGGAAGCATGCTGAGCCAAGGGCTCAGCAGTAGTTGTGAAGTGATGTCTGTTGCTTGGGCATCAGTATTTTGTGTTTTTCTTTGGTACAACTAAGCAAGCACGTTCTGTCCTACCCACGAGGTTGTACCGATGCACTTTTGTTACACAGAAACAAGAGCTTTTTTTCATAGATGAGAAAGACGAGACACTGCAGAAAGGTGAACTGTACAAAACCTGTGGATGTATGCTTCTTACAGACCACACCATTTCACACACGTTTTCCCACCTCTGAACTTCAGATTTCTCTTATCACAACCATCTACTGCTCAGTCTTTGGGTGGTAGTGGAGGGTGTTCTGGAGTCTCCTTTGTATTTGCACTTGATACTGTAATTATCGTGTCTTTATCTACTGGATTTGAAATACCATGTCGAGTACCAATTTCTAGCATCACAGCTTGAGTGATAGCTTTAACCATTCAATCATCCTCAATAGCCAGTTCTACACCTTTCTCTGCTATCTCTCTCTATTGCTGACTGCAGTATGAACCACTATAAAATTGCTAGCACTTGTCTGTGGAGTTACACAGCAGTACTGAAGTAATGTGAATTCCAAAATGCAGATTGCCATAATGAATTGAAAGCTGAAAACTGGGAAACAGTAGTGAAGGAAAGTAACTTTCAGATGTCTCAGGTATAATAATGAGGGTGAAATAATTTCTAATAATTCTTAATGTACTCAGAGGTCAAAATTCCCAAAGAGTAAAGATAAATTTCTAAAATGCTGTTTGTATGCTAGTAACTGCCCCTGTTATAGCAAACAGAATTTTTTCACATGCAAAGAGATGCACTAAGGCTCACAGCAGCATTGTAGTTCCTAGGAATGTGTTACTAAGGTTCTGATATTTTCCAGTAAACATAAACCAGGATTCACAACTAAGGATGCTTGTTCCTGAGGGGCCAGCAGATAGCCTGTTGTATGGTGGCTGCGTGCAGAGCTGAGTGGCAGGCCTGGAAGGACAACTCGTGGAGGAGAGGTACCCACAATTTGCAGTCCTGGCACAGGGACTTGTAGACTGGGAGTCAGGACAGGCCGCAAGATGGGCTGGGTGCCTGTTGGTTGCTTGAGGAAGGAGCTCTGAGGTGGGGACAGCGCGTTGCATCCCTCTTACAGACAGCATTGCACCAACCTTTTGCCCGGTGCAGGGGTTTGAGGCACCTCTGGATCCATTTGCGCTCAGTGATAAAACACCAGGGCAGTTCTTGTGAAGAAAAGCCATATCAATTCTTCCAAGCAGAACAAGGGCTCT
The DNA here is from genome assembly GCA_010365825.1 of Otus sunia. NCBI lineage: Eukaryota > Metazoa > Chordata > Aves > Strigiformes > Strigidae > Otus > Otus sunia. Next base: position 861,410 of record ML997789.1, read on the forward strand.
TTCAACCCTTTTATGCTGCTGCATACCATTTACCTTGCCTCAAGGACAATGAGGGTGTATGCTGTCTTTATTTAGGTTTTAATAGAAACCTCCCTTCTCTTCTCCTTCTATTTACCAGATTTTTTAGTTTGACCTATACCATAAAATGACTAAGAAAAGCTATTTGAGATTCCTAGGGGAATTTAAGACAGAGGGAAATCTGATGGGAGGGAAATCTACAGGCAGAACACTGCAAGTGTCTTACTGTAGTGTAGCATTATAGCATAGTGATATACCACTCCTGAAATAGAGGAACTATTAGGCTGCATTACATATTTTCAGGATTCACACAATAATAGAGCCAGAGTGGCTGAGTTTTAATCTCACTGGTTCCATGGGATTGTGTGTGGACATTACAGACATCTTTAACAGCAACTGTAAAGACCTTAAACAGCAATTCATTTATTGCAATGCACAATTTACTTTTTCATTCAGTAACAACAATCATTTTCAAACAGTAACAGCAAACTAGTTATCAACTGTATTTTTTACCCTGGAAGAATGTAACCTCACATTTCCTAGAGGATGTCTGACACAACACAGATAGACTCATGTCCAGTGCACATCCAGATGGACAATTAAGAATAAAGAACTAGTGGAATTAAGAATAAAAAACTAAAAAAGTTTTAAATGCAATTTTAAAGTATGTAGATGTCCTTTATTTGTGCTAATATTCTTGTAAAAGACTCGCGCTTTCAGCCTTCCTCATTTATGGAGATGTTGTTATACAACCCTCTCATTTGGTTGATTTTTGCTAAAACCTATAATTCTCCACCCCATCTCCTTGGATTCTTGGGAGCTGCCCAGAGATTGAAGATAAGACTAATTCTTGTCCTCCACATATTCCTGTGGAAATGCTCCTTACGTATGCGTTGGTGTGATTAATGCCTGTCTTCAGCTGATGCCTGCTGAATTCAAACACCTATAGCAGGACCCTTGTCAAATTTTCCATGGACGCCATTATCTTTTACATGGACATATTATTTTTTTATACAAGGTTCAGTCAGCAGAAAATGTAATGGAAAAACTTCGGAATTATAGCAGTGTAGAAATGTGATAGACAAACTATTTTAAAACACATAAACAGTTCCAAACTGAGTCTTTTCCAGCACCCACTGAAGTTGAATGAACAATTTATTTTCATGCCAGTAAGTTCTGGATCAAATCTGGTGAGGCAGGGAACAAAAGTTCCTTAAAAATAAAAGCAGAGAATGAAAAAATCAATGGCATCCTATGTCAAGGAGTGACAGTGTCAAGGAAGTTATTCATCTGAGTTGTTAAACAAACAAGCTGATACACTTAATCTAATGCCAGTATCTCACAGTGCAAGTCTTGCTGGTTTTGTTTTTTTAAAATCCCAGTGATTAATGACAGCTGCTGTCAGAAGGAGGAAGCTTAAATGCAAAGCTGGGATACTCCAACTGTAACTCAGAGCAGGTAGAAATATGATGTATGAGTGCCTCTTCACAAAGCATAATAGAAATTATTAACTGAGCCTTGAGAGATATCAGGAGGTAGAGTTCACATATGCTTTCATACTTTGTGCTTTCCTTTCATTTAGTAATTTAACAGATAATTTATATAAAAATGTTTAAGGTAAGGCCTTTTACATATTACTACAATGTTACTTTATAGCTATAATGAGGTACTGCTTACTACATTTACTATTTTTCTAATGAGTTTTGGTTACCCCACTCTCTGGCAAAGTAGGACAAGTTCTGTAATTAGTACCATAAATATTTATAAAAGATGGCAATAGACTTAGTTTCATTTTAGAAGTTTGCATAAATTCTGCTTTATTCACTGTGTCTGGTTTTACCTTGCAAATTACTTTTTTAAAATAGTTTTTTAAAAAAAGCTCAGCCCATTTCAAGAGGTTTCCAAAGACTGAATGAACTGGAAGTAACAGAAAGCCACCAAGATCAAATGTAAATGTATTCCACTATCAGGGCTTTTTTGTGTTTCATACAGGTGTCCAAATCAACACAGGCAACAGTCACCAATAAACCATTTCTTACAATTATTTATAATCCTTCAAATCAGTAGTAAAATAGACAAACAACAGAGGAAGCATTCATTCCTTTTTTCATCACTTCATCTCATCTGTTACATTATTGAAGAACGGGACCAGCTCCTATTCTGCTGCAAGGAAGTAAAGTACCCTGGGAAAACTAAGCCTTTCCAAAAGTACTTACATTTTCATAATAGAAAGTAGGTCTTTGGAAATCTGATCTGTGTAAGAGCAAGGTACACTCTGGTATGGTCATTCCACAGGATGAGCTGTTAAAATGATATAACATTTTGTATGTGGATCCTATTAATGATTTCCATACTAAAATTATTCAGTTCACAAGTTAAAAAAAAAGTTTTCTATTCCTGACTGCCAGCTTGGAAAACTTGATATTGATCTGTGAATGAAACTTGTTTCTCTGAAACTCATCTTCATTAGTGAGAGTGATCAATTGTCATGTCCTTCAGCCAGGGACACCCTTCTGGACAGGAGATGGGCTCTGCGGTAAAGAGCCATGGCAATTCACTGCAGGCAAAGTCTGGTGCCCAGGTGAGCACCAGTACTCTGGGCTGACCTCTGTGTTGGCATCACCGCAGTGGTCTCTTGCCCACCCTTGTGAGGGACCTGTTGGTCTCCTCCATCTCTCCTGCCTCCAGCTCTGAGCTCCTGCTGGTCCTCCTGCCTGCTGCTTCTCTCCTCATTGCTTTGTCCTCTGTTTTCATCATGCTTATGACATCAATCCCCAACTGCTGAGGCTCCATAAAATTTTGTGGTTTACTTCTAACAGCAATGTTCTTCAGCACACTTTTTTGTTCCAAGCCATAACACATCTCTCTAGAAGAAAAATAAAAAAAAAAGCCCTAAGAACAAACAAGTGTACTTTTTGTGTGTGTTTGCAGGTGTGTCTGTTCTGAGGTTATAGCTTGGCTGTTACTGCAGTACAAAGTACAGTGTTTAGAGCACTTTGATTTGATTCAAACAAATAGGTTAGGACATTTGTTATGGAAAACTCACACTTTCCTAGACACCACCTTCCTATTTAGACTGCATCTCAGAAGCATGTGAGATCTCATCCTGGGACTTGCAATAAGTTTTTTGTGGCCATACAGCATTTTATCCCTCAAATAATACACGTAGACAATCTACTGTGCCCAAGACATTTCTGGGTAACTAAAAGATTACATCAGCCTGATCCACAAATGTTTGGAGTAGTATTGTAATTGTCTCCAGTGGGGACAACTGTCACATATTTTACTAAAACAGATTCAATATTTTCTCTGGGTTATTAATACATAGCTTTAACCAAGGGATTTGGTGATCACAATTTCTGTGATCTCTTTTAAATGAATTTGTCTTTTGTTTTCTTTTGCAGAGTATTTTGAATGAACTCTTGTGTTCTCATAGAGAGCTGAACATAATCCAAGAATATTTGACCTGCTGTGTTTGGGTCAGCTGCAAAGTGTTTAGCTGCAAAGCAAGTTTAGCTTGAAAAACTATAGCTACTTTTTCCTTTCTTTGTCTTGCATCATATGCAAAAAATACATAGTTTTATGGTGTCTTGACAACCTGTGTGATAAACCCAAGATATGGAAATAATAAAGAGTCAGTTTTCCTAGGATTAAAAAGTTGTAGGGCTTTTTTACTTTCAGATTAAATCCAGTGCAGCTCAAAGAAGCAATGTTCTAAACCAGAAAACAGGAAGGAATATTAATCAAATGTGAAAAGGTTGCTGGATAAAGAACAGCCTCAGAAAATGTTTTTAAAGATCACTTGTCAAGCACACCATTATTTCTGTGGCCTATTTTATTGCAAATTTTTTGAGAAATGGATAGTAAATTTCAGTTCCAAAGTACACCATATTCATGTGTATTCTAGGGCTGCTTAGCTGGTAAAGAAAAAATATTTAATATTTGCAGTATAGAGAGATCATCAGTACTCCAGGTACTGGAGCTGTTTTGTAATTATTTGCTGTCATACACATGAAAGGGCTACTTCTATCTCCTGACTGAGGAAGATGATTCTTACAGCTGGGTTTCTGATCCACATTTTTTTAATTGTTAGTTGGACATTATTACTAAATGTTGGAGCAATAGCTGTCCTCAGAGGCTGACAGCCATTTTGCCTGTGGACTGTACTGTGGTGTGATTTCAGGAACCCCACACAGGTCCCATTCCTGGAACACACCAGCATGAGCCACCCCCTGTGCACACTCCTGAGCTGTTTAAGGGGCACCAGGACCCACTCCTTGGACAAGAATAGCTTAGAGAGAAGCTTTAAGCTACAAGATGAGTGTGAAAGTGTCATTTGCAAAAAAGGAGGAATTGGTCTTGCACTTCTTATACAAACTCATTCACCAAAAATAAGAATTTGGCTGACAGGGATGGGGAGCCTTGTGTTTGTACCTAAAGATGGGTTTTGTTAACAACAGAAATAACATGTTTTCAGTTTTACAGAAACAGATTCATAAAATAAAATTAGTGACACATATCTAGGCTTAAGCAAAATCTAGGGCAAATGAAGCATCACAGTATTCACAATATCTTAAGCTGATGAGCCATTTTATGGTCATCCAGCACAACACAAGTATCTCTGACACCTGCCAGGAGAAAAAAATGAAAGCCTCCTGATGGTGACATCCCAGTGTACAACGGCCTCATTTCTGCTTTTTTTGTCTCACACAGGGATATCTCTCTAGACACATAGTTGTCAGTCCTCTGATGAGCTACTAGTTTGCTGTTAGAGTGGTTTACTCTGTCTTCTCCCCCCTCACACTAAAAGGCATTTCTGTAACAAATAATTAAGCCTTTACTACTGAAAACAAGCAAAGATAGTGCACTGAGTCCAGAAAAAAAAAAGTCTAATATTCAGTATCACATCTGGACAAATCTGCTTTCCTTTTGTGCACCTATAGAACTCCTAAGTTGCTTAACAGTCATCGATAATATTTACTTCTCTGAACTGTACTTGTTACAGTTATTTAGTTACAGTCTTACAGGATTAATGACTTAAAAGAATAGCTTGTAGGATCAATGGACTGTTATTCAGAAAGATAGTAAGTATAGTAAAATTGAAAACTGGACAAATATTTTCTATGACTGTGTCAGGTGACAAATCCTGACAATTCAGATTTTGTACACCCATTCTTCTTAACCTTCCTATATGGAATTATAATTGTTAAGTGATACATCAAACTGTGTACCAAAAATAATTTAAATCTCTAAATTATTCTCACAAAATTGATTGTGGGTGCTTACTATTCTGAATTTGAGTTAATCTGATTTAGAAAGAGACATCACATATATTTTTGTTTGCCTGCACAACCATAATTCTTCCCATTAAAATCCTTGTAAATTAACTTGTATTTCATTTTTTTCCTCACAGTCCACAAAATCTGCTTGTGGTTTATAACTTCAGTGAATTAAAATTGTGTAATAGTTCCTCAAGGAAAGGGAAAACTATAGGAAAAAGAGATGTTACTGATAAGTATGAACAAGTATTTTACATCTTATAGTAATTTTTCCAAAACATCTAGAAAATGAAAGAAATTTTCAAAGTAGAGAAGACATTTTCAAAAAGCCCATGTAATATTTTCTTTACTGAAACAAAGTAGGGAAATTCTAACATTATTCATACATGATTCTTTGTAACTTTTTTTTGTGAACTATATTTGTCAGTGGAAATATTGTATTTTACCACAACATCATTGTTTTGACATTAGACTATACATATTTGTTAGCATACACCTTTTGGAAGCATCCATCCATTCTTCTACCAAGGCCCTTTTCCTTTAAATGAGTCACATTTAACTTTACTATTATTATCAGCATATTTACTAGGATTATTTGCAATTTTACTAGTATTACTTGTAAATCATATGTTCGAACCTTTTCTGTACTGGGGTTTTATTTGCAAAGTAATACCCTTCTCACCCCAACAACCTGTTCACTGATATATGGAATGTGAAATTCAACCCAGCTCTCATCTTTCTTGTCATGCTTCGTCATCCCTACCATCCATGGCTATGCATCTTCCACTAGTTGACAATTTCTTGGGGAAAACAAACAATGTGTTCCTTGAACTTTGCTCTACCCCTGCCTACAGCTCAGACAAGTCCCTGCTTGGGCTATTTCAACATTGGATCAATTGTCTGCTCATGGAGTGACAGCAGGCTGTGTTCTCAAGCTGCATACTGTATTTAATTACACTCAGAGGTTTTAATGACTTTTCCATTCACCAGCTGCAATACAACCTGTCTTACTGCCCATCAGTAGCACCTACAGTCACTCATTTTTCTATTCCTTTTTGTGTTGGATTTTATATTTTTGTCACAAGTCAACAGGTGTTAAGTGGAGGTGGTCCCTGTGATTTGGCACTGGCACAGAGCAAGACCTTCCTGCAGAAGGGTTGTCGTGGTTTGAACTCAGAGGACAACTGAGCGCCATGCGGCCGTTCACTCACCCCTTTTCCCTCAGGGATGGGAAGGAGAAAATAAAGCACAAGGCTCGGAATCAAGATAAAGACAGAGAGGGATGGCTCATCCATTAGGATCATGGGCAAAACACAGACTCCTTAGGGAAGAAAAAGAACATCAATTTAATTCAAACACTAACAACAACAACACTTAACAGACAGAGTAGGACAGTGAGAAGCATTACCACATCTTAAAAACACCTTCTGCCCACCCCTCCCTTCTTCCCAGGCTCAACTTTGTTCCCAATTTCTCTACCTCCTCCCTGCAGTGGTGCAGTGGGCAGGGAATGGGAGGATGTGGTCAGTCCCACTGCTTCTTTCTCCTCAGTGGGAGGACTCCTCTGCATTCTTCACCTGTTCCATGTCATTCCCTTCTCACAGGAGACAGTCCCTCCATGAACTTTTTCTGATGTAAGCCCTTCCCACAGACTGAAGTGCTTCCTGAGCTGCTCCAGCATTAGTCCCTCCCACATGTTGCTCTCTCCTAGCACTGAACTACAACAGCAGGAGCTTCTTCCCATAAAGTTCCAGCCTTCTTTGGGCACAGTCATCTGCTCCAATGTGGGGTCCCCCATGGGCTGCAGGCGGGTATTTACTCCACCAGTGACCTCCATTGGCTCCAAAGGCACAGCTTGCCCTCTCACCACAGGCTGCAATGGGGATGTCTCTACTCTGGTGCATCTTCCCCCCCTTTCTCCTTTCTTCTACCTTGGTGTTTGCATATGTATCTTCCTTACAACTCCTCCTCACAATTCCAACTCCTCCCAGGTTCCACTTCTTAAATATGTTATCACAGAAGCACAGCCACTGTCACTAATTGGCTTGGCCTTGACCAGAGGCAGGTCTGACTTGGAGCCAGGGGAGCTTCGAGAAGCTTCTCACAGGGGCCACTGCTGTAGCACCCTCCTCTGTTACCAAAAACTCCCATCACACACACAAACTCAGCACAAGGGACAACCCCTCAGCAGGGCCAGGTGAGCCGTCCAGACCAGTTCTTCCTTGGTATTTCATATCTTTCTCAGAAATATATAACGCCAACTTGTTTCTGTTGCCCCAGACCAGGACTGACATATATTAGCAAGAATTTATACACAGAGTATGGATTGCTACGAATAATTAGCTAAATATGTTTATCTGGAATATTTCACCTGATCTTTGCAGATGCAGTCTGCTATCCAACATTTAGCTGAGGTGAGTTACATTTCAGACAAGATAATAGACTTGGTCAGAGTATGAGAGAGTGACTCCTTCCCTGCAGGACCCACGACCCATCCTATTTCAAGGAAAGCAGACTGCCAAATTACAGTGGACAAGTTGGCAGTCTGGGAGAACCTATCCGCATCCTTTCCTGGGGCTCTGTATACAGAAGGGCTGGGGAAGGTGGGGCACATTCTCCTTCCAAATATCACATTTCCTTAGTTTAATTCCTAACTCTATAAAATGTATCTACAGGCTCCCATGTGTTTTGCCAAAGACGTGTCTGTATAGTATTTTGTTTTTTTCCACCAGGTCTTTACGTCTGTCTACTTACAAGGATTAGTCATACACTGAATGGTTTGGGCTGCTTCCAGATTGTGGTGAGCACTGCATGTCCAGTTACAAGGGCTTAATGCAAGCCATTTATTAACCTGTCAAAATTGGCTAAGCACCAAATGCTGACTCAAGTGCTGGATATTTTAGCAAGGTGTTTATAAGCTCTTGGTGTCGAGAACAGAGAGAAAAAAGGATGCTTGAGAATGTGAATATGGTGAAAGGTGCAGGTAATTAATATCAAGGCAGTAACACAGGCATGTCTTAAGTTGCTAACAAAAAATCACATAGAACATTGTAAATAGGAGTGCTAGGCAAATTGACAGAAACCTCACTGAAAATGTCTGTGATTTTGTAAATGTTTGTTGGAGGCAAGATCACTTTGTCTTATGTGTAGTCAAGGATCTGAGTTAAAACTTTCAGCTTTGTAAGTGTTTTCATATCATGAACAATATCTCTCATTTCCATACCTTTGAATTTCAAAATCCAGAGGTCTCCAGAAGCTGTTCTGCATGAAGAATAAGGGCACTGTTATGTAAGCTACTGGACCATAACCTTTCTACATGGATATCTGATAAGCTTGATAAAGGTCTTTGTCTTTGGAAAATCTTCACGGAATAATTGAACTTGTTAGAATAAAACACCAACAGTTTCTTCAGCAAATGGTATATAAGGCTTAAAACATTCAGCAGGAAATTCGTATAAGCTAAACACTTGATGTGTATGAGGTATACTTTTGAAACTTGTGCACTTTGCTGCAGAAATACTGTGTGTTGTAATCTTGTCACCTTGAAATTTCTAGGTTACAAAATCAATTTTCTTTGTTGTAACAAACCTCAATATTTTGTAACTTTGAAAGCATTTTTCAGAATAAATTTATTTTAAATTTCCCAATGATATGTGAGTCATCAACATTTGGACCATCCAGCAGTCAAACTGTGAACTTTAGAACTGTATTTCCCATTTTGGTTGCAAACTCAGAATAGACACTTCTTTCTGGTTAAGAGAACTTAACTAATGATTTTTTTAGGTAAAGTTTCCTTCACACTTGACATATCAGAAGAACAGAGAAATAGGGGAAGAATTATTTTTTTTTAATATTCTGATAAGCAGATATCTCAATAAATTACTGCTGTGAGGGGATTTGCAATCAGCAGCTAATTACTGTTCAAAGGGATTGATCAAATTATGTTTCTTTTTAATTTGCATGATGTGCAAACCTAGGTTTTTACACTTTGTAAAACTGTAAACAAATTAATGTCAAAAAAAGCCATAGGAGGAAGCTTAAATGCTAGATGAAGCAGACAGAAATTCTTTTAATCTACTGGCAGTTTTCCTCCACTTCTGAAGTGAAACTGTGATGTCTATTTTCTTATCTGAGTGAAAGCTGATATGTTTAGACTACTTGAACAATATTTAGAATAAATTAAAAGGGCAAATGTATTTGCTGAAAAGCTGGTATGAGCAAAAGCTTGTAGCCATATTACAAAGGTAAAATATCATGATGGAGACCAAATCCTTTCCTCAGGAAAACTGCCTAACTCTTGGTGTTATCTATTGAAGGAACAACTGTATGTAACAAAAATGAGGGATGCCTTGGAGTTATTAGACATGTAATATAAAAACTCCAGAGGACAATGACAAGAATTTAGGTGTGATGTTTGTTTAAATTGCCAAAGTCAAAATTTATTAGGGGGATAATGAAAGCAAGATTGCTTTTCAATAAATTGGACAGTACAAAAGTGACTCACAGAAAAAACAAATGGAGTAAAATTCTGCTGCTTCCACCACCAATGAAGACAATGTAAAAATTTTGCACAGACATTGTTCCTGAAGCACATGGAGTGTCAGAAGAGTGGAAGGTAAATAATATACATACAAATCCAAAGTATCACTCTACTAGTTCACTCTGCAACTTTTGGGGGAAAACTGTAACAGTGGAGGTTTTTGCCTTTGGTTTTTTTTTTTTTTCCAGAGTGGTTGTACTACAGAAATCAGAGCAAGCTTTTATGTAATAAGTGATCTTGTACATCTGTTGGGATAGTTTTTCTAGATAGCAGATGTGATTCATAAACATTAGTAGAGACTGCAGCAGACAGCAGAGATGGAAAAATAATGTCTAATTCTGAATTCAGTCCAGTATACCTCAGAAACAACTACACCGAATGAAGTATATCAATGTTAGTGTGAAATCATAGCAAGACCAAACTTATTCCCAGAAACGTCTGTCTAAATATAGTTTAAGCCATATATTTAAGGAATCTGTCTTCTCCTTCTGCCCTTCAGACCTTCTCTTGTCACCCAGGTGTAAAGCAGACATACAAATTATGCATATGGTCTTTAGCAAAGCCACTCAATTCTCAAACAAAAATTGTACAAAGTTTTCTCAATAAATTAAAATGAAAGCTACCGAAGTGGTACCAATACTCACAACAAATTCATCATTAACAGGAAAATGTGGAGCTTTTAGTGCCAAGAGGAATGTTTTCCACTGTGATTGCCATTACTGAAAACTCTGAAGAGAGCCTGTAACAATAAGTACTTCTCTCAGTATTTTCATGGATGGTTTATAATGATCTAATATTGTTCTGTTAAGACAACACCACTTTAAGTGCTTTCCTAATTCAGTTCAAATATATAATTTATATTGCAGTTAACTAAGTTACAGTTTTGTGCTGAGATGTTTTTTTGTTATATATGTCATTAGTTCAGTAGCTAAAGCTAGAAGTTAAAATGGCCAGACTTCTGACTTTATTTCCCTGCAACAAGAACTTTGTTTTTTGGAATATTACATAAATAGAGATTCAATTTGTTCTGTTCAAATGTTTTCTGTATTAGACATATTTCTGCTCTCCACGTCTACCCTCTACATTAACAGGATGGTTGAAAGCTCTTTAAGTGCTAAAATGTTTGCAGTACCACATTTCAAATTGTAATTGAGGGGAAACACCGTTGTATTTTGAACTATACTGTGAAATTTGCAAAAAAATAATGAAAATGAATTTTTAAAAAATATCTACTCTCCTTTCAGACCATCAATTTAATAATGCATTTACTCTTTCAGTCTCAGCTGTGAAACATTATGAAATTCAGCATTTTAATTTCCCTTTCTTGATTTTCCTTTATTTTTCTTGGTCTATTTTTCAGTGGGTGGCACAGGAATACAAAACTTTCCAGTGCTTTTGTGTTACTGCAATGTCACATATTGCAATACAGTGTAAATGGTACCTGATTATTTCATTTGGTTATGAAATAGCCACCACAGGTCTCATAGTTAATCTTTAGGTGACAGTAGATGATAGGTGCCAGAAACCTGTCCACGCTAGCTGTAGTTCTGTCAGCAGTGCTCAAGGCATTTGACTAGAGATATTCCCATTAGGCTGCTCCTGGCAGATCATTTTTGTGACAGTTCAGAGAGCCCTGAGATGTTGTCACCCTTAAAGTAACTCTGGTGCACAATCAGCATTGCTCTGTGCACTCTGGAAGGTCTCAGGCAGGAGACACAGCCTCTGGCTACAAAATGGATGGGCAAACTTCCTCTCCTATGAGATTCTCAGAGACAAAACTGCTACTCTCCTGTTCTGGCATCTTCCATCTCTGGATGATGCCAGCTGAAATACTTGTGAGTTTCTAGACCACAGGGGTGGAAAAAGGAATAGCACAGCCAGGAGAGTTGGTTGTCCCCCAGGTGCTGAAAAAGCAGCTAAGCAGCAATGATTTCAAGAAAAAATAAGAGCAAATGAGCATAATGAGTAAATGAGTGGTCATTTAGTAGATCATATGACCATAGAATGGTTTGGGTTGAAAGGGACTTGAAAGACCATCTAGTTAAAACCCCCCTGCCAAGGGCAGCAACTCCTTCCACTAGACCAGGTTGTTCAAAGACCCATCCAACCTGGCCTTGAACACGTCCAGGGAGGGGGCATCCACAATTTCTCTGAGTAACCTGTGGCAGTGTCTCACCACACTCATTGTAAAAAAATTCTTCTTTATATCTGATGTAAATCTACCCTGTTTTCATTTAAAATCATTAGCCTTTGTTCTGTCATATAGGCCATGGTAAAAAGTCTTCTCCATTTTGTTATAAGCCCACTTTAAGCATTGAAAAGCCACAATAAAATCTCCCTGGAGCCTTCTCTTCTCCAGGCTGAACAACCCCAACTCTCTCAGCCTTTTTTTTTCACAGGAGAGTTGTTCTTGTCCACTGATTATATGGTAGGATGATTTTGTAGAAGATAGTACTCATGAGAGCTCTACAGCCATCCTTTTTTTGTACTACAGGAACACAATGTACTGCTGGAGCCCGAGTTCATGTGGGTGAAGCAGCTCTGGCTTACGTTACCCTCCTTCTGGAATTGCTCCTGGAGGTGCTTCCATCTACATTTGTGCAGAGTTGCAACCTTTGTGCCATTTGGGTCACCCTTATTCTCCTGTGAATTCATTATTGGAAGTGTGTTTGGGAATGTTTAATCCTGTAGACTTCACAGAAAAACAGGAAATCTCTCATAAATGTAACCAATCTTTGTATCCTACCATGGAGTAGCAGTGTAATGAACTTAAATGCACATTATATTCTGTAACTCACATATAATTTAGAAACTGAACTGTTAAGTGAAGTCCTGTCAAATCTGCTAAAGTACTTCTTATTCCCATTCCCCATGATTTTCCAAACTATCCCTATGTGAAGAGACAGGTTTCTCTCATTTACTCTACATTTTGCACTGTCCAGGACACTGTACTTTGTGATTAATAGCAGTAAAATTTCTAGACTGGCATGTTAATGACAAAAAATTGCATCATTTAGAAAATGACTAGATATTTAGATGGGTGAGAAGTGTATCTAGAGGTAAAACAACTAAAATAAAATACTTTGTCAAAGAAAGTATTCATGAACTGTTTTTGTTGTTCACGCTTCAAGGCATGTTAATGGTACTTTGTTGAAGCTATCCAATAATAATTATCCAGTAACATCTTTTATTATCAAGTGGCACATTTTAACAAATTAAAAAATATATTATCTCTTCCTAGATAAGAAAATGCTCCAAGACAAAATATAAGTGTAAAGTACTGGGGAAAACTTCTGGGAATGCAACATTTTTCATTGCCATTTCCTGTTCAATTTTGGCCTAATGAAACTGGTAACAACCAACGCTACACATTAGTGCAGCACATTAGTGAGCAGGAGGACCACTGGCTTAATCTAGAGGTATAATTTATATGTTCTGAACACACAACATGTGAATGATGCCTCATGGCATTTTACATAGATGTGGTGCAAGTCCTGGAGTAAGTAAACATAAAACCAGAAAAGAGTACTATAATATACTCACAGACATCACATTTTTGTGAATATATTTAAAATGTGAATATGCATAGTAATCCAAATGATTGTTATTCACTGTAAAGCTTCAATTATGGTGAAGAAAAAAAGTAAGAGAAGAAGATACTCATAACTCTTTGCACTAACATCCCTAATCAACTGAAGTTTGTACACAGAGAAAGGCTTTTCATATCAGTATCTTGCAATGTTGATCCTTCTCAAAATAAGACTCTACTAACCCAGTGACAGACTTGTTTTGGGTTTGTGTGTGGCAGGGTTTCGGTAATGGGGAAGGGGCTACAGCAGTGGACCCTGTGAGAAGCTTCTCAAAGCTCCCCTGGCTTCAAGTCAGACCTGCCTCTGGCCAAGGCCAAGCCAATTAGCGATGGTGGCTGTGCCTCTGCTGTAACGTATTTAAGAACTGGAACCTGGAATTTGGAGTTGTGAGGAGGAGTTGTGAGGAAGATACGTATGCAAACATCAAGGTCAGTGGAAGAAAGGAGGAGACAGGGTCAGACGGGAGGCACATCAGAGCAGAGACTCCCCTGCAGCCTGTGGTGAGAGGGCAGGCTGTGCCCCTGCAGCCCATGGTGGTCACCGGTGGAGCAGATGCCCACCTGCAGCCCATAGATAACGCCACACCAGAACAAGCGGCTGGGCCTAAAGAAGGTCAGAACTCTGAGGAAAACCCATGCTGGAGCTGTTCATTAGTGGGAGAATTGCAGTGTTCAAAGGGGACTCACACTGGAGCAGCTCGTGAAGAGCTGCAGCCTGTGGGAAGGACTAATGTTGGAGAAAGTTCATGGGGGACTGACTCACTTGAGAGGGACGCCACTCTGGAGCAGGGAAGGAGCGTGAGGAGTTCTCTGAGGAGGAAGGAGTGGCAGAGACAATGGGTGATGAATTGAATGGAACCAACAACCCCTGCCCCTCTGCACCACTGTGGGGTAAGAGGTAGAGAAATCAGGAGCAAAGCTGAGCCCAGGAAGAAGGGAGGGGTGGGGGAAATGTATTTTTTTAAGATGTGGTTGTATTTCTTACTTTCCTATTTTGAGTAAAAATTAATTGGTGGTGGTGGTGTTCAAATTAATTTGATGTTCTTTTTCTTCCCCAGTTGAGTCTGTCTTTTGCCTGCGACCATAAGTGGTGATTGAGCCCTCACTGTCCTTGTCTGGATCCCAAAGCATTTTGTTTTATTTTCTTCTCCCCATTCCTTAGGGAGGAGTGAGGGAGCAGCCCTGTAGTCCTCAGTTGCCCTCTGGGCTCAAACCATGACAAATGTACAATAGCATTTGCACTATTTGAGTGGTATCTAACAGAAGGGAAAGTGTCATTTTAGTGGGAATACACTAGATAATGCCTACAAGAGGACTTACACTAGATCTGGATGAGAGCTGCAGCATTACACCAAAAAACAGGGTGGAAGAGGATGCTGTGGACGAGCCCTTCTCTGGAAAAACTGTGAATTCAGATTCTCTAACAAGGCTGGTAGATTTTTCTTAGCCTTCAGAAATGAACCATCTAACAGAAGGAACTTGAATCTCAGAGTGGTAAATGAAAGATCAAGATGTCTTCTGTACTCTGTTTGACTGAAGCCTGGTGAAAGGAAGGATTTTTCTGCCCTGAACCCTTGAACTGAGGTGAGGGCAGCTGGAAAAGAATTCTCTCACAGGGATGGTTTTGCAGGAAGCCAAGGAGATTGGCACACCATAGCCTGGTCTAGCAGAGATACTGCTTCTGGGAGAAGTGACTGAGGCACTGTAAACTGATCCCTGTGAGCTAGAAAACCTATAAACATGTCAGAGGAGTCAATCACCTTCGTTCTGGAGAACTGAAACCTGTCTCTGGAGATGACAGCTCAGTTATTTGGCACTCTCGTCAGGCAGTCACTGACTGTTGTTGAGATTCTGTTCGTTTATTATTGAACAGAGAAAGAGAATACTACTGCTAAGCTTCTGGGAACAAGCTGCAAGCTGCGTTACACATAAGAGGTGTACACACATGCAGGCACTAAACACTTGCACTTGTAAAATAAACACCAGTACAACAGTTAACGTATTTACACTCTAGGTGTGTGTGTATGGGCTATTTAAAAAAAAAAAATAAAATTGTCTACATTGAAGGAACAATATCAAAAATTAGCAAGGAAATTTTGCAATACTACTGGTAATTATCCAAAGAAGTTATGAAAAAGTAAACTCACTGACCACTGTTGGAAGCTGGCGGGAAGAAGACTGATTTTAAAACTGTCTGATTTTAAAGCTTTTTGTGTTTTAAAGGACGAATAGACAACCTACTCATGGAGAAATACAAACCTTCTATGAGAAATCCTGATTTCCATAATTAGTTCAATATAAACTGCAGGTTTAATTGTCCTTATAATATGCCTTGATTTGAAAGAAAAATCATATTTTAGATGGTACACTTAAGCAAGTACATAAATTTAAGTGGAACTTCAGTACATTCTCTTCTCTAGAAAAGCATAAGCACAAGCTTCTGTACTCTCCTGTATGGTGTGATTTATGAATGGTGATCTGTCTCCTCTCCTTCCTTAATTCTGCCTGTTATTTAGCTCTATGAATTTGCTATTGCCAATTATGCCCATTCTAACAGACAAAATAGACCAGGAGGAGACTAGGGTCTAGCATCACTCATCTCTGTATACTTGAGTTCTTCTTCTTTCCAGAAAATTAGGCTGGCAACTTCCAACTGCCCACTGAGACCACCCTGGACCCTAGTCTATCCTTCAAACTGTACAGAAACACTGTCTCAGTAAGTACTAGATAACTAAGAAAATCACAGCAGAAAATGTGCTAGTGGTTAAATAGCATGCCCTAGTCCTATAAAATATACTGTGCTATGCCCAGGACAGAGACAGTTTTAGGTCCTACCTATGTGACCTATTAGAAGATAAACTTTGCTAAAGTAATCAGCCTCACAGATTCCCTGCTCCAGTTTCCTCTATATTCACAAATTTTCTAAGCTTAACAGTAATGCCAATCTACTGAAAGAGAAATACTGATTGAAAATGGTTTGCATTCATGTAAGAAGCAAAAAAGCCCACTCTGCTCCACATTTTCTGTTTGGATTGTTATCATGAAAACAGAAGTTCAGTATATTTGTGTATGTTTTCTCCCCACACCTTTTTTCCGTATCTATTTATCCTGTTTCCCTGTATTGAGAGTAAAATGCTGTCTCCAGAGAGAAAGGATGTCACTGAAAGCAGCTGGGCTGCAGGTAGAAAGAGTCATCCCTAGTGCATTGCCTGTTGGGACAAACAAATGCCACCCAGATTATGCCTTTATTTATTTCAGTATTTTTGGATGAATACAGGCAAACTTTTAGTGAGTCTTTTTTCTGCATCACACAACCTTAAAAATGTTAATCCCTATCTAATAACAACCCATAAACACAAATCCATTAGCCTAACTTACCTGTAAAGCTAAATTAATTAGTCTGAAAAAAATTGTCTTTTCTGAAAAAATACTCCTAGCACTCCACCCCCACACCAAGAACAGAGAGCAAAATGCTATTTCTGGGCAGCAGTTTCCAAGGTTGTTTAATATTCAGTGACGATCTTCTTAAAGTTAGCTCACATTTTAAGAATTTCACAGCACATCTGTGCATCACTACATGTTTTTAAGGGTTTTCTTGGACACCATAATGATACTTTCCTAAAGACTCTTACTTAAGGAATTAAATTCAAGGCATTAATTGTTTTTCCTCCACAAACAATCTCCAAAGATGCATTTCTAATTAAAAGAAATTGTAACTTACCCAACAATTTTACATTCTACATTGACCCGATATATGTTTGTTAAGAACTGCTACTGAGAATAGCGTTCACAAATGAGACACTTTAAAGTTTGATCCCCTTTTTTCCCTTGAACCTTTCATTGAGATAGTATTATTTAGTGTTATGAAATATATCACTTCTATATTGCAGCTGTCTCTTTGAAAGTGCTTAGAATTGCCAGGATGTTGTTGTCACAATGAAACCAGTGGTAAAACTTGCAGTGTCTTCCACTGAGGAGATGCTTAAATCAACAATGAAAATACCAACCCCCATTTTTTGTTGAAACAAGGTCTTTTAAAAAGATATGAAATCACACATGAGCCTATCCTCTTTCTATAACAATCCTGTAGCGAAGTAATGGAGAACAGCACACAAACAAAATTGTCCCCACGCTAATTATCATGACACATTTCAGCCTGAAGGGAGTTTATTTGATTTATAAACCTTTGGAAAAGTGGTATGTGTATATAATTGAAATGTGACAGACTCCTAATTATAGAGGCAACTATACCAGTCAAATATTCTCAACACAATAGCACATATAAATAACTTCAACGAACCAGTGGTGTTGAGAATGAATGTTGCTGACAATTCATATCCACTTGATAGGGAATTCAAGATATTCTATGATTTTTCCTGTCTGTGCCCCTATTAATGTCCAAATAAGATGACGTAATGAGGAATGACAGTCATAACAAAGACATTTCCTCATTAAGACAATCTTCTCTGTCATCAGAATCATTGAACATCTATTCATGTGGACTGCTATTTAATAAGAAAATCTTATAATGAAAATAAAACTTGGTTCACGTCTTCCAAGGACAAAGGCTTTTTCTCTCTGTGAAAGCCAAGATCTCGATATGTACCTAAGAAATAATGTTGTTAGAGCAACTCAGGTAGTGGACAAGTCTTTTCAGTATGCGACATTTCTCAGAAAATATCTATATTGCAAATAAGCACACAAATGCATCTGAGCTGACTGCCCACATTTACATTAAAGGACTCTTAACAAACCTTTGTGTAACACAGCAGCACATTCCAGCCTGATAGTAGCTATTTTCTTAGATGAAGAAATCTGGGACCTGTATGAACATAAAAAAGCCAAAAGGGTTCCCTCATGAAAGTAGGGGAACAGGGGCACAACATGGCTGTGCAAGTTCTGGCAATAGTCCTACACTGAGCATGGGAATTAGTGGGTCCCTCTCTTACATGGGGCATGCAGTGCTCTTATGGCGATATGAAGTCTCAGAGTTACTAGATGGGGCTTGACATCCAAGCTCAGAATGTCTTGTGATTGAGAATGTTGCATCATCTGTTATGACACATTAACTATACTAAAAAGTGACTTGTACTGCACCCATTTCCTTATGTGCCAGGAGCATAGGCCTACCTGGCCACAAATTCATGAAGAGATCACTGAAGGAGCTTATTCCGGGACTTCCCAGATGTGGGAGATTAATTAATCTCCAGTATAGAGGCTAGAGAGAGGAGATCTGAAGCCACTGTTAAGAAAGAACAAATGGAAATTGCCAGCCTCCAGGCTCCCACTGACAAGGTAAAGTAGAAATCGAGGTGTTTCTGACTTCCCCCTCTTGGCGTATCTGGCTGCAGACAAACAAGTGCAACTAATCTTGGAGATGATGTCCTTCCTCCCAGTCTACTCCACAAATAGCAGGGACAGGACACAAAGCTATAGTGCCAATTCAATGTAGGTGCTGAGAAGCAAAGAGAGAGTGGATGTCCTAAGTCAGGTGGGAGTCTGTTGTAGATGGCTTGGAAATTGTACAGGGCAAATAATACACAGTAAGGGTACAGCTGGCTTGAGTCACAATTTGAGTGGGCAAACAGGATGGATGCTATCAGTTAAAAACAGGGGTGAAGTACACTCATACTGAAATTAAGTCAGGGCTGTTAAGATGGGTAGTTAATCAATGAATTAAAAGCCAGAATCCCTAGGGACAAAAAAAGAACTCTTAGCAGCAATGTCAACCTTCACCCTAGGAGTGGGAGGAGACGCTTCTATGGTAGTATCATTGCGACTCATCCCATGTTGCTATTATTGCTTTTAGGTCTTTACATCAATAGGATCCTCCCCCTGAAGACAGACAGACAGGATGAGATAAAGAGTGCACACTTTCATCACAGTGCAGTGTGTAATTCAGATGATGGATAACAGTATGTCACTGAGGCTGAAAAAAAAACCCAAAGAGTATGTTACTTAGGTGACACCATTCTGTACAAACCCATCAGCTTCACATAAGCTTTACTCCTGACACCCTTCCCAGGCTTCTGCATTCACTTTCCCATACAATTCCACTGAGGACCAAGCTCTCACCACTTCTTTAATTTATAACTATACCATCCCTATTTCCTGCCCTGTTGTGGCTAGTCTGCAATCACTTACCCACCAGTCATACCAGAGATACAGTTTTTTCACCAATCTTAGCTGAAATGAAACATTATGTAGCCTAAACACTAGCAGCCAAGATCCCTGCCTTGTTTCCAAATCCTCACAGGAAAGCAACATTGAGAGCTCTTTGCGACAAACTGTATATGAGCAGGACTAAAGGCTACAGCAGAATAATTGAAAGTAGTTGAAAAATAGTAATCTAGTGCTGCCTCACAAGAGGAAAGCAAGTGAGTGGGAAAGACAGAAGGAAATTCTGAACATTTTGTGTGAAGCCATCCTGAAAGTGGTTTGAAGTCGACATAATTTTCACTCAAAACAGTGTTCATTTTGGTTTTGTTTTTAAAAAGAAAAAAGAAATCTATTTTTCCTCAAGTAACCTAGTAAACACCATCAATTCAGTTCAAAAATCTCTTAGCATATAGCCAAATTTTTGCAGTATTCTACTCTCCATAATCATTAATTAACGTAAGATTAAATATAATATATAAGGCAGACTAAAAAGGCAGTTGCTTCTTCAAAAAAAAGTATATAAAATCATCATACTACTTAACTAAACTGTGCATGATCGTTTTAAATGTTGCTTTAACAGCAGTGACCAACTGTTTGATTGAGAGTCCTTACTTTTGTACCTAGTTCTGTGAATGAAAGGGGACTAAAATGAGATGGGGTGTAACTAGTTGAGGTATTTTCAACAACTGTCACCAGAAATTCAGTTTTATGAACTTGTAAAATGACCACTTTCCCAAACTTTAAATATTCCTGTAAGAAAATGAAGACATTAAAAACTTTAGGGAAAAAAATATATCTAATCTTGTGAACGAGGGCCTGAGTGTCAGTGTTTGTAAGACTGAGGATATCTTGTTTTATTTTCACTGAAGGATATGCTGTGCCCTGCTAAAGTAACGGGATTCAGAGTGATGAAGTCTTTGACAACTCATTCCAGCAAAGAACTCAGTACATGATTTTTCCATGTAGAATGCTTGTAATTGGCTTTCTCTATTTGTTTTCATTTTGTAAAAATATCTACATTTTGTAGAAGTATTTTAAAGATAGGCTGAAATGTATATTA
>ML997789.1:890703-924872 GCA_010365825.1 Otus sunia
TACACCCCAGACTCATTTCTAGGCATTTTTAATCTTTACTGCGCAGAATCAGAAGTAGGCGGAGAATATGTTAATGATTTATTGGAAATTGTATGTTTATGTATGACTATTTAATGAATATGTATGAGTAAGTTTTATATAAGATGTATGATTTTAGTACTTGGTACACGCTGTTGGTGAGAGCACTCCCCTGCGCGTTCGGCCGTCAATAAAGAAGTGTGTGCTTATCTGCATCAAATTGGTGTCGATAAGTTCTTTATTCCGGATTTTCGGTAACAAGAACACCTGGTTTAGATATTTCTTCCTCTTACCTTACCAAGGTTTTAAAAATCAATTTCTTTCAAAATTAATTTCTCTATTTTAAGCATAAAAACTCTCCTTCTCACACATAGGCATGCTTATTATCAATTAAGACTCTATCCAGAAACACTAAGGAATTAGAGGGAAATTAGTGGTGGGGTCATATTTTACATTGATTTTGTTGTTGGCTTTTAATGCTAAGAAAAATCAATTGGTTTATAATTGTCTCTAACTGGCTTTCACACAAGATGGACCTTTCTCTCTTTACCTGAAACCAAGCAGCTCTCAGACAAAGGTGTTTCTTCTCAGCATTTGAAAATGTCAAGAAATCTAATCTACACCAGACCTTGCAATCATTGATGAGGAGCAAGTAGTTGGTGGTTGGAACATAAATAACAGACCTCATGTGCTTATCTTTATCCTCAGAATTAGTCCCAAGACTTCAGTACATTTGACCCAGTTATTTTTTCTAAGTTAACTATTTTCTCACAAAAATTGTTTGGTACCCAAGCTGATTAGTTCAGGGACTGCAGTAGTAGAAGACACTACTGCCTGTTGCTCCAAACCTCATAGCGTCGTGTTTCTTTATGTCTACAAGAGACTCTAAAGGTCAGAGAACACCTTCCTTCATAAAAATGCTTCCTTCATTATAGGTGAACCCAAGTATCTCTGGCACTATTTAGGAATATGATAATGCCATCCCTCCAATGGAGCTAATGAGAAAACTCCTGATAAGGCTTCTGCTACTGAAAGCTAGAACCACAATGATGTCAGAGTGATAATTACACCATTTTAACAGAAATGCCAGAAGGCAATGCTATGTATGAGCCATCACAAGCAGAGAAAAGGCAACAACACAATGACCAGTTGTAAAAATGGCTGTTGTTAACCTGGAGTATCCCATTCAACACAACTTGAGTGAAAAGTTGCTCCAATAAAGAGGTTTGAATCTGGGTGATCCCAAAGAAAAGGAATTTCCTGTTTGCTTACTGTCCTCTCTTACTATCCTTCATGTACTAACCCATAAATACTGTGGAAAAAATACCTAATGATTCTGTAAGAATGGTTCATATCTACCTTAAAATAGAACAAAGTTAATTTTTATTTCTGGACATTTGCTTATTTATATTCCAGCATGTAAACAAGCCAATCTGAAGTGTATGGCAAAGCTATTGCTACATGTAGAGCCCTGTGTTATTGTTTGGCTAAGTGTAAGTAGGCTGAATATCTGTGGTGATGCAGAATAATTTATTAGGAGTTTATAGCTTTCTATTTGTTTATCTGTAGGTGTCAGTTACGTGCCTCAGCTGTCAAATTAATTTCAGATGTTCTTTCAAAGGCTTGCTCTGGTTTTCTGGTGATTTATACTTAAAATTGTATTAGAGTATCGGACTTAGAAATGCCTGTTTTGTTGGACAAGGAATGAAGGAGGCAATGAAATGAGGTTAGTGGCTGATTTCAATAAAACAGAGATTTTTTACAAAGAAATGTATAACTCTGTGCCAAGAAATTCTTTCTCAATAAACTAAGTACTGGTCCTTATAGCCTTTCATATCCTTACATTGAATTCCTCTTGTTCCATTTTTTCTTTCTGAGCTAGTGGTAAAATACATGTGCTCTCTACTACAACATACTATTTTGACAGGTGAATGTTAAAGATACTGCCTTGGCAATAGTCCTCCCAAAGTTATATCTTTAAAATTTCTGTGTGTAACACAAGTAAGGGCAGACCCAGAATCTGCTGGCTCTGAAGAATTGTAACAGTTTGCAAAGACAAATTTAGTGTGGAAGGTTCTTAGTGTACAAGACATGTCAATGTTTGAGTGATTTCTGAAATAAACAATCATCATTATTAATCCTAATTGATACTAGCAATACATCCCCAAATACAAAACCAAACGTGAAGTGCTATAACAAATCAAATAGGTAGTATAATCATACTAAAGGTTGCCAACAGGAGATAGTCCTGATTGTCTGAAAACTACGGAACAATGGAAATAGATTAGCCTGATGTTTTGAACTCATCTCTGTCATTTCTTAATCTCCAGACTGAAGCCTAACCTGCCTTAATTAGCTGTGTAATTAATTACCATCTATCACCAACAAGAGCAATATAAAGCAGCATTCTAATTTTGGAGAAGACTTACTGGGACAGAGTACCAGAAGCTGATCTCCTTATCTGCTCAGTCACTTTTGATGCTATGTCATGACATTATAATGTCAAAATGAACACTGGGTAAAGGTGTGTCCATGTTTATTTCTCTAATTTTGTAACAGCTGCTCTAAATCTGAGGTTATGTATCACCAACTGCAATCTGTTTTACAAACTTGGCTAACCTGCTATACTGGTCTTATTTATTTCTTTAACAATTTCCCAGCTCTCTGCTAGAAATTGTTGTAGATTTTGGATATATGCAAGTCAGTTTTGGGGTTTCAGGAAATATTTGGTGCTTGGGGCTATCCAGAGTGTTCTGTGTGATTTATAGGATTTGTCACTGCCTTTAGAAACATTAGCTGACAGATTCTCCAGCAAGTAATTTGCCTTTGTCATCACAAGATCAAGCAAGACTCCTGTTTTTGCTCTCTTGAAAACATTGTGAGATGGACATTACAGAGGTCTGAATCCTTAAACAATACAATCCAGGTTAACATGGATTTCTTTGTGCAATACCACAAATCACTCTACTTACTAAGTGCAACCACCTGCTGCTTCTGCAATTGCAACCAATTTAATTTGTTTGTATTTTGAGGTGCAAAAATAAAAACAAAGACTGTAATTTGAAAGTTCTAAGTATGTTTAAGTGTTCCTGAGGGCTAGATCTGAGCAGAAGAGAACTATCCAGTAACAGAGGAAGCGAAAGGTGAATAGTAAGAATTCATGTACACAAAAAGGTTTTTGTGTGTGATAAATGTATTGGTTAGTATATCAGGTAAAAAATGTATAATATATGTGTGTGATAATAAATATATCAGTTGTGAGGGGAGGACTGAAAAGTAAAGCTCAAAAGAAAGTGTCCCTGAATGCAGAAGATCACAGAATGGGGCATAGAAGTAACCTTTCTGGAAAAGGGATAATTTATGTGCATGCGAATGTTTGCCTAGACTTCACCCTAAAAGTGTCATAGAAAAAAAAGCAGCATTGACTATAACACAGTTTAGGGGACTTTTTTTTTTTTAGTTTGAAGACTCTTTTTTGGACTGAAACAATAATATATGGTTTTAAATTAAGACTGCCAGGAAATTATCAACGCTCTTGAATCAATTTTTATGAAGAAGGATTTTATAATGCCTCACTGGGACACCTCTAGTTAACATTTCTTTCATGAAGCTCTTCACTTACCCCCTGCTGCCTTTGCCCCTTTCTCACCCACACATGCCCATCAAATTTAGATAAGGTCTCACATGGTCCAAACCATTGTTTCTCTTCCCAAAGCAAAATGCTGATAGCATGGAAATAAAATTAGACAATCTGACCTAAGGTTTTTGACATGAAAGCAATGGGATATTGCAAATAGAATACTTTAATGTTCAGATACTCACTGTGGCAGAGATGGGGAAAGGACAGTCAGGATTGACTGCTTACATCAGATCACCAAGAGCCTACTTGTTCTCCAGCCAGTGATACCTATCTAGCAGCAGCTGCAGGACAGGCACTAGCAACCCCTTCCTCACCCAGTATTGTTCACAGCTCCGAAAGACCCAGATTGTCTTGAGACTGCCAGCCTATGTCTCTGAGAGGTCTAGGATTCAACCATGTGTCCCTGACCTCTGGAGGGGAAAGGGCCCAAGATTAACTCCTCACCAGCATCTTCGTGGCACCATTAGTCCTAAAACTCAAATCTATGCTTTTCCTTGAGCAAATATGAAAGCTTGTGATTCAGACTTTGCAGGATGAGCTGAAAAATATGACATTTGTTAGTTCTGTAAGGTTGATCCTCCAGCATAATGTTCTTTAATATATTTTGGCCTGCAACTATAGTATTTATACTGTATTTTGCACTGCTGTCACTCAAACACTGCTGTGAATGCTCAGTCTAAGTTTGGTTCCAAAACAAAAGTGTTGCTTGACCTTGTTAACCTAGTTTCTGCTCAGAATTAATATTAGTGCAACGACTTGAATTATCTTTCCAGATAATCACAATATGGCATGCAATTTTGAATATCATGTTTGTCTGACTCATGGGAAATGGAAATAAAAAATTGCCTGGAGCATTGTGAATGCAAATATGTTACCTCTTTGGCAGTGGTCACTTCCTATTACATTATGATAATTCTATAAAAGGTGTATTAAAACTGATTAAACTTTTCATAGAATTCCACATTCTTTGCCAAATTCTGTTGTTTAAAAATGGCATTTCACATAGGATTGCTGACGGACTTTTTCTGGAGTAAGAATAATGGAGAAAACTAATTGTGTAAACAAACTTCAATCAATCTTAGGCAAGAAAGTAATCATGAAATTAATTAGGAATTCACAACTGTGTGTATCTTTCTGATTAAAAGTAAATATAATTCCTATTAAGAATTCCAATATACCTTGAAACCTAATTCAGTTGTGAAGTTGTATTAATTTAAGGAGTTGTAAAAATAAAAATCATATTTTGAAAATTGCTAGATATAATTTAATAAGTCAAATAAGTAAAACTCAGGATATATCATAATAGAATTAAATGATTTAAAAATTAAAATATTTGTGTGCCATTCTGATAGCTTCGTTAGCTCTTGTTCAAATTTTAGCTTAACATTTAAGGAATTCAGTATTTCCATTGTATGCTTATATGTTGTTGAATCAGCATACATTATTTCTGAGCATAGGTAGCTAATCTTGCTGTCAAATACCATAATACAACTGCCTAGGTTTTTATGTAAAATTAAATTGTAAACTTTTAATACATTTGAATCATAAAAATATTATTTGTTCTGTTGTGATCACTGATGTTCCTCTGAAATCTTGTTAGGTTTACTAGAAAAAGCTATAGTACTGTCAGTGTAAGTTTACACAGTTATTAAAATCTTTGTGCAATTAGTAAACCCTGCTTTGGTATTTCTAAATTTATCATCAAAATACGTAGTAAGAATATATACTTGTTAACTCTATGACTATTCTGAGAGTATAGGCAGTTTCCACAAAGCATGTCACAGCCAAGGCTATGACATAAACATGTAGGGCTGGGAGGAATGTGGAGACAGCAACAAGACTACCTGGAACATGATCCAATTTTATGTGCATAACCCACTGCACAGATCTGACTTGTTCTTAAAGATTTTCAGTGAAAAACATCCACAACTTCTGGATATCCTGTAACTGGTTTACCTCTTTAAGAGTTAGATATTTGTTAAAACCTAAGCTGAGTCTCCTTTGTAAATTTAGCCTATATGTTCTATATTTCTCAACAGAAAACAATTGAGCATTCCACCTTTTGGATACTTTTTCTGTAATGGAATATTATCACAATCCACTACATCTTGGACTTCTCTGTTAGTTGTTAGTGTAAATAAACGATAAAGAATATCCATCAATCTTTCCTCAAAGGATGTGTTTCTGAAACCTTCACCATTTTCACTTCTATTCCCTCAAGATCCTTTTCTGAAGCAGTGCAAAATAGTCAGCAACTTCACAGTATGGATTTCCAGTTCCAATTACAGAATTTTACCTCAGTGATTTCAGACTCTGATTTCTACTAGTGTATCCCTTCAACTTTATTTCTGAATTGAGGATCATAGAATAGTTGAGGTTGAAAGGTGCCTCTGGAAGACATCTACTCTGGTTTTCTGCTCAAAGCACAGATACTTCTGATGTGGGAGCAGGTTGTTTAGCACCTTGAGTGATTACAGTCACTAAGGCTTCCACAGCCTCTTTTTAGACAGAGAAGGTTTTTTTTCTTTTACTTCAGTTGTCATTTACCTTACTGCAGCTGGTGACCATTGCAGCTTGGCCGGGGGCAACACAGGAAAGACTGTGGCTGCATTCTCTCTCGAAACCTTGGCCCTCATTCTGATTTTAGGAAGAGAAAGTCTGTGATTACCTCCCCTTTCATCTTCTCTTTTTCATTTTCTTTTCTGGCTAAACCAAGCCCAGTTCCCCCAGCCTCTCCCCACAGGCCACGAGCTCCCAACCACTACCAGCACCAGAGCCCTCTACTGGACTATCTCCAGTTTGTCAATCTCTCTCTTGCACTGCAGAGCCGTAAACTGGACACAGCACCCCACACGTGGCATTGCCACTGTTGAATGGAGGAGCATAACTCCTAATGTAAAGACTGCACTCCAGCCTCCTGGGTACCTGTGCAGTGTATGCTCTGGTTGAATTACTCAGGCAGAAAGTGGAGGAGCTGCAGGAGGAAGTTAGCAGGCTACACTATATTAGTCAGGGTGAACAAGAAATAGAGAATTATTTGAGACTTACTGATCTCCACAGGCTACCAGAAAAAGAGCTTCAACAGTGAACATCTTGCACAGGTGAACAGACAGCACCTTGGATGAGATGTCATGGTCTCTGGTGACCGTTGGAAACAAGATATTGCTTCACTCCCCTTAATTGTATTTACCAACCAGTAACAGATAGAAAGTCTTGGCAGCAGAAAAAAACAATAAGCAAGATTCACAGGGACAAACCATACCAGCAGCACATACTAAAAGCATCAAAAGGAAATGGCTAGCACTTGTTGTGTGTCCTTCTGCACCATCCCAAAGCATCCAGTTCTCAGCCTGATATGCAGTCAAGGGAGGTTTCCTACTTTCCAGAAATGTCAGAGAGTCTGCCATAACTGGTTAAAAGCATAGACTACTATCCTCTACTTCTTTTCCATATGGGCAACAGTGACATGGTAAACCAAAACCTGGGCAAGATCAAGCAGGACTTCAGATCTCTGGAGGCCCAAATGAAAAGACCAGGTACCCAAATGATCTCCTTCTTGCCAGCCAGGGATAAAGGTGCAGGAAGAAGTCAACACATCATGCAGACCAATGCCTAGCTTCATGGCTGATGTTGTTGCCAGGGCATTATTTTCTGTGATCATGAGACATTCATCAATGAATAAAGCCTCTTTGGAAGAAATGTGATCCAGCAATCTAGAAGATGCAGGAGGATCTTTGCTGACTGTGAACTGTGCTTTAAAGTAATGAACTTAGCAGGGTGGTTTCCAAAGTTGTGACACCTGTATATCCATAAGTAACAGGGTGGATGAGTGAACCTACCAGAGCAGTGACGAATGCTCCCCAAATCTTTCCAAAGGCAAAACCCCTAAATTCAACTGCCTCAAGTGCTTGTAAACAGTCTGAGCAACAAACAGGGTGAACTGGAAGTCCATGCCCAGCCTATGGAAAGGTGATGGAAAGGCAGCCAAATAACCATCAAGAACTACAAGAACCTTGTTAGGGCATGCAGAGATGCTAGGACAGTCAGGAAGTCTAAGGCTGAGTTAAAACCAAAATTAACCAAAGATGTCAATGAAATAGGTTAAATGAAATAGTTTAGTCCCTGCCGGGGTCTGAGACCACGCGGCCGCTGCCCCTCCCCCACAAAGGGAGTGAAGTACAAAGCCCCGGGCTGGGATAAGGAAGGTTTAATACAACAGCGTAGCAGCAACAATAACAAACAACAACAATAGCAATAAGAACAACAGCAATAACAATGAACAAAGCCAAATAGCTACCAAACAGAGCAGTGGTACAACACACGTGCTGACCGACCGGTCGCCTCAGCGGCAGCAGCGCGGCAGGATGTGACGACCGGCTGGGATCGGAATAACCCGGCTGGAGCTCCCCCCACTGCTGGGGAAACTTAACCCTATCCTGGCTAAACCAGGACAGTCAAGAACAACAAGAAAGGGTTCTTCAGATATGTGAGCAGTAAGCAGAAGCACAGGGAAGACACTGGCCTAATACAAAATAGGGCAGGGAAATTAGTCACTAATAATGCCGACAAGGCAGAGGTTCTCAATACCTTCTTTGCCTATGTCTTTACTGGCATAGCTGGGCCCCAGATCGCAAGATCAAGTAGCTATGGGAACTCATGTGTCAACCCACCAGTAGTGGAGGAAGGGCTCCTCTGCAGCCCCTTGCAAGTGCTTAACCCACATAAATCTATGGGCCTGGATGGAATCCACCCCAGGGTGTTAAGAGAAGAGGCTGACTTTGTTGTTGTTGAAAAGTTGTGAAGAACAGGGAATTCCTCGTTGACAGGAAGAGGGCAATTATCATACCCATCTACAAGAAAGGCTCAAAAGAAGGCATAGGAAATTACAGGTCCATTAGTTTTACTTCAGTCCCTGGGAAAGCTACTACTAACTAAATGAAGCAAATGATTGGGAAAAGCCAATCCCAGATTTGCCAAGGGCAAATCATACCAGACTAACCTGGCATCTTGTAAAACAGAATATCATCTTCCATTGACACAGAAAGAGCAGTGGATATTGTTCACCTGGACTTCATCAAAGTGTTTGACACTGTTTCCCTTAGCCTCCTCCCGGACAAACTGGAAAGGTATAAATTAAATGGGTGGTCTGCAAGACCGGGAGGAAATTGGCTAACTGGCTGCCCTCAAAGGGTGGCAATTATTTTTTTTTTATTCAGGCTGGCAGCCTGCCACAAGTGGAGTCCCCCAGGGCTCAATACTGGACCACATGCTGTTCAACATCTTCATAAAATATCTGGATATTGTGATTGAAAGCACCCTCACCAATTTTGCTGATGACACCAAACTGGATGATGAGGTCAACACATCAGAAGGGAGAGCCATCATATGGAGAGACCTGGAGGCCTGGACAAGCTGGAAGGGTGGGTTAACAAGAGTAGTATGAAGTTTAATAAAGACAACTGCAAAGTCCTGCACCTGGAACAGAATAAAACACAATAAGCAAAGAGCCCAGGACAGGCTGGGATCTTGTGGCTGGAAAGCAGCCTTGCTGAAAAGGATGTGGGGGTCCTGGTGGACAACAAGATGAATGGGAGTCAAGCAGTGTGCTGCTGAAGCAACAAAGGCAAGTCAGATCCTGGGCTGCATCTGCAGGGGCATTACTAGCAGAGATAGAGTCATGGTCATCCCACTCTATTCAGGTCTTGTCAGGCAGTACCTGGAGTACTGTGACCAGTTCTGGTCCCTACAACTCAAGAAAGGTATGGACAGAAGATGATCAAAGGCCTGGAGAACCTGTCTATGAAAAAAGACTGAAACGGTTAGACCTTTTCCTCCTGAAGAAGAGACGGCTCAGATGGAACATCATTACAGTATTCCAGTAGTTAGAGCTTGGCTACAAAGAGGACAGAGGCTCTCTCTTCACAAGGAGCCTGATGAAGACAAGGATCAATGGGTACAAGTACGCCAGGAGAGGTTTCATCTTGATATAAAAAAGAAATTTTTTACACTGAGAACACTCACTGAAACAACCTCCCCACAAACATGGTGGAGTCCCTGTTGCTGGAGTTTTTCAAGATGCAATTGGACAGGACACTAGGTAATCTCATCTAGGCTCCCTTCTCCATGAAAAGTTGTACCAGATGATCTTTTGAGGTCCCTTCCAACCTGGGCTATTCTATGATTCCTCTCACCCACTGATTATATTCTTGTTAAATATATGTTTGGTCTTTATCATCACAAGAGTGTCTGATGATTCATATTCATCTTACCTCTTCAAGAGGTCCTATTCTGGAGACTAGAACACTGTGTTTCACATCAAAGATAAACATTGCAAAATAAATGTTCCACAGCTGCTTTCCAGTGGCAGAAATAAAATCAAGAAAATTGAATTAATTAGTTGGCATGTGTGTTTGACATAGGTTTTAAGGGTTTAAAAAGCAATCATGTGGGCAATGAGAGCTATAGGAACTCAAGAGATCATAGAGTAAGACTTCAATAACTCTTCTTCAACAGCAACCTCAATAGGAAGATTATTCTAATTAAACAACAAAGAATATTTATAGTCTCTAAATGTGGGATTTCACTTACTCTCCAGAAGAGACATACATTTAGAACCAAGGTGAAGGTCATTGATTGGTGTAAATTGTCAATGCTTCATTGATTTCAATGAAGTGATGGTACTTTGTGCTAGCAGTGGAGGCACTGCAGGCTTTTCAATCTAGTGTGTAAACCCAGACATTTGGGTGTTGCTACTGAAATGCTTGCAATTTTTCGCTTGTGGGTAGATCAAGGACTCCAATGCTATTTTAGTCATAACAATTTTTTGTATAAAGCCATATTTGGTGTAGTGAAGAGTTACCTAATCCCTGGTGCAAAGAGGTTGGATTTTTCTCATTTCAGTGCTAAAATTTAGCTGGTGGGAAAAAAAAAAAAAAGGAAAATGATGAAGAAAAAAGAAATAGCATTGAGTGTTGTGAAATTATGCGGATTGACAGCACAGGAACAGGGATCCTCTTGGCAACTTTAAATGTTGTATCTATCTGCAACTTAATGTAACTCTGCCACTCTTGATAAAACACAGTAATATTCCTTACTACTTCTGAACAAAACACCTACAAGTCCAGAGTCAGGCTTTACAATTCTAGCTATAAAGTCAGCTGGCAATCTGAAGCCAGCAGAAAGAGCTTTCTGACCACCGAGGAACTAGAAGTATTATTGATAAACCGAAAAGACAGCAGAATCTTAATGAAGACTTTCTTACTGAACTTTTTTTTCAATTAAAATTTCTTACTGATTTTTAGTTCAATGTCTGGTGTACTTCAGGTGGTTTATTATTATATAAGAATAAATATACTTAAAAGAGATTTACATAGAAATCCATCTTCAGAGTTAGTACTAGATAGTGGTGAAATTAACTACCAATGGAAAACAGAGACCACACCCTCAAGCCTTTTCCTTTTGCTTTAGCATAAATAATCTTAGCAAGACCTTTCCTCCTCAAATGCCATGGACAAAAATCCCATGCTGATCAACAGAACATCCATTAACACAGTTTCTTCCAGCAGGGCAACTAGTTCTAAAAGCAATGGTCACTCAGAGAATATAGAATCATAGAATCATTTAAGTTGGAAAAGACCTTAAAGATCATTGTGCCCAACTGTTAACATCATGCCACCAAGTCCACCACTAAACCATGTCCCTAAACACTGCATCTACACGTCTTACAAACACCTCCAGGGATGGTGACAACCACTCCACTAGGTAACCTATTACAATGCTTGATAACCCTTTCAGTGAAGAAATTCTTCCTACTATCCAATTTAAACCTCTCCTGGCGCAGCTTGAGGCCAGTTCCTCTTGCCCTATCACTTGTTACTTGGGAAAAGAGACTGAAACCTACCTCCCTACAACCTCCTTTCAGGTAATTGTAGAGAGCGATAAGGCCTCCCCCTGGGCCTCCTTTTCTCCAGACTAAACAACTACAGTTCCCTATGTCTATCCTTTCATTGTACATTTTGAGTTGTTTAAACACTTTGCTTGCCATATGAAGGAATAGTAGAAAATATTTTAGTTGTGACACACTTTCAAGTCTATATCACATCTTCAAAAACTGTAGTTTTATGTTTCCTTTATTCTAAGAGGAATTAATGGTAATTGTGGAGTACAAACCCTAATTCATTTGTTAAAATAAGAATAAATTAAAAAGCAAAAATAATGTTAAGATTTTAAAATAATTTTGTAAATTATTAATTATGACTCATTTTTCCACTTCCTAGGAGTTGGTGGTTTCCAGAATGATTGCTCATAGTTTTTACATTAAAAAAAAAATTTATCTTCTGAAGTTTGAACAATTTCATTCATTATTTCTCTGAACTTGAACAGCTGTCAGAGATGTAACACTATATCTGAAATGTTAGTTAAGACAGTTCTAATTGTCTTGCTTTTTTTCTTGAATTGATATGACTATAATGTTTATTCAGACAGTCAAGCCTTAGTAAATCTTGCCATTATTTAAAAAGGGGGAAAAATGACTTCTGGAAAAAAGAGACATTTACTATGGGCCTAAGGCATATTTAACCAAAGTATAACCAGTATAACCCAAGAATGAAAATATTTGATGTTTCTACAGGAGTGATTTTTTTTTCCCTTTATAACTGTTCCTTTCTAGTCATTGTATGAGAGAATTAGGAAACCAAATGTCATCAACATCAGAAAAGGACAGTCATATCCTAAAAACATAAATATAGTTTTATTGTTTCATAATAGGGTGATTAAGACCAAATGTAATCCTAGGCAAACAAATGTCTACTTTTTGTTTATACATAAGTTTATCCAAGATATGTTCTGAATCCTCAAGAAAAAAATCCAAAAGAATATTTCATTACCTGATTTATTACATGCATATAAACTTCCAATTAATAGCTTTAGAAAATTACCAATGATGAAATGGCCAGTATCCCTTCAGGGAAGCACAACAGAACTGACTGCACCTAATCTACCACAATCTAGTAAGTAATTGTTACGATAGCACTGAAACTTAAAAAAATTATTCATTTATTGAATGCAAGCCTGTTGCCTAGACTCAGGTGAGGACCTTATTTTAACAATTAAAGGAAGCTTGATAAAGGCAGAAGAGTCTATTCATTTCCAGTCCAGGAAATGCCCTGTCTGCAGTACCCTTTCAAAAGGCCCATCACAATGTAGAGAGGATTACCACTGATGATTAAGCATTTGGAAAAGAGGAAACTTAATATCTAACAAGCAAAAAGAAAACACTTGATTTTGAATGGTCATTGCCTTAAGGAAGTTGATCTATGAGAAACACTTTTCCTCTTACAAGTCTTATTTTAGGCTGGAAACAAAATGACTCCTCTCCAGCTGCTGTTTGTAGAGCACTCTCCTCTGCCAAAATGGGATGAACTCCTGCAACTTTCTTCAGTGTATCCTATGTACCATAATGCTAAAAAATGGCTGCTGTTTTTTTAAAACTTAACTTCTGGATCTCTTTAATTCGCATTCAAGCTTGAAGCAACTTAAAAGACAGTAACAACTAGGAAAAAGAAGATGGATGCTATTGGATAGGGTGAACCACAGACATAATGCTGCTGTCTTCAAAAACAAAAGAAAAAGCTTCTCCTGGATCTTTTCTAATATATTCGCTAATGTGTTTGCCAACTCCTTTGCTACCATTCCCTTCTAGCACACATAATTTCCTCTCGTTGTTCATCTGAATAACCATGGCTATATCCAGAGTGATTGCTAAAGTCTGCTGCCTCTTTTCAAGCCTGCCCTTCTCTGCCCTAAGGTTATGGGTTTCCCAGCTCCATCTGATGAACAGAAATGTTTGAATGTTTCTTTTTTAAAAAAAGACAAGAACATTCTTATAACCTGTGTCTGTATAGAACAGTCTGTAGGATTTTCCCTCCAAAATGTTCTTTTGGTACTGATCTGCCTTGTCACTGGTAGTAAAGCCTAACAAAAGTGTGACATAATTCCACATACAAATCCCTCCAGCACTGCACAGACCGACCCAAGTGTCAGCAGAGAGCAAAGCTGGTGCAAATTTTTAGTGTGCAAATTTGGAAAGGTTGCGCTGGCGCAAGTGATTCTAGCTACTAGCCCATCCCTCTGGATATCCATTTTCCTGTCATACCTGAAAAATAAATGATAAGGACCTCCAAGATCCTACTTTCTAGTTCCCTTAGGGCACTATGTGAATTTATTTTCAGATATTCCACTTTAAGGTGAAAGCCAGAACCAGAAACAGTGACTCATTCACTTAAAGTAACAAAAATGAGACAGGGTATATGGCAGTAATGAGAGGATTAAAATGTACATGTTCAAGTACAAGTTTGGAAAACAGCAGATGGAAGACCTAATCTAAAAGGAAGTAGTAGTTTAAATCTTCTCTTTTCCAGAATTATTTTTTAAATAAAAAGCAATTTGGAGCCTATGATAAATTTACTGCTTCTCACATTGCAAACTTCTCCAAGTCAGAAGTATAACTGCTAAGTACAATGGGGATCGATATTATCAATCCCTTTACAATTTCAAAAGCTTGAAATCAAGACCTTATAAAATCTTCTTTTTCTTCCCCAGCAAGAATAAATTCTACTTTCTCAATCATTTATTATAACATAAATCAAAGGACGCATGATGACAGATAACTGCATTCTTGGTGAGAAGAACAATATACAGCTCCTTATAGCATTTGTTTTATTTTAGATCTTTTCTTTTGAATATTCTCCAAGAAATATTCCTGTCTTCTTCATTGCAGCTGACAGTCTTGATATTTTTTAGTACAGCATTTTCCTACATTTTCCTAGAAATCTATTTTCCTGTTGGTTTGTTACCATGAGTTACTATTTATTTCATATCATGTGGCCCTTTACTCTAGAATTTACTAATGTATTTGAATCTGCAGTGAACTTCATTTGCACTCTATTAGGCAGGTACATAAATGACTCCAGTCATTCCGAATCTGATTATACTTTACATTGTCCTTTATTATTTAATGAGACTTCCAGTTCAGTATCATCAAAACCCTTGCCTGTGACATTAACTGCTGGAATTTTGCTCTGTTCTGCCTTTTCTGAGCAAACTGCTCAGACTCAATGTCTTGTCAGGTTCAAGAATCTCCTGTCTTCCCAGAAACACTCTGCAGAAAAACAAAAACAAAAAACAAGTAGAATTGAACCCTAAACAAATGGAAACTGAGAGCAGAAAACTTTGCTTGATCCAAGTCTTGATTGCTGGAAATGCCATATATTGCAAAACCTCCCAGAGCATTACAAAGGGCAATATGTTCTGAAATGAACAAAATGGATTCTGATAAAATGGAACCAGATCAGTTATTTCTAAAAACCACTGAAAGTATACTCTGCTTTGTGCAGAATATATCCTAGAATATCTAAGATTAACATCAAAGGACTATTAACTATTATGGAGATTTGATGATGCTTTCTTATTCCTCTGGTAGCACTTGTTATTCTTATCCTCAGAGCTACGGTCTGTAGCTAAAATTTTAAGTGGCAGTTGTGAGGGAGAAGAGGGAAAGAGAGAGAGAGAGAGGGAGAGAAAAAGATTTGTAGAAATAAGTGCTCTAATCCTAAAGTAACAAATTAATTTATGTAAAATTCAAATTCTAGCGAAGTATCAAACATTTATGCAAATGAAAACATTACTACATTTCAAGGTAAAATTTTTCCTATGTTACTCAGATAATTCACAGTTTTGCAGTTCCCCATTAGCATGACTGCAAACAAACATTGTCTTAACAAGGCTGGGTCAGCTGACAGGGTGGAAAGTTCAAAAATAGTAACAGCAAAACCAAAGGTAAGACATATATGTTATCATGTCATTGTCCATCAACTGTGCAGACCTAGTGTTAGAATGCTATATATTAGCAAATACAACCAGGGAACTCAATTTATATAGGAGTAATGACTCTGAGTAACTCAGGGTACTGAATATTTAAATTGCTGAGACACGGTCTATTTTATTTGTCTCACAATGATTGACAAGAAAAAGTTTCCTGACCTGATCCTCAAACTTTGTCTCCCAGTAAACTTGAGCAAAGTCATCAGAACTGGTGTGAGAGATACCTTCTTCTCTCTGCCAAAGGCAGCAGGAGCTCACCTGTATAAACAGTGGGTGTATTCACTGGATTGCGGCAACTTTTTCTGAGAAACTTTGTTCCTGTGAGATTCCAGAGATAAATACACTTTTCAACATTTTTGTGAGATTTCAGTAGAGTTACTGTGGTTTGTTTGTTGGGTTTTGGTGTTTTTTTGGGGGGGGGGTTTGAGGTTTTTTTGGTTTTGTTTTTTTTTTTCTTTTTTTTTTCTTTTTTTTCTACAAGACTTTCTGCTAGAAAATGAGAAATCCTGGAGGCAAGAGTATTTGCACCTGTAAGACTGAGTTCAGGGGAAAGGACTTATGTTGGCTTCATGCCCACATAGCCTGGAACTTTTCTAAGAACTAAAATTGCCTCAACTGTACAAGTCAACCCCCCAAAATACAGCAGCCTTCCTCTTATTTCCTCAGTAATTTTTTTAGTTCCTGAGTTCATCTGTGTGAATTGCAGTAATTTTTCAATGCTTTTTGTTTTCATCACAAATGTACTCATGTATTGAAAACTCACTGCTAGAGCATATGTAATGAAAATAGATCACTTCACATATAACTTAATCAGGTGCAAGATAGCATTTCCTATCAACACAAAGAAGGAGTGTACATGACAAAGCTAATGTTTTCTTAGCATAACATTTTTGTGGGCTATCTGGGTTCAGGTTTCTGACTTCAAGAGATTTAAGCCATGTAGATCAAAACTACCAAAAAGTTGCTGGTCTGGGGAATTTCTTCGAAACTTTTTTCTTTCTCTCTCTCCTCACTCATAAATGGTCAGATGGCTAAGTGTCAAACGACTTAAGTAAGGAGTATTGATTAAGAAAGTTAAACACCTGCTCACATCCTGTGGGCCCTAGTGGAATTTAGTGCCATGATTTAAGTATACATTTTTTTTCATAAATATGCATGAAATCAAGGATATTACCATTATTATTCATACTTTGTCATGGTTTCAGCTGGGATAGGGTTATTTTTCTTCCCAGTAGCTGATATAGTGTTGTGTTTTGGATTTAATATGGGAATAATGTTGATACACACAGATGTTGTTAGTTGTTGCTAAGTAGTGTTTATACTAAGCCAAGGATTTTTCAGCTTCACATGCCCTACCAGCAAGAAGGCTGGAGAGGCACAAGAAGTTGGGAGGGGACAAAGCTAGGACAGCTGACCTCAAGTGGCCAAAAGAATATTCCATACCATATGATGTCATGCCTGGTATATAAACTGAGGGGAGTTGGCCAGGAGGAGTGAATTGCTGCTCAGGGACTGGCTGAGCATTAGTGAGGTGGTGGTAAGGAACCGCACTGTGTATCACTTGTCTTTCTTGGGTTTATTTCACTCTCTTTTTGTTATTTTAATTTTCATTATTATTATTTTTAATTTCAATTATTAACTTGTTCTTATCTCAACCCACTTGTTTTACATGTTTTCAATTCTCCTCCCCATCCCACTGGGGCAGGGAAGAGTGAAAAAGTGGCTGCACGATGCTTAATTGCTGGTTGGGGTTAAACCACAACACGTTTCTAAAAGAAGAATATACATGACTCAAGGGAAGAAAGTCATGCTGGATTTAACCTCTTTGAATACTAGTTTATTCCAGTAACTATAGAAGTCCCCATCCCCTTCTGAGGGTGGATAGATGGAACTCACAACATTGTTGAAGTCCAAGCACAGTCATTATTACTTTTCGTGTATTTCCTCAACTCTGTTGTGTAATTGCATCCATAATTGTACGGCATATTTTAAAGTTGAGACTGTTTCTAATATATCATTGACTTCATCCACTTAAATTATGAGAAAAGTAAAATTGTATAGGTTATATTTAATAATGTATCTTTAAAAAAAGCATGATATAGGTATTAGTTATGTAATTTAACACGGAAACTATAATGGGATGTTTGAAAATTAATTTTGGCTACTTCAGAAAGCTTAAACAACACCATTTTCTAAATTCTCATATCAAAAAAGTGCACACTACCATAGCCTATGAGTCCCTATGGAGTGCTCCCTTCCTTTCACTCTCTTCTAGCAAGTGGTGGTATTTAGCCAGTAGAAATTTCTCTGTATCATTTTATCAGGCTAAAAGATATAATTGTGGCCTAGTCACACCTCCTTGTCTGTTTTGGAGTCAATATGACCGGTGGGGAAAAGACACGCACATATGCGCAAACCTATCTCTTAATGTGTCTGTTACTTGATGGGTTGATGGGTAACACCCTACTCTCCTTCTAGTATGTAATATACAAAGTAATATTTATATATAAATAGATTATATTTATCCATGAAATTTGAGGTTGTGAGTTTGTATTTAGAAGTAATACACACTCATCTTACAATGAATGGATCATGGAGTTGAAAGACTACTTTCAAAACATCTTAAAAATGCCAAAGACATTTTCAGGCTTTGTAAAAGAGGAATGCTTATAGTTTCTGCTGATAAAGGAAGGGAACTAGAAAACAATGATTTTTCATTTTCTCTTGTATTTTTGCATAGAGGGAACTAAACAAAACAAATGTGAAAAAGAGAAGCTGTAAAAAAATACAGAAAGCATTTAAGATTTAAGCAACTGGTAACAGTACGGGTCAAAAAAGACTCAAATCTGAGACTGCTGGAGGTGGTAGTTATTTGGACAAAATTGATGACAACTTCTGTCAATTATTCTGGGTTCAATTTGCAGCCTCTGATCCTATCCA
Source organism: Otus sunia (assembly GCA_010365825.1). Lineage (NCBI taxonomy): Eukaryota > Metazoa > Chordata > Aves > Strigiformes > Strigidae > Otus > Otus sunia. The sequence goes on from ML997789.1 coordinate 909,182, forward strand.
GTTGTGTTTGGTAAAAACCTCAGACACCCAACTCTCTCAGCCAGCTCACAAATAACACTCTGATGGCTGATTCAGCAAAAAGGAAAGCAGGTATCACAGGCTGCCTCACCCCTGTCTTGAAGGAATTCTGCATATTTCAACTATGAAAGCAGAAGTCAGTGTCACCAGCCAAAGAGAGCAGAACACATGCATTGCCTGGACTTGCCAAGGAACCCAGGTATTGCCAGTGGGACAGCCCTGCAGTCTACTTTCCTCTGGTGAACACCCCACACCTGGTAGAGGAGAGCAGATCCCCATGGGTCTCTTGGGGGCCTAGAGACATGTCGAGGAGGCTCTCCAGCTGCAGAGAGGAGCCACAGCTTGGGCAGGGTGTTTGGGAGGCTGCCCCTCCTGCTGTATGGACAGCAGCTAACCCAGAGCCTTGGGGCTCAGCAAAGGGGTACGTGGTCCCACAGGATGAAATGGGCTTTGAGCCCTCATTTCTGTCAGTTGCAGAGTAGTAGGTAGCTGAGAAAGGTAGTGGGGTCATGCAATTACAAGTCAGACTTCCCAGTGCTTACAAATCAGCAGTGATATTCTTTTGCATTGCCTTTTCAGTTCCATTGCTTTATTCTGATTTTACTTATGTTGAAAGGATACCCATGCCAGACATAGTGACCACAATAAAGTGGAATGGCATAAATCTCAGGTGTGTTAAACATACAATTAAACTACATGGCCAGTCATATACCTTTTTGCTGTTTCATCATACTTGAACTTTTTCCAAAAAATCCACAACACTCCATATTTCCAGGGAGTCAGTTCAGAGCCTTGGAACAGTCACAATGAAATTTCATGCAAACTATCCCCTAGTTTCTTGCAGCAAGTAGCTACAAAACCATGAAAACAGCCCATGTAACAAGAGCACAGGGAGAGATAGGAACCTTGGGAATCTTTGTAGGGGCTTATTCTGCTTAAGCAGACTATAAAATTCCACATAATGCCCATATGTATGACTTCAAAGTAACTTTAAAACTTTGGCCTTAATTTATGCTATCAAAACTTGAATAGAGGTTTCCAAGTTTTTTAGAAATAGGTACAGTTTCTTCTTGTAGGAAAGTAAATTAAGTTATCAAATCCAAGGGTCTAACTTTAGTGCCATTTAAAATAAGTTCCTAGCCAAAAAAAAAAAAAACAACAAAAAAGAAAAAGTAATGGTTAAATGTCTAAAAAGCAATTTCATAAAATGTCCTGACATCTTTCTTCTGGACAGGGTTATACTGAAAAAATCAAGAGTACTTTCAAGTATTCAGATAAGAATTTGTACTGAACAATAATATGAATGAAGATGTTGTCTATGATATATGTTGATGGTGAACCTGTTATCAAACCTTCTGTCATTTTAGTTTCATTTTATTGATATGCTTATGTGTCTTCAGTAGGCTCTTTTTTCCTTCATAACTGCCTGCTTAGAAAAAGTGAATGTCAATATCCCATTTCAGTAGGCACTTAGACAACTTAGAATTTATAAATCATGTCCTCCCAAAATATGGACCAGCTCTTATTGGCACACTTGACCATCTGTTAGGTGTTTTAACTGTGGAGTTTAGGAGGGATAGACAAAATCATTGTCAATGACTCAGTTTATTTTATAAAGATGATCCCATAGGACGTATATGAATAAAGAACACTGCCTTCTCTTGGTACCACATTTTCATATTTTGCCAGCTTTTATCTTCAATAGGTCTGCAATATCTTGAAGAGATACATGTTGGAAGGGAACTTGGGCTTTGATTTCATTAGTAACCTGAAGTCACCCACTATCATTATAGCCAATGCACTTACAGTTAAATCAATTGCGTTAGATCATAGCTCAAATAACTGCCAGTGGACTGAGGCTTAAATAAGACAATGCTGTAGCATTCATCAATGCTATTTGTCTAAGGAAAAATCTTACACAAGAACAGATGAAAAATTTTCATATTTGTGGGTTGGGTTTTTTGGTTTGTTTGGGTTTATTTTATTTTTTAGTGGGGGTGTGAACTTCTTTAGAACAAATTAAAGCATGAGATTGCTATACTGCCAGTGTTACCTGTTTTTCATGCACCATTTTGAAATAGTGAATGGATTCTTACAGCCCCCCCTGTTCTTGACTTTTGATTAAAGCATATGTCAGTCGCTTGTAGCAGAATTTAACAGTGCAGGAGTCTTACAAAAACCTCAGCTTCTTTTGAGTGGTCTAGCTGTATTTCTTGGTCAGAGTGGTTTGCTGTATGCACGTGGTAAAAAAAGTGTGCACATTCTTCCCATGTCCAGCCCCTCTTTTTCACGCACTGGAGCTCAGAAGCAATGAATGTACCATGCTTAGTGTCACAGGCCTGAGACTGTAGGAATTGTTAAACTGATGTTGACTCCTTACCCCCTTAACTCCACTCCCTCCCCTTTTATTTAATGTTTTATGCTGTGGGCCATTAGACATACTTGACTCATGCTTAGAAGCTACACCTTTACCATGTGGGTTGAAAGGTAATAACAGACAGGGACTATTAAACACAGCCTTAGAGAGCTCATCCTGCTGCAGAGCACTACTCTACATGAGACTGCCATAGCTGTACATCTTGTCCCACTTAATTTGTAATCACAGAAACAAGAAATTGCTTCTCATTAAAATTTTAAGGGAAACAATAAAATCACAAAAAGAAAAAAAACCCACATACATAATGAAATCTCACTGATGGAGTTGAATAACACAACATAGAAGTCAACTCTTTCTTTATCCATAGACATAGTTTGTTTCACACAGTATACTAAGTTAAAATAGATTTGCAATGCATTTATCGATCTGCTTTTACCTGTTTTGAAGTTTATGAAAATAGTGTTGTCAATTTGTAACTGCCAAACAGTGAGGGACCTTTCCAGAATGTTTTCTCAAATCCCAATATACCCTACATGTTTCTTCTGAAAAAAAATTAAGAAGCATGAACTTCTCATTGCAAAAATTAAAGTAGGTGAATTGACATGTTTTCCAGTTTACTCAAGCTGTGGATTCTTATGTTAGGCAATTGAAACTAAGGAACTGTCCTAGATACTATTTTCCTTTCAAAAGGTACCCCAAACTTGTTCCTTGAAAAGATAGTGTGGTGGTTTAGTCCCTGCCGGGGTCTGAGACCACGCGGCCGCTGCCCCTCCCCCACAAAGGGAGTGAAGTACAAAGCCCCGGGCTGGGATAAGGAAGGTTTAATACAACAGTGCAACAGCAACACAACACACAACAACAATAACAATAGCAGTAATAACAATGAACAGAGCAAGATATGTACCAATACAGCAGTGAGAGCAGGGAGATGGCCTAACACACGCGTTCACCGACTGTCCTGAGCTCCAGCTTGGCGCCAGGAGGTGACATCAGCATGGACCCGGCTAGCGCTTCCCCCCACTGCTGGGGAAACTTAACCCTATCCTAGCTAATCCAGGACAAAATGTCATAAATTTCTTGACAAAATATTTCCATAATAGAAACTGTAAAAATTAGTACACAAAAAGGAACAAATATTTCTTTCCAGAAATGAAAAAAGATTACATCAGTGTGGCTCAAAACTAACAGAGTTTTATGTTTCAGTTTTGACTCAAAAGTAAAGACCAGTTGTTTTCTATTGTATTGTTAATTACATATAAAAGAACAATGTTATCTGAGATTTTACAAATGAAATTTCATATCTAAAACTTTGTGCATATTTGTTTGTAGAGTGATGATTTGTTAAATGTTAAAATTAGCTGTGGATGGTAAATATAAAAATAACTGGGAGCCAATATATACTTTTTTTTTAGTGCAGTAACAAAAGATCAGATGAGAAAAAGCTATGTAAGAAAATAATAAAGTAAAAGTGTTGAGAATCTTAAGAATGTTTTATTTGGTTTAGTAAAGCTTATAGTTCAAATTTCAAAGAAGCAGTTATTTTCATATTATTGTCCTTTGTCTCAGTATAGAGACCTACAAGAATACAGGCGACATGTATGGTGGGTACACATACTAACTGAGGAATAATATTTTCTTACCAGAAATACCTTTTCAACATACCAATCTATTCTTTGCTTTTTTTGGTTATGCAGAAAGGAATCGTTCTCATGGTTTTGGGCTTCTTAGTGATTAATAACCCTGGCCCAGTGGTCATTCAGGCACTTTAGTTAGCAGCAATGGTAGATAACCAGATTTAGGGATTTACTTTATCTGCCTGAACAAGGTTTGTTTCTATTCTCCAAAACCTTTTTCACTTTGTTGGAAATAAAATGGTAGGAAGAGAGAAGAAACATCTGCTGCATTTAAAAACAGCTTGTGGGCTATGCCATCAATGAAGCCAGCCCAGCAGTTAATCAGCTCTGCCCTCACCAACAGATGTCACTACAAGCAAAAGGAATTAATTTGTGAGGTTATTGGGCTCAAGGAGCGACAAAACTCTCTGAAACTCAAACGTGAAAGAGCCTCTCTTTCAGAGCATATGTTCATGTCTCAGTTCCTCTGCCACAAGCTGAGAATTAGCAGCAGGCAGATTGGTAAAAATAACAACAAAAGGAAAAAAAAAAAAAAAGAAAAAAAGAGTGTTCAAGCTTAAGCCATGTGAAACAACTGAAACACATCAAAGCAAAATGCAGTACTCTGCTTTTAATCTGATGAATGATTTAACTGAAAAAAACCAAAATCTGTTCATTCATTGTGTGCATTTCCCCAAGGCACATTCAGAAAAGTAGATATTCCCTGTCACCTGATTCTGTAGGTAAAGATGGGAAAAGGAAAGTGTTTATGTAGCAGCTACTAAGCAGTTCTATAAATTTTTCTTATTACAAATACACATATGCCAGGGCACACAAAAACAGTGCTAAAAATATTTTAGCTGCAAAGTAAAGACATTAAAAGTTAAAGACTCTCACAGTTAAGATTATTCACAAGCAATCTTTTCCCATTTCTGTATGCATCCTCTAGTATAACCTTTAACTGCACAATCATATGCCTGTTCTGTGTTTTTGAAAGCAGTCTTAGATTCAAAAGAAATACAAATTAGGAAAAAATAACCAATTCTGTCATGAAGAGTAATTTTGACTTCTATGTCAGCTGGCTGCAATCCTTTAGATCACATGAAAATCACAACCCTCTCCTATATGTACTAGCACCAGTACTGGCAGCAAGTGCAATCCCAGGAAGTCTGATAGGCATTTTCCATATCTACTTGAAAGTAGTATAGGAATAAAGAAATCTGTGGATTTTGGGACATTATCCAAAGCTTTGGGGGTAGAAAGAAACCTTTTGTCATAGTATAAATTCTGCCCTGGCTCCTCCATTTTAATCAATCCTCCTTCATTTTAATCAATCCCTCTGCAGTCATCTTGCTACCCTTGTCCTGCCCACGCCTCCCTGCAACATCTCCTCTCAGCTCTCCTGTTTCTTCCTCAGTCTGCTTTCATGTTGTTCCCATTTGTTGGGCCTGCTTTCTCTCTCTGCTCTAATTTGTGGTTACCCATTTCACTCTCCCACTTGTTAGGAAGGGGAAGACTGTGAATTTTTTTTTTTTCCTGCTCACAATTAATCTGTCTTGGCTGCCAGTTGGAAGAACTACAAGGCTGTCTTGCTAAGCCTCCAGTGCCCTACTCTGGCACAGCTTTGCTGCAGGAAGAATCTCTGACATATTTAGCTGCCAACCTCTAACAAACCTCTGCTGAGCACTTGCAATTTGAGGTTTGTTACTTGCAGAGCCTTGCAACTCAGCTGACATTTAGCTTGCTTCTTCCCCCCCCCCCCCCCCCCCCCCCCCCNCCCCCCCCCCGCCCCGGGAAAACCAGCTACAAAATATCAGTCTTTGCTTGAAAACATGGGAATGCTACAGATTTTTCATGAAAGCAATACAGTAATTAAAGTCTGTAGGCAAAACATCTTTTTATCTCTCTCATCTGACCTGAGATTCCCTTGTTGATGGTGAAAGCTTTCAGAAGTGGGAGATATCCATATGGAATACCTCTTCCGTGTTTAGTAAAAATATAGTGTTATATGGCATATAAACAATCTTACTACATGTGCTAAATGGAATGTACCAGAAAGGTAGTTTTTAAAATTGGGAAACAAAATGTGACCACTCAGTGAACAGCTGGCTTTCAAAACTCAGAAAGCTTCATTAGTTCCCATTGGCTTGGTGAGACTTTTCAAAACTCTTTATACTTTTGAAAACACGATCACCACCGACAAATCATTAAACCTACATTTAACTCAGATAAAATGGTTTTGGTTTAATGGGACTACATACAGAAGAGTGTGTGAAGTCCTCTGTCAGGTCTAGAGACCGTTTATTCAAAAACTTGATCCACCCACATCAAACCCTGACATGTGTGCCTTCTCAGGCACACTTTCTGCTTTGTTCGGGTTACACTAAAAGATCACATTCTTACTAAACAGCTGCTTTGTATCTTATGATATGACAAACTAATTTAATGGGAGGGGGTAATCTCAGTTTCATAGTCTTACATGTTTCCCAGATTGGAAGTCTGTGGGCTCTGACAGGAAGCTGGATGATTATTTGCTTCTTTGATTTTTTAATTTCTTTACTTCTCTTTCTCTCTCTTTCCCATTGCATTTTTCCTCCCAGCTGACAGTTAAAAGCCAGTCTGAAATAAGGCAGTGCTTAGCCTGTGCTTTCTCCTTTCTGGCTTGTTTTTGTCTTCCAAGATACACAGAAAAATTTGTCAAGAATTCAGCTATCCCTCAAGAATATATACAGTAACAGTTACCTTTTAGTTTTCTTTCATATTGGAAAACATAAAGTGGTAGTTCAGTAAAAGAAAATAATCTTGTTATTATAGCCAACATAAAGAAATAGTTTAAAGAAAGGTCTGCACCCTTTTTCAAAGAATGGGAGTTTCTATCATATAAAGAAAGGTTTTTCCTCCCTCGTATACTGTGTGGGGAAATGCAACAGAAGTAGTAGATGGAAATCAGCAATACAAACAAGCTTGCAGTTTTCCTAGAGTTCAAAGGAAATGATTATACATCAAAGATTCCAGCCACTTTGAAAGATCCATAAAAATATATAAGCAATCAGCCACCAGCAGAGCTGTAGTCAAATATCTTTGTTCTCCCATGGAGGTGGGGAAATGCTGCATTTGTTTCAACATATTTGCTTTCCATTTAACATGGGAAATCTGGTTGTACTCCACATAGGCCAACATTTTCAAAGGTTCAGGGGCTGACATCAGCAGTTTGGGTGGCTACACATCTTTTTCCTTTGGTTGCTGGGGTGGACTTGACTTTTGCCCCTCTGTTCTGAGAACATTTTCAGTGTGGCATGTTAGTGGTGGAAATTCCCTTCCATCACCTAATAAAGCCCAGGCTTTCCAGAGCCAAAAACCCCTTCCTACCTCTCTGCAGGTCCCATGCAAGTCCAAGCAAGGGAGGAAGCATATTGCCCAACTCAGCATTAAACCTCAGTGTATTGAAAAAGAGACTGCACACTGTGAGGAAAATCTAGACCTGCAATTTACAGGTAGGATGGAAATGACTGCTGTTGCTCAGGATATGAAGTAGTATCAGTAAACCTAATGCAAATGAATTAACAGGCAGAGTGAAAGTGAAGTGATAAAAGATATGTTCCATCTACTACATTATTACTGAAGCTCCAATAAAGCCAAACTTTTACTCACATCCTTCATTTTAATCAATCCCTCTGAAGTCAGGTGGGATGGATCATTAAAGTTGCAGCTTGGAAAGTCTGGGAGCTGACCAAGAAAAATGGTGTTCATTTTAATTTCTCACATTTAACAGCAGTCAATTTTTATCTCATCTGGAGCACATGTTAGCCAAACACATGTTGGCTTTGAATGCTGCTTTGGGTACTATTACTACTTATCAGATAATACATGTTATTGGCTGCACATTTGGGTCACATTAGTTATGTGCTGCATGCAAATTTTTGAAAATAAAAGAATATGAACTAGTCAGTTATTTCTTACTGAATATCTGCCTTCCCATAATCTAGGTTGATCTTTCTTCCATTTTCTTCACAAGGAAATAGGTACGGATTCACCTGGCCTCACACTGTTTAATATCTAAATCATGGTTACAATATTCTGATGACTAAATTACCAAATCTGCCAGTTTTCACTAAATATAATTTCATAGCAGTTGCAGTTTCCACCATCACCCCCCACCCGCCCCCCACAAACAAAAATTTAAAAAAGAGCAAAGAAAAGCAATACAGGATATATTAATCGCTATTCATAGGAGAAACAGAGTTGACATTTTTGACCTCCATGAATGGAAAGATTTGCAAATGTCCAGTTTCCTTATGTGGCTTCACCATATCTAGTAACACCAGCTGCTTGTGTCACTGTTTACACATGCAATATGCAGTGAAGGGTCCCTCCAAAAAAGAATCAATGGCCATTATCATTGTTATTTACCATCATCATAATCCATCATCTGCTGTTGTTTCACACCACATTTTCCATGCCAAGTGTGGGTGTGCATTACTGTGTTGATGAATAGCTGAAAATTTCCATGACAGGATTGCTATGTTTCTGCTGGCTGGCACAGTAAAAACTGTATGATTCTTTACAGCGAGATGTATTAATATGTGCTACAAAGCTCAGATCTCAGTTGAGAGTTCCCCAATTTCAACATGTTCTTCTTGTAAAATACCAGTATAGTTAGTCTCCAGACACAGCAAAAGAAAAGTTTACACTATAAATAACATTTTGTAATAGCATGGTAACATCTTCCTGTGAGAAGCATGAACCTATCTTTATCCTTTTGTTTGTTGATTATGATAACAGACAGTAAAACAGAAAGATTAATGTACAAGAAAGAACCTATTGAGTGGTTAAGGAAGAAAAAAAGAAATTCAGGACACTCTTTAGCCTTATCTTAACCTTTCATTTGCATGGTTGCTGAAATGCCATGAAATCACTTTACGAGTGCTTGTCTGTAACCAGTGTACTGCTCTACTCCTTGTCAACATCTTCTCCTGTATGGAGAGTCTTTCTGAGGCTTCAGACAACTTGTTGTCTCCACAGCTGGATGGGCTCAATATATGAGTGAGGATGGGCTCAATGTATGAGTGAAGGGACTCCTAAAAAAATTAACAGCCATATAATTGTTTTATTACTATCTAAGTCTGTTATCTGTTTTTATGTCGTAGAATACTAAAGATGATTTTAAGCATGTGTGTTCAATACCAATATCAGAAAACTCTTCAGGGAGATCTGCATCCTCAGAGCTGCCCAGGTTATCCCAAAAATGCTTATGCGTTAAAAATTAAAGTTCCATAGGCATTAATAATTTCACCGTTCGACATCCTACGTTTTCCCTGACTTCAACAATTAAACACGTAGTCTTGCCTGAGCCCACTGATGAGAAGGCTAACTACTTGCAAACAACTGATTTCTCTAGTGAACAGATGTGGACAGGTGTGAAAATGATAAACCAAGAAGCCAATCTAATTTGAAGACACTTCTTCTGCAGAAGAGAATGTTGATTTTTAAAGAAAAGATGCCTTGGCATAGTAGGACTCTGTGTTCTGGAAATGTTGTAGTTAAGTGGTAGGACAGCATATCTCAGAAGCGGAGAGGTTGTTACACCTTCTCATCATAAGAAGGTTCAGACTCAGTATCCTGCACCAGACAGCTGACTGAGAGCTAAGCTGCACCCTGAACCTAGGCCATGCATGAACCTACCAGCATGGGGTAGACAAAGTCCTTGTCCGCTGGGTGGAGGAACTGCAGGAGATCAGCATGCTGGGCAGGAAATCTAGGCATGGTGAGGACTGGATTGCATCTCCTACATCTTCTATCACTGACTTCTCCCTATGCTGTTTTTCTGCTTGCTGTATAGAGGGTTTCTCTGGCATCTCTGAAGCTCCTAACTTTTCCCATGCATTATGTAGGGCCTTGGCACATAATACTGAGCTTTAGAGAAAAATCTGAGGAACACAGTATCTACGATGTGGGTGGGACTCCATCAGTAAGGAAGAAAGGGGTCAGGTTCCAGTTCGTGTGAGCACAGACTCTGACAATGGAAGGCATACAAACAAGATCATTTTAAGTGAATGTGAATTGGAAAACAATAACTTAGTGTGTTCCATACGTGTGCTTGAAGTTGCACAGGCATAGAAACTTTCCTGATTAGGGACATAAATCACAGCCTGGTTCATAAATGAAAAGATGCAGCAAGATTCCTGCCTCACCTAAACCAAAAAGAAACATTCTAAAATTTCCAAGAAATATATTACAGTCAAAAAACATATATTCTATCTCTCTAACTTGCTATAGTTTATTATTGATCCGTATACAAAGTGCTTTTCAGAGAATGCTAAGAAAAATAACATATGGAGCAAAAGTGTAAAGACAATGGCAGCAATGTTCACTTATTAGTACGCTCACATTACAGTAAGTATAACATTTCTTTCATACAGAGAGCAGGCCACTTTCAGGACTTCAGGACTGCTTTCTGAGAAATACTTTTCCCCAAAAAATAGTGCCTGTGACTGTATGCACATAGAACAGCTTGAGTCTGTAATATGTATTTTAACAAAGAATTCTGGGAATTTAGAGTTGATCATAATTTTTCGCATTGTAAATGGAGTAAATAATGACTAGCAGAGTAACTATAAATACAAAGAATAAAATACAGTTCAATATCTATGATAATCTAGTCTGTGGCAGTCAGCTATTCACTGCAGAGCAGGTACAGTGCAGCCCAAATAAATATTTTTGATCCCTTCTAAATGGAGATGGAAAATTTTCCTGTTAATTATTATATACTTTTCACATAAATTATACTAATATGCTGAGATGAGATAAGAAAATAAATTTTCATTTGTTATTTGTAGGTAATGGACATATTTGTGTAGAAAAATAAAGCCATAACACATGACACTGGTAGCTTTATGAATCCCTGTTTCTCATCTTCTTCAGCAAGATTTCCAAATATGAAATTATAGTGAAGTTTCAGTTAGTGGGCATATGAATTTGGAATAATAATTAGGATAATTAGTTGAACCATAACTGTGAGTATAAAACCAGCATACTCAGACCAGATCTGAACTTAGGTATGTGTTCTAGTCTGCCATCCATTTCCACAAAGGTCCTAAGCCTCCAAGTTCTTGTATCTCCTGCTTGGACTCGGATCCTCTTCCTCAGATCAGGGTGGCTACATGCAGTCCCTGCATATCCAGATTTCTTTAAAAAAAACCCAAACAAACTGAGATAAAGAAAAGGATAATGGATGCCAGAGCATTTATATAGTGTGTAGCTGAGATGTGGTAGAGCCTGTACCTGCCAGGGCACCCTGTGGATGCTCTGTTGTGCAGACGCTGACTTACTGGAGAGTGGGAAGGCTGAGCAGCCTAGCTCTGCAGGAAACTCATGGGAGGTGATCCTTACTGTCCCTATTTTACCTCTGTTCCAGCTCTACTCCCGTGACCCTCAGTTTTCCTCCAGGAAAATCTGACCTGTTCTTAGAGCTGGTTTGACTTTGAACAGGAACACAGAGGAGGATAAAAAGTACCATCAGCACTGCTCTTGAAGGGAAGAGGACAGCTAATTGCAGCCTACTGTCATCTCTGCTCCTTTAGTGGTTTCATTCAACTTTCATGACTTTTCACTGGTAAGGGAGGAAACGGACCTTTAGGGTGATTATCCCACTCTACGCTACATTGCAGTGGTGTGGCCCCACCTTGAGTACTATGTGCAGTTTTGGGTACCTCAATATAAGCAGTACATCAAACTATGGGAGTGTGTCCAGAGCAGTGTGACGAAGATGGTGAAAGGTCTTGATGGTAAGACTTACAAGAAGTGTCTAAAGTGATTTGGCTTGTTCAGTGTAAAGAAGAGAAGACTGGGGGTAACCTCATCACAGTCTACAACTTCCTCAAGGGGTACAGCAGAGAGGGAGGTGCTGAGCTTTCTCTGGTGACCAACAATAGGACACAAGGAAATGGAATGAAACTGCATCAAGGGAAGTTTGGATTGGGCATTAGGAGAAGGTTCTTCAGTGACAGGGTGGTTGGTCACTGGAACAGGCCCCTCAGGGAAGTGGTCACAGCACCAAGCCTGTCAGAGTTTAAGGAGTGTCTGGACGATGCTTTTAGCCATATAGTTTAATTTTAAGTAGTCCTGTGAGGAGCAGAGAGTTGGACACAATGATCCCTATGGGTCCCTTCCAACTTGAGATATTCTGTAATTCTACTGACACAAGTCTTGTCTGAAGACACGTCTATTAGCTGAAGTGTGCATGCACTTGTGCTGTAATTTGAATCACACATGCATTACAGACATGTACTGTCTTCAAAAGAAAGTATCTAACAAGCAAAGACACTGCATACAGAAGAACAGAAAAAAGAAATATCTATTACACAGTGATGTCTTACAAAGCTGTGGTAATGCAAATTCTGAAGACAGAAATACATTCTGATTATGCACAAATTGATATTCTGTATCTTAATTGCTCTCAGATTTGGTTTATAGACCATTATGGTTCATGCTTGGCCACATAGCTCTTTGGGCAAGGGAAAACATAGGGTCTGCTATGTCTCAGATGGAAGCTAATTGGAAAGCTATATGTGAAAAGGTTAAATATTTTTTCTTGTCAAAACTGACTGTTAGCTTAATATAATGAACTATCTCCTTAATGACCATAAATCCATCAACCTCACTAGGGCTACCGTGTTTATTTTATCTGAAGGGCTGACTTTAATGCAGTCATAGAAGAAGAAAGTGCAATGTCTGCTAAGATGTTTTTACTACTTCTGTTCTCAGGTCAACAAATCAAATTCAGGACATTTATTTTATGATATGCTTAACTGCTGCTTTTGTAGGTTACACTGGGCATTCAGTTTACCTATCTACATTTTCAAACAAAAGCTTGTAAGATGAATGGAAAAGGGAACAAAGGGCCATTCTGAAAGGAAAACTGCACTGGTTAGCTGTTTACACATACATGTTTGGATGTCCTTCTTGAACATATAAACATTCTTTTTCCAGCTGAACAACTCATTTTTTAAGGAAACACAGAGAAAGGAAATTAGAAGAGGCTGGCAACTTGAGAAATGAAGCAAAGATCATTTCCCTTGGAAGGGGCAGCATGGAATCTTTGCAATTATTACCAGTTCAAATAACTGAACTTACACTGAGTGTTTTCCTTCACTCCTTCTTCTGGTTCCCTTTGAAAGAAATATTTTTTTCCCTTTAGTCATGTTGAAATTATTTAACTTCTGAAGCCTTCTGTGCATTTTACTACTAACTTGCATACCAAAGTTACTGAATAAGACATGTCTTCCTTGGTCATTTTCTCCTCTTTATAAAATTGAGGGTTTTTTACTGCTTTATTTCTCATTAAAGCGAATATAAGCTTAGGGTTTTCTGTGCCTGGTGAATAAGATACCTATTTCAAGAAAATGTAGATTGCAAAAAATACTTTATCTGCAAAATACAAAAAAATAAAGGTGGAAAAATCAAAACAAAGGATAAATGACAGTCCAGGGACTGGTGCATTCACATGAAATTCTTATTAGAAGAAGATACATGAAATGGGTGCTCCACTAATACCTTTCTCTCTGTGTTGCACCTGATGAATATTGCTTCTTTATTTTGACACAGATTTGCACCAGTTAGGAAGACTGAGCTGACATGATGTTCTCCTGCAATATTTATGCTCTGACTTCATGTGAAGCTAGAACAGGAACTTCCTATGAATAAAGTGATGAATCAGACCCTTACTTTACCACATAGTTACAACATTTTACTAGAAATACAGTCATTATTGAAGAAGAAATCCCAGACTGAATATTTTCTTAACAAACACATATTTCTGACATTAAACAACAGCAATCAAATACAATTTTTTTATAAACCCTTATTCCCATTAAGCTTGAATTAAAATATACTATATTGTAATCTTTTTTGACATGAAAAAGATGAATGCAACGGATTTAGATTGTACGCATACTAATAGATAAACACTACATATATACAATATCTGCACAGAAATATCACCTAGTCAACACTTTTGAGTGATACTGGGAAGAATGGAAAATTTCTCTGGCTTTTGAAAATCTGAATTTGTTGAAAAATCAGTAAGGAAATCAATTCAGAAATTGTATCCTAAGTAGCTAATATACAGTGAAATGCTTATACCATTAGAAAAGTCAGTAAGTGTGGCATCAGATGGGATGTACCTATCCCAGAGGAGGAAAAAGATATTGAGCTAAGAGTTAGCTGGACACATGGAGAGAGCTTTAAACTAGTTTGGAAGGGGGAAGGGGGAAACTCATCAGCCCATCTGAAGTGCATGTATACCAATGCAAACAACATGGATAACAGACAGGAGCTTGAAGCCATGATGCTACAGGAACATTATAATGTAGTGGCTATTACAGAAACATGGTGGGATGGCTCCCATGACTGGACTGCACCTCTTGAGGGCTACAAGCTCTTTAGGAGGGGCAGACAAGAAAGGAGAGGTGGTAGGATGGCACTGTATGCTAGGGACTGTTATGATTGCTTTGAGTACAAGTGTAGTGAAGACAGGGTGGAGTGTCTTTGTGTTAGAATCAGGGGGAAGGACAACATGACAGATGTTGTAGTGGGAGTCTAATATAGCCCACCCAACCAGGACAGAGAGGTAGATGAAATATTCTGCAGGAACTTAGTAGAAATCTCACAATTGCTTGCTCTTGTTCATGTGGGGGAATTTAACTTCCCAGATATCTGCTGGAAATAAAACACAGCAGAGCGGGACCAGTCCTGGAGATTCCTGGGATGTGTGGCAGATAACTTCCTGACACAGCTGGTGAGTGAACAAACCAGAGAAGGTGCCCTGCTGGATCTCCTCTTTGTGAACAGAGAAGGACTGGTGGAGGATGTGGCGGTTGGACAATGACTAGGGCACAGTCGTCATGAAGAGTTCTCTATTCTTAGAGAGGCCAGGAGAGGGGCCAGCAGAACTGACATCCTGAACTTCCAAAGGGCTGACTTTGTCTTGTTTAGGCACCAGCTTGATAGGATCTACTGGGAGATGATCCTGGAGGGCATAGGTGTCCAGGAAAGCTGGGCACTCTTTAAGAAGGAAATGTTAATGAAACAAGATCAGGCGGTCCCCAGGTTCTGTAAAAGAAGTCAGCACCAGAAAAGATCACCCTGGCTGAACAGAGAGCTTTGACAGCCACTCGGAGAGAAAAGGAGAGTTTACGGCTTTTGGAAGAAGGGTCTAGCCACTCACAGTGATTAAAAAGAGGCTGTGAGGTTGTGCAGGGTGGAAATCAGGAGGTCTAAAGCCCAGCTAGAAATTAATCTGGCTTCAGCAATCAAAGACAACAAGAAATGTTTCTATGTCAACAGCAAAAGAAAGACCATGGAGAGCCTCCATCCCCTGCTAGATGCAGGAGGAAACATGGCAACAAGTGATGAGGAAAAAGGTGAGGTGCTTGATGCCTTCTTTGCCTCAGTCTTTAATAACAAGACTAGATGTATTGAGGGAATCCAACCTCCTCAGCCAGAAGACAGAGACTGGGATAACAACCCCACCACAATCCAGGAGGAGACAGTCGGTGACCTCCTGCATGACATAGACACACACAAGTCTATGGGACCAGACGGGATACACCCGAGGGTGCTGAAGGAGCTGGCTGGGGTGCTCGCCAAGCCACTTTCCATCATTTACCAGCAGTCCTGGCTGACC
>ML997789.1:925652-961850 GCA_010365825.1 Otus sunia
ACTGTGTTCAGTTTTGGGCCCCTCACTACAAAAAGGACATTGAATGACTCGAGCGTGTCCAGAGAAGGGCAACGAAGCTGGTGCAGGGTCTGGAGCACATGTCGTACGAGGAGCGGCTGAGGGAACTCGGGGTGTTTAGGCTGGAGAAGAGGAGGCTGAGGGGAGACCTCATCACCCTCTACAACTACCTGAAAGAAGGTTTCAGAGAGCTGGGGATAAGTCTCTTTAACATAGTAACAAGCGATAGGACAAGAGGGAATGGCCTGAAGTTTCATCAGGGAATGTTTAGACTGGATATTAGGAAGCATTTCTTTACAGAACAGGTTGTTAGGTGTTGGAATGGGCTGCCCAGGGCAGTGGTGGGGTCCCCATCCCTGGAGGGGTTTAAGAGTCACATTGACATAGTGCTCTGGGATATGATGTAGTTGAGAACATCAGTTTTAGATTAATCATTGTCTAGGTGATTTTCAAGGTCTTTTCCAACCTAGATGACTCTGTGATTCCATGATTCTGTGAATGAAAACTGATAGAACATAGTCTGCACACTGCCAGTCATGATAATAATGTTATCTGAATCTTATCTGTCTATGAAAATAGAGCTGAAGACCAGCTCTCTCAGAATTGAACACCAACTCTCTTTACTTTTATTCTTGGAATAAGTAGAATAAATGAATTGAAAGAAAGAAATCTTATATGAAACATGCAGTATTTGACTATACAACTGTTCTATAGTAAAAACATGTTGACCACATCAAACAATGCAAATACCTTAAGGGCAATACAAGAATCTCTACAATGTGTATTTTATTTGTGTTTATATATAAATTATTCTCCTTGTATCTTTTATGTCTCTTCAGTGCCAATGTGTCAGTGATCTCACCCAGGTTTTTGTGAATTATAAGATAGTTTTCTTTGGTGACAGTTTTTGGCCCCTCTGACTCTAATGTCCTTTTTCTACAAACTATTTTTGTAGCAACAGAGTTTCAGAAAAGCAGAAGGAAAGCCCAGATAAAGCAAGAGAGACACCGAGTAGAGGGACTTGCTATTTTATTTGTTTTTTCCCCTGAAACGAATACAATTCCTGTCTTTCAGCCTGACAGCTTGACCCTGCTTAGGGCACGATCTCTGTGAGAAAGCTCTGATGCTTTAAACCTTCAGTTGCAGCTGTCACAAGCTGATGTACAAAAAAGTGATTATTAATGCCTGATATTGAAAGTTACTGCATCTAACTAACCTAATGGGTCATTCATTCTATGAACTGTGTCATTTAATTTCGATAGAGGTGCTTTTTCCATACAAGCAGTAATACCACACACATTATACAAGTGGATAAATAGGACTTTTGGTGTATCTTTAAAAAAAACAACTAATATTTTTTAGTCTGCTGAAAAAAGATTTGGATCACTTGAGTATCTGACCTGGAAATGGATAGGAAATGTCAATCAATCAGGCAGTGGCAGATGATGGGTCTGATAAGGGGGATTCTGAAGCAAAAATACATGTTAAATGCAAGATAGATCTAGTCTATTGACCCAGAAAGAAAAATAAAAGTTATTTCTCAAAATACCTTCAATTCCCAGTCCAATCTGAAGAAGCTCTGCTGGGAGGACACAAAAGGTGTCAGGTTGCTTTGCTATGAGAATAAAGCAAGACAGCATGCAGAAGAGAAAAATGCACCAAAGGGAGCAAAGCACCTATTAAAGTTACCTTGTTTAGGAACAAAAACTACATTGTGCTTTCATGTCTTTGCCTAGAAAGTCTCAAACTACTTTTTATAGAACATCATTCTTGAAAACCATTACTCCACTCAAACAGGGAAGCATCACTCATTTTATAGATCGAGACTTGAGAAACAGAGCTTAAATGGGACATGTGTAATGGAACCTTCAGGAGGGCACAGTTGTTTCAGTTCTGTCCAGTTCAATACGCCTTACTTAATCACTCTTAATCTGAAATTTTACTACAGAGTACAAAATTAAAACATTCTTTTAGGAAAAAGGCAGTCAGAACAGAGGAAATTTTTTCCATTTGGAAGTCAGGAAGATATCCTAGGAGCTTTTTCAGTGATCTTAGCCAGGTATGTTGATAGGAATCTGGAAACACCAGTGCTATTTCCATCCAGAAGGTCTGTGGCAGGTCTAGTGAACCAGTACATCATGCATTTCAATGTGCCCTAGCATAGTACCTTTTTATCACCATTGCTGTTGTAAAGCATGTATGAATCCAACATCTTCCACAATTTCTATTGCTTTTGTAGTTGCTTCCAGACTTTCCTCAGCTCAAATTTTTTAACTTTCTCTGTGCTCCAATTTCAGACTCAGATTTCTATACGTTTTCTTTCTTCTCATGTTATTCAGCCAGTCTACTTGAATTTTGTGAACTGGAGACACCTTTGTTAGAGAAAGATTTTTGTGCATGTACTGAATGCCAAACAATAAAGTAGTTTTGACAGTAAAACATAGATTCAAATTCTGAAACACCCAGATTAAAGTGAAGGGCTTGCTGGCATCACATACAACCAAAGAGGAAAGCAATATGTAGCGAGTATGAAAACAGAGCAGGTCTGGGGCTTCTCAGTTTGAGAAGTGTGATGCTAATGGAAAGAATAAAGTATTTCTCTCAGTTGATTCAATTTTAAATCATATCATGGTCACTGGATATAAAATACTGAATTTCGAACTAATTATATTTAATTTCACTAGTCTCAATCAAGCATAGCTGTATGCCATTGTAGGATGAAGTATGTACCCTAAGAGATAAAAAATTTTAAAAAAGAAGGAATAAAACATTTTTGGTTCCTTTTCAACTTATTAGTACTTAAGATAAAAATTAACCCTGTTATTGAGATAGGAGCTAAATCAACATTAACTAAAGTAAATGTTTGTCCTGTTTAGTGGTTTGTGGATTTGGTTTTGTTGTTTTTCTTTAAAAATATTTAGCCACGGTTGGTCTTAGCTCAGTATAAAATTCTAGGAATAGGTAAATAACATAAATTGTGACAATGAGGTAAATGTTATGCAATGACAGTATTGTTGTTTTACTGCACTTTTTGATCATAAACTGCTGCAAGTGCACAGCTATGTGATTTTTTTTCTTCAGCTCAACCTTCCTCAGCTGAGGTTGGTCTTCAGTATCAGTTTAATATTTCACTGTAGGAAGCAGCCTAACATCATAAATACAGTCAAGGATACATTAGAGAAAGAAAGAAAAAGAATAGATTTGGATTCTTGCCAAGGTGAGACTATAATATTCAAGTAGAGATTTTACAGAAAGGTAAGAGCTCATTTTTACAGTTGTAAGAATAAAAATTTCATTTCAGTTCTTCCACAGTTTTTCATCCCAAATTACTGAAATTCATCAGTATCATAGTTTGAACATGGCCTGTAACCAATCACCACGTGGCCAGTATTTTACTCACCCCCCCCCCCCCCCCCCCCCCCCCNAATAAAAAAAATTTAGTAATAGTAACAAAACAACAGTAACAATATTAAGTTCAAATGGGTAATATATAATGCAGTTTCTCACTGACCAGCAACTGATATACTGCCCGTCCCCAGCAGCAATCCTGACAGCACCAAAAAAATTGCACCGTGCTGACCAGAAAACGAAAACAAGAGAGCCCGTATCCGCTTATATACTGAGCATGGTGTCACATGATACGTAATACTCCAATGGCCGATCTAGGCCAGGCCTTCCAGCTGTGCTCCCTCTCAGCCCAAGGAAAGTTAAGTCTATCTGGCCAAAACCAGGACAATCACTTATTCTGTCCCCAGAACATTTGAAAAATAACCTTGAAAGTTTGGTGAAATTTGATCTTGAAGTGTTAGCTTTGTTCACACTGTTTCTGTGAACAAAAATAAATCTGTAAAGAGACATAACTTCAGTTAACTGTGAAAAGTGCCAATGGATTTCTGTCCCACCTTCTCAGGTGCCTCTTTTGAGTAAACAGTATGCACTTAATACCTTCCCTCAGAGACAATGGAACATTGTATTAATATGGTCTTGCTAAGTACAAATTTGACAAGCTGGTTCAAGGCACAAGAAAGAGCTTCATATTAAAATGTCAAAAATAAAATCCAATGGAAA
Source organism: Otus sunia (assembly GCA_010365825.1). Lineage (NCBI taxonomy): Eukaryota > Metazoa > Chordata > Aves > Strigiformes > Strigidae > Otus > Otus sunia. The sequence continues at coordinate 929,739 of ML997789.1, forward strand.
TTTTAGTGAGTGTTTTCTAACAATGTTATCCTTAGATGCCAAGGCTCTTGTTACTAATTTCATTTTACAAGACAACAGTGATTCACTCTCTTGACTCTGAGAACACTTCTTCTTCTGAGTTTGAAGCTGAACTCCACAATATTGCATTACTGTCATGGGGCTGACAGGCTGGGAAGCAGAACTACAGAGAAAGACCTGGGGTCCTAGTGGACAACAAGCTGTTTATGAGACAAAAACGCTCCCTCACAATAAGGAAGGCCAACAGCCCTTTTGGCTGCTTTAGGCAGAGAACTTCCAGCAGGTGCAGGGAGATGATTTATCTTCTCTACCAGCATCTGAGGCAGTGAGGACAGTTCTGGGTTCCTCAGTACAACAAAGACATGGACTTACTGAAGAAAGACCCATGCAGGGCCACAAAGATGATTAAGGGACTGGAGCATCTTTCCTGTGAGGAGAGGCAAAGAGAACTGGGACTCCATCTTGGAGAAGAGAAAGCTCAGGAGGAACTTATTCATGTGTATAAAGGCCTGATGGGAAGGAATGGAGAAGAGTGAGCTAGCCTCTTCTCAGCAGTGCCTGCTGACAGAGCACAATTAAAACACATGAAAATCCATCTGAACACAAGAAAACTTTTTTTCTGCTATTTATTTACTGGTGGGTGGTCAAACACTGGCACTGGTTGCCCAGAGAGGCTGTGGAGTGTCCATTCTTGGAGATACTCAGAACCCTGCAGGACACTGTCCAGCACAACATGCCTTAGCTTACCCTGACTGACCAGGAGACGGTTAGATTAGAAGATCTTAAGAGGTCTCTTCTAGACTCAAAGTTTCTGTGATTCTGTATTGATAGAATGAGTTATTCTTAAGGAGTTTAAAGTGACATGCAAGAGATGCTAGAAGTCCTTAAGAGGTAATTTACTTAGCAGTCTTAGGTGACAACTATCATATATCAGCAAAATATTTCAACTACATTTTCTTCACTAACATCCACCTTTTGATCGTTATTTTCAACTCCCTATTTTGCTCTAAATATAATTTTGTCTTCTTTTTTTTTTTTTTTTTTTTTTTTTCTNCCATAGAATGAAGTGGAAGCAAGACATAACATATTTTTAAAACCCAAGTGTGCAAAAGTTATCTATTCTATTTGTCTTTCTTTGTTGACTTCTTTTCTTATTTTTCCCTCTCATGATATTTAAAGTAATTTGAAGAGAAAATGTCAGATGACTGTATAAGTTTAATCTTTTTTTCCTGGACATGAAATAAAACATTCTTCTCCTTATGCTGCCTTTTTCTCATTTTTATCTGAATTGAAAACAGAATCAGTTTAAGCAGCTGTCATTTCTTTCCTTTTGCAAGCAGGATCCTCTACCATTCTCTCCCAAAACCTTGAAGATTTCCCATATATTTCTATTTTAGTAAATTCAGCCAAAGCAAAGTTCTCTCTCTCTGTCCTCCCTTGTCCCTCCAAGAACAAATAGAAGAAGAGATCTTCAACCCACCAGTTCAAAATTGTGTAACATCATTCACTTCAGCTTTGTGAAGACAATATATACAACTGACTGGCATGGATGCTGTCATGATTGTTTTTACATTACACAACTGAGGTAAAACAACAGTGTGTGCTTCAACGTGATTTTGTTTCAGCTAAGCAGCTCTAGACCTTTCATTTTATAGTGTCTTTGCTTGTTTGCTTTTGAGTAAAAGGAGTTACGTTGAGGTGGGGTTTTTTTTCTTTTTTTTTTTTTTTCTTTTTTTTCTCCAGTGGTGATGTGTTTTTGAAGTGACTATCTGCTAGCATGTTCCCCCCCTTCAGTTCTGGCCTTTCTATCCATTCTACCCACCCAAAACAGAAATTCCTCCCCTTCATGCGACTTTTTCTTCCAGAAAGGCTGATTGAATGAGTGAGAATATTTACCAACTGCTTCGTACACACTGAGCCAAAGCACAAGGTTAAGCCAATCTGAAAGCCAGATACAGCCAGAAGGAACAAATCTGAGTGGGATGGCTTCAGGTTTTACTCACATTCTGAAAGGAAAATAAAAAGCAGTAAAATTAAGGAAAACAAACCACTTTACTTTCTCTTCCACAGTTTCTTATAATTAATCACTTCCAGAGGAAAACAACATAATGAAATATTTATTTCTTGTAACAGAAATTCTCCTTGTTGAAGACGCCCATTTGGATTAATTTTAAGTTTGAGAGAAGATAAACATAAAATTTCTTTATATATTTTCTTCAGCTTCTGCCAATAAATATTTTTTTCCTTTGCTCCAGTGTAGCTGCAGTCTTAGCATCTGCAAAGCTTTGGCATTGTCACACACATTAAAAAAAAACCCACTTCACATTCTAGTAAATTATGCAAAACTTAACAACATAAAACAATGCCACATCCTCTTTGATTCTAATTTAAGGGTGTTAAATCCATAGTGTCCCACCTGAGTTGCTCATGTCATATCTGGAAACACTCTTTTCATTCTCCATCTCTCTCTTTCTCCAGCTTCTAACTGATCACTCCCATGGTAGAATGAGAAAATATACTTTCCTGCCTCCCTCTTTTTGAGTCATGGGTGAAATCTAATTCATTCATACTATTTACAACATGAAGCATCAAATGGTAAAATAAGACCAAGTAAAATTTGATGGATTACTGTTTACCATTTAAAGAGGTTTATGAGATCTTAACAATAGCCCACAGTTCACCTACACTTACACATTTGTTACAAGATTTAAATGTTTTACTTTGTATTGAAGGGAAAGACCTACATCCTGTGCTTCTTTCTACACCTTCAGGCCTAATCTGGAGCTTGTTGACATCATTGAAAGGATTGCTAGAGGCTTTAGCAGACCTGGATCTCAGCACAGATGCCACAGAGCTTCTTTGAGTTTGCTACACAGTGACCAGATAGCTTTTCGTATTCAAACATTACCATAGAGGCAAAGATGTAAACATTACATAATTTCTGTTTTCAATGCTTGGAACACATGGATGCTCAAAAAGAAAGTGACTTTTCATCCTTCCTATTTCTTCTTTTACTCAAAAAGAGAATTCCAGAAAAGGTAGGACATCACATTGCCTACCTCAGGTCATCCTTTTAATATTTCACTCAGGCAAAGAGTCTTTCTTCTTGAATATCTCCCTTTTCATTATCAGTTCAAATGATACTGTAAAACATAAAGTGAGCATTACTTATTACTTGGCAGCAAGTCTAAATGCCATATCTTTCCATCATTGACATTATACTGAAAAAGTTTCTTCTACACCACCAGTTGACATTCACTGAGTTTTATTTTGGTTAATGAAAAGCTCATCTGTGCTTTTACCTTTTGTTCTAGATGTGAAAAATGTAAAGAGGCAAATGAGTTTTCATGAATTAGGTGCAGTCTTCTATTTTTCCAAACCTAAAGGTTAATAATAACACCCCCACCTAGGAATGTTTTGCCTACTCTTTCTTACCATATTCACCAAGGAGGGTTAGAAGGAAAAAACTCTGTAAGCAATGAGCAGTCAGTGTCATAGTAAAACTATATCCTGGATTAACCAAACAATTCTCATTTTCTGGAAAGACAAAACAATATTCTAAAGTAACTTTTAGACAGTCTTGGAATATTTTTCTTGGATTATTAAAAGGAAATTAAAAATACCTTGCAGAAAACCTCTTGTTTTTGAAACAGAGCCTTCACAGACACTGTCTTTACATTTTCTTACCCGTCTGAATCTGTCTCTACCCTATAAAAAACATACAAAATGCTATAAATGTGCTAGCACACTTATGTGTAAATTCTTCTCTTCTGCCCTTTTCTTCACTAATTTTCCTCCTCCTTCAATGAGATTAACCATAGAAATAAACATGAGACATTCTTTGGCTTAAGAAAGACCACTAGAAATGTGTTTTCCTTTGAAAGAACACAACAATCATGAGAAGCAGACAGCTAGTGAGAAATGTGCCTTTAAGAACGCAATAAATATATCACTGGGGATTAGAAGAATCTTGCTTCTCTGTCAGTTCCTTCTTCAGCATAACATTCTAGCCCTGTGCATCCAGAAAAATTAAATCCTTTGCCTCTTTTCCCAACCTCTTACTTTTCATTTCCAAAAATACTCCAGATGTTTTAGTCTTCTTGTTAATTTTTCCAAGCTGGTGAATGTATTTATTAAATGAAAGAGATGGTGAGGCTAGGAAGGGTGTAAATTGGACTTTAAAAAATTCTTTCAGTATTGATATTTAGTTATGAGCTTTGCCTCCATCCTTTCACACATCTTCAAGTTCTGTTTATATTTCATCTTACTGTAAATGATGATGGTCTCTACCAAGCAATGTGCCCAGATTACTTTCTGATCCTCAGCTGAAAAGTTCAAAGTCTGCAATTTACTGCAAGGAAAAAAATAGACCAGTGCAACAGCCACAACATACAAGTAATGATTTAATATCTGACCAAAACAAGACTGGATTAAGGTTTAAGACAAAGACACCTTTCCTTCTCAAGATCCTTGCTCAGCCCAGATCCAAAAAGATTCACATCCCTTTTCTGATGGTGAATTCATTGATACGGAAGTGCGTGTGTTTGTGGTTTTGATAACATTGAAACAGTTTTGTCTGTGTGTGCAGCAAGTGATTCGCTATTACAGTTTTGTAATTTTTTGTAACAAACATATCAGGCAAAAGTAAAAAAAAAAACCCAAAAACCAGAATATTCATCTCAATTTTTCACCTTTGTGAGAAATCTCGACTTTGAAGCCACAGAATTGTCCAATGAGTGAAGAAAAAAAACAGTTTCATTCCAGTCCACAGAAGACAATGGAGATGAAGCCAGAGCTCCATCTGGACTCATCCAGTGGCAATCATAAACTCAGTCTGTATTTGAGAGGAAAAATCAACACAATGTTGATGCCAAATACTTGAAACATTCTATTCATATTAAAAGTTTCAAACTAGATATTTTAGAGCTATTTATTCAATGCAAAAATTATGTGCTCTGTTGTCAGAGTTTCTTAGTACTCTCAAACAGTTCAGCGTTCTCATAAATGCCACTGAAATTTTACAAAAAGAGTAATAATTATGTATTCTTAAATAAATCATAAATATGGAAAATAGATGACTCAGGCCTTCTTAGATTTGATGACAATTAAGAAAGTCCACTTGAAATTAGATCCCTGTGCTTATGGTCTTATGATGTAGTTATTCTTTCTGTTTCTGTACTTTCAGGTGATGCAACGATACAAGGTCTGTTGCTCACAAGACAGTAGAGTTTGATTAAGCAGAGAGTATAGGCAGCTTGCGTGTTATGGAGGAACCCATGACACTATTTCAGTTGAAAAACTCAGACTCTGAGGTTAGTAAAAATGCTTAAATGCTCTAGGAAATCATTTTAAATACTCCACTTATGTCTCTGCCTGGGCTGTAACATTAATTTTACAAGATCAGTAACCTGCCACCTGAATTAATAGCAACTCAGTGAAGAGGGATATAAATTTGTTTTGGCAGTACTGGAGATTTTTTTCACCTTACTGAATTGTGAGAGACTGAAATGTCATATGACTGTCTCAAAGCTGGCTTGTGTCTGTGCACAGCTCCAAGCGAAGCTGCTGTGGCCTGTGAATTGGTCTGGGGAATGTCACCCAGAGAAGCAGGAGGGTATTGAAGGATGCACCCCCCCACTTCTTTGCAGTTCCATTGTCCTGACTCTTTAGACAGCCTCAAAGGGGCAGACATGTGCTGAGTTGCCCCATCCTGTAGCCATTTGTGGCTCTCTTGTGTAGGTCAGACCCCATGCATGCATTGGTAATGAACTGACAAGAGGCAAATGTTCCTGCCCTGAAGCCTGATGCAACAAAACCTGTCGGACCAGAGGAAAAAAAACCCTAAAGGTGGGCAGATATGCTAATCAGTGGATACGATGAACTTAAAAAGGCAGCAGAAAATTTTGCTCAGTGTGCATCTACCATCATGACTTGCGGAAACAGACTCTACAATTTAGGGAGTTATAAAGCAGGTATGTTTACTCTGGCGCCGGGGTGCAAGCAGATTTCTCCACAAAGCTCCGACACCCACAGCACATTTATAGAGTGTGGATATACATATTCACTGGATTACATAATACAAATATACATATGCATAAGTAAGGCTGGGTTAGTTCAAAAGGCTCGTGTCAGCAGTTTATGTTCTCTTGGCACCTGTGCTTTGCCTCCTGGTGGGCGTCTCTGGGGGTCTGTTGGAGGAAGGCTCACAGTCCTCCTCACCTTGTACTTTTCCTCGGAGCATATGCAGATTCTCTTAGCCAACTTCTTGAATAACAAGAGTGGTTCCCACTGGTTTACCACCTCTATCTTATCTAAAAGCACCAGTCTATTAATTTCTACTGTCCATATACAGCTATCTATCCATAAACTTGCTAGAACACATCTGTTTTCCAAGGACAAGAAACATTTGTGCGAACATAGTAATTCTTGTTAAGTTTCCACAGAAAACTGCTTTGTTTTGATGAACACAGTAGCAGTAGCCTTTGGTAAGCTTCCACAGAACAGTCAGGGCAAGCAGGATTATTGAGCAATATTCAGAAATCATTATAAGTTGCTATAAGTAAATAAATTGCAAAGCAGGTGATAATTTCTTTATATCAATCAAAGCCAGATCCGTGTGCACCCACCACTGAAGAACTGAAGTCTGAGGACCAATGGGACACCACTGGATCCATGGTGGTGACTATTCTTGCAGCTCTATCCCACATCCTTGCTTTATTTCTGCCTTTTCCTTCCCTTCTGTCCTATCACTACCCCTCTTCTTTAATAATAAAAACCTGGTTTGGGTATTTGGTATTTGACCTCGTTTGTGTCTTAATCTCACTCTTGGGATCATATCGAAACCTCCCCCAACACTGGATCAGGACATTAATAGGTGTCTGATGATGGCAACATACGGATCATTTTCAAGCTTGTAAATGCTTTAAAAATGAAATGCCAAATTTGTATGCAATTCAGGTTGAGAATCTTCTAAGTCAGAAACCTGTAATATTTTTTCAACTGCAGAGTAATGCTTCTTCCTTAAATCACCACCCTTAACAAGAGCAATTACAGGTCTATTTACAGCCAGGTGGTCCTTGGTGTCACACAGCCTTCCTGCCATACTTGGGCCTTCAGCTGACACTGAATGTGTTAATACTGTGTATTAACTGTAATAACAGAACTGTTAAATTTAATCTTGCATTCTAATATGAACAAACCCCCCTTTTAAGTCTGCTTACTGGAAGGAGGCTACTTAACATTGCTTCTCATTATCTTGCAGAATCTGTGATATTTGCAAACCTGTGAGATCAGGGCACACATCTAAGGCAACAACACTCTAAACTAGGTGATACTGTGGTCCTCTCAGGAGGGGCTGACTTACCCAGCCAACACAGTGATTTATCATTGACTTGAATACAGCTTGATAGAGGTCCATGAAGGTACTAATTTCTGTTAGCGCTGAGAAGTCTAATCTGGTAAAAAATAAAAATAAAAGTCATATTTGTCCTTCCCTGTCCTAAATGTAGTTGGCTGTACTGAAAGAGAGTAGAAGTGGCACATGCATTGTCACACTGATGAAAAGTGCTAGCAACTTAATAAGACATGCAGCTAGTACAGTTGTTATAGTATTGGTGAACACTAGAACTCTGCCTATTCTATATTCAGTGTTATATCTGGAGAACAAAGAAATAGTATATGAACACATACTCATGGATAAAGTAACTTGCATGTTACTTCTGTTTTCCAGTGCCAACATGTCTATAGCTGGTTTTTACATTAGTTTTCACAGAGGTCTTTTGTTCCCAGAATTTTGTTTCATCTGAGCTGCAACCAAGTTTCCTTTATGATTCAGGCAGTAATAATATAAAGGCTTAATATCCTGTAGAGGACAAGAACAAATCAACACTTTCTCACCAGTATTCTTACTAGGGGTTTCTTTTATGAAAAAAATGTTAATAAAATTCTTTCCTTACTATGGTATGAAATCTTTAAGAAACTTCTAAAATTAATTAATATCAAACTTTTCCTTTAAAGATAATTAGGTACTTTTTGCTAAACTACATCAAAGACATTTCTCAGTCCAGTGTGATCAAACTATCAAATGTGAAAAAGCACAATTTAATTTGAACTGTGCAGTTTAAATTATTATTTTCACTGCTTATCAATTTGCTGATACTATAACAAGAGACTGCCTCGTTTTCTAGTGAATCAATCATGGTAAAATTTTCTTTAGAATGTTTAAACATTTAGTTGATACATTTACTAAATGCTCTGTGGGCTAAAAAGAGAAGCCAACAAATAAGAATGGCTTGAATGGAGAAAAACAGTAAGAAATACTTTCCTGCCAATTACTGCTTCCTTTGCAGTAAGCCCTTGTGAGAGGACCTTGCCAGAATAAATATTTTCCCCACATGAGGAATAGACTGAGTAATGATATTGACAAATCAGAGTTGTGCTGGGCTCAGTGCTCCAAAACAAAATTCTTTCCCCTCTCCCTTGACATTTTGTGTTTATCACAGACTCTGAATTCTGTTGAATTCATGCCCTCCATGTTCAAAGCCCCATTTCATAGCTTTCATTGAATGAAACAGCTGCCAATACCACTTACCCTTGAAGATGTTCAATATTTCAGGTGTACTGAAAAGCCTTTTTATGATGTTTTGCATGGGCTATTGCAAGCATTTCTCTTAGCACTTCAAAGTCTAATCAGGGAAAAAAAAAAAAAAGTGATATTTGGCCTTTCTGCTTTTGAATGTACTTGAATATAAAGCTTTAAATAGTGTTCACAGTAAGCCAGGAGATGTGAATTAAGTCTTTATATTTCATTCAAATAAGGTCTTTCAAAATTGTGCTTATTTTGCAAAATGAATACAGTCTGTGATCAATGAAGCCAAACTCCATCATTCTATCACTTCCAGTTTTGAAAGTCCAGCAGTCTCCACAAAATATCCACCCCAAAACCATTTAGATTAAGAATATAGAATCATAATGATTTTTCTGAGTGATTATTAGGCTGATGATCAGTATAGCATGCAATTGCTAAATTTAACTGCTTCTTTGAATGGGCCTGCCTCTGTGCATTTAAACCTTACAAATCATTTGTTGTTATTGGAGGGACTGAAGGTATTATCAATGCCCTTCTTATTGCCTGTTCTCTCCCTGTAACATATGGGTTTGGTGATTTCTGTTGCTTTGGGGGTTTTTTACACAAAAGTTGTAAAGTGGTTTTAGAGTTGCTGAAAAGGGTTTTGTGGACTTGCGGTCCTTGAAGAGGAAACTTCTGGCATATAGACACTTTCCTATTTATAGAAATTAATTTATAGCTGCTCCAAAGTGTTTCTTAACTCTGTTATCAGAGCAACTTGCTGTATTTATTGATCAGATTAAACGACTGTGTTCAGCTCTGGGGCCCCCAATATAAGAAGGACATGGACCTGTTGAGCAAGTCCAGAGCAGGGCCATGAAGATGATCAAGGGGGTGAAGCACCTCTCCTTTGAAGACAGGCTGAGAGAGTTGGGGTTGTTTGGCCTGCAGAAGAAAAGGTCTGAGGGGACCTTATAGTGGCCTTCCAGTACTTAAAGGGGGCCTACAGGAAAGATCGGAAGGGACTCTTTTATCAGGGAGTGTAGTGATAGGACGAGGGGTAACAGTTTTAAACTGAAAGAGGGTAGATTTAGATTGGATATAAGGAAGAAATTTTTTACTGTGAAGGTGGTGAGACACTGGTACATGTTGCCCAGAGAAGTTGTAGCTGTCCCCTCCCTGGAAGTGTTGAAGGCCAGGTTGGACGGGGCTTTGAGCAACCTGGTCTGGTGGAAGGTGTCCCTGCCCATGGCAGGGGGGTTAGAACTAGATGATCTTTAAGGTCCCTTCCAACCCAAACCATTCTGTGTTTCTATGACTAATAACTGTATCAGGTAAAGTAATAGGTAAGAAGATAACCCTTGGGTATTTGCACATCATGTTAACTAACTTTTCACATTCAGCCAAAGTTTAGAGCAACACAGAAAATGTGATAACAGGGAGCTGCAAGGGATCATTATTTTGTAAATTATTCTGAAGGAGATCAATAGTGGTTATTGTCTCACTCATGGTCCCATAACCACCAAGATGATCACATCAGGGTCTCTTTCACCCACATCATTCACAAAGTTACCAATCTTTTCAGAAAACAGGAGATGTGATGAGAAGCTTCTAGAAGACAAAACTAATGAAGGATGATATTGTGACATGATCTCTATTCTGCTAACCTTCAGATAAAGGTAGCACGGTAGAAAATGTGGCTTTTTCTCCATTTTCTTCCAGGGAGCATGAAGCCCAAGGAGGCAGAGAGGCAGAACAGAAAAGGTGACAACTCTGTGACTGTTCCCAGGCCATAACATGCAGGATAGTCTGGAGGAGAAAAGGCCGTAATTTGCTATTAGAACAGCAGACCATTAAATTACAAACTTCCATGGACAAGGAGGGAGGACTGTAATTTAAAAATTGTATCTGACACACTCTGCCTCCGGGGTCTAATCTTAGTGCAGAGTAAGCATCACTCTTATTCAGCATTGCTCCAAAAATTGACAGACTCTCCCAAATGTTTACTTAAAACTAATAAAGTATAATGTTCTTAATTTCTTTTGATGTTTCCTTAATGTTTTTTTAATGTCCAGCATTACTGTTAATAAACTGGAAGAACTTTTGTTCATTTCATTAAAGAAAATACACTCAATTTTTTCTCTTCTAACACATTGTTTTGTCTTGTTTACAAGTTTATATGCAAACTGTTTGAATCTGTTTATGACATCTCAACTTTGGAATGATTTGAAATAACCTGTCAGTTGAACAACTGAAACCAATTTTAAACACTTCAGCAGTTCATTAATTTCTATGCTCCCCGAATGTTACACAAAACTATTTATGCCAGCACTTAGGGATAATAAGATACTTGGCCCTGCAACTGTTTCAGTGGACATCTTGTTTTCTGTAAGAGCTACCTTGGTAAGCTCTTACTACAGCTCTGGTCAAGTACATTATGTAATCTATTAATATCTCTATTATTGTCACATTACACCTTCAGAGAATCTTTATATACGTTTTTATATATATAAGCATTTGTAAGCCCTGTTTAATTCAGTAGCTAATTGCCAAGAAATCTGTTTGTACCTACTAAAGAACTCTGTGTCTGTATTGCATTTATATTTTATTTAGTGACATTTCTAAATCACTTGTTCTGTTTAAGAAAACACAGATGCACAAAAAAATTGGGGTACATTCTTGTTACAAAGTAGTGGCAAAGAATGTACAAAAGAGAAGAAAACCATGCATATTTAGAATTGCAGAATTATTGTGACATTATCGTCTATGGATACATGAATAGTATTGTAGGAAACATGTTGTTCATAATAGTTGTGCCTGGGAAAAGATATTTGGTATTTTTATATGAATCACAGAATTACAAACTCCATAGTTGCAGCATGATTTTCATTTGACCTCTTCCTAACAGTCCTTAGTGAGGTAGAGTATTTACTACAATCTAGTATTCCACAAACAGCTCTTGGACATGTCAAACTCAGCTAAAATTGACTCCTTCTCTCTGATTCTTACATGATGTTAACACACATTTCAGCTCCAGTACTCTCTTTAACAAGCTTCCTCTTGCAGCTCTTGTTCTCCTCAACAATGATTACTTGCTTTTGGTAGGGAAGATCTGGGAAATCTCTCTTTAAAGGCTGTACTGAGACAGATCCTTATCTTGCATAAATCAGACTAATTCCACGAATGCAGTGAAGCTACACAGGTTTACACACCTGCAAAATCCTTCTCTGTAAATCTGTACAGCCTGACATTTCAAGGATCTCTGTACTCAATCTCTAGGACTCGTCTAGGGTTGGAACTTGAGAGCTTTGCTGGAGTAAAGCCAGACTGCTCCTCAGGAGAAAGGACCCACATATACCTCCAATTAATCCATGACTTCTACCTCCATTCAGAATGTTAAAATAAAATTAATTGTGCAGCAATATGTGTGTAACTGAAATCTATGTGGTTGTTAAAAGACTAAATTAGTGCTGAACTTGCTCCATCATTACACTGGTTGCACATTTTATATTGATTATGTATTATCAATGTTTAATTTTAAAAAAATTATTTTTGTTGTAATACAGGTTGTTGAAGGAAAGGGCAAATCTAAGAGAAATAAAAAACACTGTTGCAAAGTGCTAACATATTTTACAGGCACTTCCTTCTGCCAAGTGATCATGGATACTCCCATTTAATTTATTTTGAATATGTAGCTACCATCTCTCTGATATTTGAAAAAACAAGCAGCACCTCTAAAGGAACTGAATAGATTCATTTTGCTGAATTATTTTTTCCTCAAAGCTAAATCACTTTTTCTTTAGCTAGTATGTTAGTACCCAGAGAATTTCTTTTAATTCAGTCATACCTAATAAAGTTTAAAGGACTGGTTTCAGGGTTTTTTTTTGTTCACATTGGCATTTCTAGAAAGGAAATCACACATTACTCTCTTCTGACACAGTTACAGTAATATACAGTTGTACTCTCAGAAAGTAAATTACAAAACTGTTCTCCTGAAGGCCATCAGTTTAACATTACTCAAGAGGTTTGCTTCATAACTATTTGGCTGAGGTCCATGAGTGACATTTTTGTGTACACATCTGCACTTCTGCGCACACCTTACTAACAAAGCAGGCATTAGAATATGCCAATTAATGCTCCAGACTACATATGAAAGCCAGAAGTGGGATCTAACAACTGTCTTCAAAACTTTCCAGTTCAGTGTCCTGCCTTATAGCATCAGAAGAGCTTCACCTGGAAGGAGCACTGTGATATCACTTCTTCTGCCTCCCAGCCAACTGCTCCTTTCAGACAGAAAAAAAAGGAGCAGCAAACGTAACTATTCTCACCATCATATTATCTGGGACCTCTCACACCACTCACAGGCCTGTATAGTATTTTAAGATGAAGAAGACAGGCTAAATCCTGTATCTCATGCGTTTATTACACATCCATGAAAAGCAACATTCAGCAGTAGAAAAAATGGACAAAAAGCATTAAGAGAAAAAAAAAGTCTGAATTTACAACCAGACCTCAAATGAAACCTCCAGTGAAAACTTCCAGCAAATTCATGTGCAGATTTCAATTTGTTTTCTCATGCATCTCTGCAATAACTTCCTCACTGACATTTTTTAATGGTTGCTACTTCGTTGACTTTAAAAAAAAAAATTTAATCTATGGATCATATGAAGTAGCAAATGGGTGGAGTATTATCAGCCACACAGCCACAAAATTGTTTCAGACATGCAATATAGCCTTCTGTGATGCCAGTAAGATGTAAAAAATTGATGCTTAAAGATGAACAAAAAATTACAGGACTGCATATAACAGCTATTTCACAAGAATTATTGGAAAATAGGTTCCAAAAATGTATGGCTTTAAAATAAAAACAAAATGAAACACAACAAAACCCCTCATTGCCATTATGAAAATAAATGTCATTATAAATTAACATGTACTGCAGAGATTAAGTTTTTTCCTAAAATATCTTAAATCAAAATCCCCGTTTCAATTACTTTAGGCTTTTTTTTTTTGTTTTTACTTTTTAATTTCCAAACCTGCAATTTTCTATTGAATGTTTTCTGCAAGTCTTTGCCCAAATTTTCCATAAAATTTTCCTTCTTACTCATATGCAAGTCAGTTGTTATACATAGGTCAGCAGTCTGAAATTGAGGTGCCACAACAAGGTGTCTGCTATAAAATTGTGATTTGGGCAAAAGCCTGGTATCCACAAAACCCATTTCCATACAAGTCAGTTTGGCCTTATCAAAAACTAAGGAAAACACTTAAGTGGTTTTAATCAGCAACAAAGTAAAACTGATTTTTATTGTTAGTATTGTGGGATGCAAATCAGTAAAGTTAGTACTTTTTGGTCAATAGCCAGAGGCAGGCACCCCCACTAGTTCCATATATATTCAGGAGAGGATGAAATCTAACCATTAGCATGTCAAAAGGACAAGGTTTGGGAGAGCTAATCTGAACTTGAAGCAGGATAACAAGTAGTGATTAATAACCAAAAGCATAGCATGGTTTATGTTTTAGTCTGAATTTTAATAGACAGATGTCCACTTTATAAAAGCCATCTGCATAACTGCCACTGATGGAGACCTCTGGTGGCACTTCCAACAGAGAGGTCAGTGATTTCCGTGAACCTAGAGGACTGAATCAGTATGCCTAATCATGATAGTTATTGTTTTTTATGATAAAACAGTCATATTTATAACAATGTATGCCCAGTCCTGCACCCAGCACAATATAAACACTTGTCAGTTCTATGAAGTCTACTGCTGTCAATGCCGCTCCACAAGACAGAGCGCAGCACTTACGAGAGCACAGAAAAAGTACCACCTTTCTTTCTAACAAAGCAAAGGATTATGTCATACAGAAAGAAATCGTAGGAATTTGCACTGAAGACTCAACATGATAATGTAAGTTAGATGGATTTAGCTGTTCATTAGACTGATGTGTTTGGAAACCTAGGTAGTGTTGATAGTATTTCCTTGCAATACCTAAAGAATTATCAAACCATGATTAATTCTCTATAGCTTCTCCAGCTGATCTGACCCATCCCTACCATCAGCAGAGATGTAGTGCCTGCTTATCAACAACATTTTCATTTCACAGATGTCAAATTGGGTTGTTCCAAAGAAATGACTTCAAACATTTTTCCTTTCTTGTTAATTTAATGGTTGCTTAAAAACATAGTTATTATCACTGGTCTAAACCATAATCTCATGATCCTCCAACAATGAAAAAAGGCTTGGCATCGTATTTTCACATTCCACTTAAGATGAAAATGTTATCAGTATTGTCATCATAGCCCAACTAATGATATTTGCCAGTAACATGTGTACACTTTAGTGTCTGATCTTCTGTAGCAGAAGAAAAATTACAGTATTTAATGCAGGAGTTAAATAATTTTTATTTTCTTATTTTATATAACAATCATAAAGCTGAAAAAATAAAGTCAAGATAGAAGACTGATTATAGTAGTGAAAAACAGTTCATAATCATATTCAATGTTAAAATGTGCTATTCTAAAACTTGGACTTTACTGGTAAACGCACCATTTGCTCATGTTCTTTTGTGTTGTTGTGCATGTGATAATGTATACAGATTCTTCATCACTTCACTTTTCTGGGTGAGTAATTTTTCCTCTGATTTACTTGACAGTACAATTTTAAGACCTATGGGTTTTTCATAGGCTGAAGCAGAACAGTGTTGTTTCACATGGATATTATTCACCAAGCTTTTATTTAATTCTTCATAGTTTTTACTTTCAGGTAACCTTCCAAGTCTAGCAAAGTTATTCAACAGAACTTCCGGTCTGAGGTAGTTTAATGACAGGCTGATCAGTTTTAAACGTGCAGCAGTGGCTGGCATGTAAGTCTGAAGCAATTGTCAGGATTCATTAATAAAAAAGAGTAGATCATTTATAATGCATTAGATACTGCCTGGCAGGAGTGGAATGGGGGCAAGGGGGAGTTGTTTTATTTTTGGTGAAATAAGATAGTGAAAGTCAAGCGCTCTTTTTTTAAACAGGATTTCATTTTGGTCAGTCTTTCTTTACTGGCAGTCTGACATTTATTTTACATGAATTGCTAATGAAATTGTGAACAACTCCTACATAATGTATATCTTCAAAATATAGTCTTGAACTGAATGAGCAAGAAATACTATAGAATATTTTGACATTGCTGGTAATAGTGTCTTACTGTTAAGCACGTATTGGAATGCGCCAAAAATAGCCAGTAGCCTGCAAGAGCTTGTTTTCTAATCCTCAGATTGCAAACAGCAGCCTGTAGTTGTACATCAGTTGCACAAAGGATTAATTTAACTTAGAACACAAAGTCCACATTAGCTTGATGCTGTGCAAATGTAAGTTATTAGGCTATCAGGAGCTGTAGAGCAGAATAGCTCTGTTTTGGTGTTGCTGTTTCATCTAGTGTTAGTAACCAACTCTCACTAGGACAACAATAGGAATATTGGATCCTCATCCACCAGGTCAGGGAGGGCAGATTCTTAGAATATGATGACTTCCTTACTGCTCCGTAAGAAAGACAGTATCGTTATTGCAATTCTAACCCTAAACTCTGCCAAATAAAACAGAAACTTAAATCACTGAAGAGATGATCAAGGTTAACTTTTATGTACATAGCATGCTCACCTGAAATAATTTACTTCTTTTGGACTGCCACCGCAAACGTCCAGGACTATAACACTGCCTTAATTAACCAGTTCCTAATTTCCAGTTACCATAGAACCGTAATAGCCAAAATTATTACCACTCCTATGCAACGCTTTCCAGTTCCAGTGAAAACACAATTTTCAATCACTTTCTCACCTGCCTGAATACTGAGAAAAGTTGTACAGCTGCTGGTACTTGGCTGAACCCATGTTTTCAGTAATTCAAACTATAATTAGAATACAAACATTAAATTCAAACCAATATTAAATATTAACCTATCCCTAAGGTACTTCTTATTCATGCATCATGTAGCTTCCTATTTTTAGCCTTTAAAATATAATTCAGTTATTCAAGACGGTAAAAGTAATATAGATTTCTACTATTCCATTAATCTGACAACAAGGATAATGAAGTCAAAACTAAATCTTGATGTGATTAATTTGACAAATTAAGGGAACTGAGAGTTTATGACATTTGTAGTTGCAGAGAAAATCCTGTCATGTCAAGACATCATGACCATGAAAGTGTTTGATGGATAGAGTAAAATCCATTTCCTTCTCATCATTAAGAAAAGCCAAATTCATTTTTGTTCAAGTGATTAGGATATACCAGTGGGTATGTATTCATGAGATATATGTGTGTATAGCATATCATGATGAGATGACCTCAGCTAACAGCCAAATGACCATTCAGTCTCTCACTCAATCCTGCTCTTCAGCAAAAGATGGGGAGAAAGCAGGATAAGAAACCTTGTTGATAAGTGATCAACAAGTGATAAGTGATACCTCCATCAGGGAAATCACTTACCAGTTACTGTCTTGGACTAAACAGACTCAAGTCAGGGAAAATTAGATTCAATGTATTTTTAATTAAAATAGCAGATAACTGAAAACAAAAGGGCAGACATTAAAAAAATACCTTGCCTCCCCCTTTTCCTAGGTTCAACTTCCCTCCTGAACTCTCAGCTCCTCTACCCACCTCGAAAAGGCCATGGGGAATGCGGAATGAGGAATGGAGGATTATTGTCAGTATGTGACTTTTTCTCATTGTCATGCCTTCCTTTTCATATTTTTCTCCTGCTCCAGCATGAGCTCTTCACAGACTGCAGTTCCTTCAGGAAATACCCAACTGGTCCAGCATGGAGGTCCTCCACAGACTGCAGAGTGGAGATCTGCTTCACCATGAAACATCTCCACCTACTCATCTGACCTGGGTGTTCTTTCTACTTTTTCTCATTCTCTCTGTCTTTTTTTTTTTTTTCTCTTCTTTTTTCCTCCTCTCTGCTTGTCTGGTGTTTTCCGATCTTTCTTAAATACATTTTCACAGAGGTGTCACTAGCTTGACAGATGGTCTCAGCTATGTTCTTTGGTGGGTCTGTTGGAGCCAGCTGGAATGACTGTGTCTGGCACAGGGCAGCCGCTGACCTCTTCCCACATAGGCCACCTCTGCAGCCTACACCCAGTACACATACACAAACACACATCTGCTGCTGTGTAACATTTCAGAGTGTGTTGCAGTTCATTTTGAAACCTGTTCCAAAATTTGTAGGTTCAAAAGCAGAAAAAGTGTTGTTTCTCCCAAATATCTAGCCCTTCATTAAAATTATACAGGTAAATTGAACTCGTTAGCTCCTAAAGTCTGGTACCTTACTACCTGCATTTACTAGAATTGTCTCGAGGTCCTGTCTTGTTACCTGCAGCAGTGGAATGGCTGCCTCACTGAGGACTGCCACTGCTTCATTCCATGTGGGTTTTTCCTCTTTCAGATTCCTCTGGTCTGGGAGTGTCCCTTCATTAGTGTGGTGCACAATGAATGGGGTCCCTGTAGATTACTATAGGGGATGATAGCCGAGGAAATAAATACAAAACACCCTCAGAAAACTCTAAGCTCTGGGTTGGTACAGAATGGTTGCAAGATCCATCTCGTTCAGCAACACCTTAATCTTACTCCTGCCACTTCCAGCTGTGCCAAGGGAGTGAGCAGGTGGTAAAATAGCAGAGGACTTTGAATAAGGGATGCACCCACAGCCTTGAAGGGGGTGCATGTCAAAATAACATTGAAAAGCATAACAAAGCCAACCTTTAATAATTAATCAAAATATCACACTTTTTGGGGTAGGTTTCAAAACACTTGTTTCAGCTTCTCTCTTTGATGCCACTATCTCATGATTCTGTTGTCCTTTCCTTTTTACAGAATACAGCCTTTTATGAATGGGCCAGGCTAAGAAACAAGAATGAAGAGACTCATTTCTAATTCATACAAAACTTGATATCTTTCCTGTAAGTGGATCAACTTGTAGGCAATATCTTTAGGTCATTTGCAGCCACCTCTGACAATGGGGGATGTAACAACATGCCCTTTTCCATCCAGATAACTGTATTCCATCAGTATGTAGTTTTTATAAAGAATATGTATGTTCATGAGATATCAGATTAGAGGATTTATTCTATAACAGAGGTTCATTCTTTATCATTTTGAAAACATGATATTCTATGAAAGTGTTTTTAGTTTCCCCTAAAACTTATCACTGATGTCCTGATGGATAAAGGGGATCTATGCCAGGGAGGCAGAAAGGCGGAATAATCTGAGAACCACCAAGAACATTCTTAAAAACGTTTTTATAGCGTATGCAACATATGTCAAAAATGGGAGAGACAAGGGCTGAGGGCTTTTTCAGTACTCTCTGTCAGCCCACGCCAGTTCATCCATCCCAAACCCACAGGAACAGAACTGGAAGACTTATTACACCACCATGTATTTTTATCATGTCCTTTCTGCCACTTTGTATGTGTATGTGGTGGTTTGACCTTGGCTAAAGGTCAGGTACCCACCAAGTCGCTCTATCACCTCCCCCCCCCCCCCCCTNCCCCCCCCCCTTTTTTTTTTCTCAACACGGCAAAAAGACGGAAAGAAAATAAGATAGGAAAAAGACCAACACTTGTGGGTAAAACAAAAGTAGTTTTAATGTAAGCAAAGCAAAAGCAAAGAAAGGTCTGCATACAGAAGCAAAAAGAAAACAGATTTATTCTCTACTTCCCATGAACAGGTGATGTCAGGCCTTCTCAGGAAACAGGACTCAGATATGTGTAGCAGTTGCCTCAGAGGACCAAGGGTGACCCCACCCCCTTCCTCCTTTCTCCCAGCTTTATACTGAGCAGACGTCATATGGTCTGGAATATCCCTTTGGTCAGCTCGGGTCAGCTGTCCTGGTTGTATCCCCTCCAAGATCTTGCCCATCCCCTCCCACTGGGGAGGGGGGGTGGGGGATGGGGGATGGGAATGTCAGAAGGAGCCTTGGTGCTGTGTAAGCACTACTCAGCAGTAACCACACCACCATCAACACCCTGCCAGCTCCCAACACAAAACACAGCAGCACGAGGGCTGCTACAGGGGAAAACCAATTCCGGCTCAGCCAGACCCAGTACAGAATACAAAAATGAAGAAATTGTGTCTTTCTGTGTACTATGTTTATATGCATTCGTGCACTTAATTTCTCTTAAGATCACACAGAAATCAAGACAATGCCACTCAAGGTTCATATTAATCCATCCTTCTAAAACCATTATCGGAGATCAAAGGAGAAAAACAAATATTTGGCATATTTGTCAGACCATCTGAAAGTCTAATGAAAAAGAAAATTATTATTAAACTGTCAAGAGGCATTATTTCTTACATTTTTAAAGGGCAGTTTATGTTTTTCATGGTTCAAATTTAAAATATGCTTTTAGTAAGAAGCTTTAAGATTCTTTATTGTTTTAGTAATCTGGCTGTTTTTCACTGACATGTTTTATCTTTTTGCTGATATTTAACTAGTGACAAGGAGAGATTATTTTGGCTAGATTAAGACACAAAGTTAAATGATGAAATAAGCCTTCAAGCCCCTGGCATTACAGCTAGAAGTATCGCTTCTCTAAATCTCTAACTGCCTATAAGTGGTTATTCTAGCTCCTTCACAGATACTCATATTCACATATGGCATTAACTTTGCAATCCAAATCTAAATTCAAGATGATTATGTGAAGTATGATTAATTTTTAATGCAACAACAAAGCAGAAAATGTAGGAAAAAAAGAGTATGTAACTTGGCTGAACACTTTGAATTATCATCTTCTTTGAAATAAAGGAGAATCCTGAAATATTTGCAGTGCTAAATAAGCACTTGTCATAGCATTTTTAGAACACAAGTCTTACAGAAAGTGTTTGTGAAAAAAGCAAAAGAGACTTTAGGTGTTGAGGGATACCTTGGTATCAATATATTACTTTTCTAAATGATCCTATCACCATATCTGAGGGCTGATTTGTGGTTGATTGGTTTGGTTTTTAATCTGTCCATGTTAAAGTGACAGCAGTAACATAGTTTAAGCCAATATAAGGTGAAAAGTTTCCCAGACAGAACTAAGTCCATATGTTAGAAAAACAGGGCAACTTTCTGAGCATAGAGACTCTTCCTTATGTCTGAAATGATAGGAGGATATTTTACCCACATTCTGTTTCAGATCTGAAAAGGAGTTTTTGTGCCCCAAGACTTCTTGTGTTATTCTACACATATTTTTTGGACTAAGAAAATTAAAGTACCTTCCTTTCAGCAGTTACTTGTGAACAAGACTGTATTTCTTTCTCAGTGTGGATTTTGCAATGTATTTTTATGCTCTGCATAACTTAATGAAAAGGATTCTCTGGGTTTACAACTATAGAATATTCACATATATACTAGTGAGCACTAGACCTTGACCTCATTTAGTCTGATCTAAGTTCAACCCAAAATTTAGCTGAGTTTTCAAGGAGTTTATGTGATGAAATGTACAAAAATCTGCCCCAAACAGACAGCAAAAGAACCCTACTAAACAATACTTTCTCTGAAATTTCAACATCATTTACTTTGTCTCACTGTGGTTCGTTTAGGATAGGCAAATATATGTTTTTTCCCTTTGGAGGAATTTAAAACAGAAAACATGTAAATAACAGGGTGAATTACAGACTGGAACAAGATGTAGTAGCTGAGATATTGCCAACGTAAGGACTACTTAGTGAGCAGTGGACCAGTGAAGACTAATCCCTACAGTAAATCCTACCCCACACTTTATGTGTTTGGAAAAAGCAACAGAGAATGAGAAAATGTTCTCTGCCATGTTATAAATAGTACAAAAGGACAATGAAGGGTTTTAATCCATCAGCCAACTTGTTTGGTGCTGTTGCAATTGCTGTTTTACTTCCCATCCCTGGAAGGACTTTGGGCTCTGATGCATTCATGTGAAGCTGTAAGTGGAGACTTGTACTGGGCTGGTGAAAGCAGCCCCACTCACACTTACCCCTGGCCCACAGCCCCACAGGGGTGAAGAGAGTATTGATTTGCTTGTGTGTCTCTCCTTATGAAGTATAAGATAAATTAATAACAGTATTGTGGAGAGGGTGCACAAAGGGCTGGCTTTAGAGAGTGTGAACGTGAATATGTGTGTCTCATCACAGTCAGGTTCATGATGTGCTCATGGCATGGCACAACTAGACTACAATTAATTCACAGGACAGGGATCATTCAGGAAACAAGTATGCCAGAAATAGTTCATTTCTTTCTTACGACATCCATTTGGTACCTCATCAAAGCAATGACTATAAAACTGCAAGTGTTTTAGCTGCCTTTTCAAAGTACTGCAGTGTCCTGGGTTTGTGTCTGTGTGGCAGAGGTTTTGGTAGTGGTGGAGGGGGTTACAGAGATAGCCTCTGTGAGAAGCTTCTCAAAAGATCCCCTGGCTCCAAGTCAGAGACCCACCTCTGGCCATGGCCGAGCCAATTAACAATGGTGGATGTACCTCTGTGGTACCATATTTAAGAAGGGCAACCTGGGAGGACAAGTTGTAGTTGTAAGAAGGAGTTGTGAGGAGGACACCTCTGTGAACACCAAGGTCAGTGGAAGAGGAATGGGGTGGAGTGGCGCTGGTGCAGAGCCACCCTGCAGCCCATGGTGGGAGGACAGGGTGTCCCCCTCCAGCCCGTGGAAATCCATGGTGGAGCACATGTCCACCTGTAGCCTGTGGAGGACCCCACACAGGAGTAGGTGGCTGCGACTGAAGAAAACCAGGACTCTGTGGCAAGCCTTCACTGTTCAGCGCTGGGAGGATTGGAACATGCAGAGGTAACCCACATCAGAGCAGCATGGGAATGGCTGTGGCCCGTGGGAAGGACTCACATGAGAGAAAGTTCATGGAGGACTGTCTCCTGTGAGAGGGGAACCATGCTGGAACAGGAGAAGAATGTGGGGAGTTCCCCCCTCCCCTGAGGAGGAAGAAGCGGCAGGACTGACCGTAATGCCCCCATTCCCTGCCTCCTGTGTCACTGTGGAGGAGTAGGTAGAGATATTGGGAGTAAAGCTGAGCCTGGGAAGAAGGCAGGGGTAGGCAGAGATATTGGGAGTAAAGCTGAGCCTGGGAAGAAGGCAGGGGTAGGTAGAGATATTGGGAGTAAAGCTGAGCCTGGGAAGAAGGCAGGGGTGGGGGAAGGTGTTTTTAAGATGTAACAATGCTTCTCACTGTCCTGCTCTGTCTGTTAAGTGTGTTGCTAGTGTCTGAATTACATCTATGTTTTTTTTCTTCCCTTAAGGAGGCTGTCTTTTGTCCATGACCGTAATGGGTGAGCAATCCTTCTCTGTCGTTATCTCATTTCCCGAGACTTTTGCTTTATTTTCTTCTTCTCATCCCTGAGGGGGAAGGGGTGAGTGAGCATCTGCGTGGTGCTCAGTTGTTGTCTGAGCTCAAACCACTACATGCAGCATGAGCTGCTCGTCCAACTGTGGTTTTGAGCCTATATTGATTTAGGCTTATTACATAAAAGCAAGACAGATTTTTAGAATTCCTCCTAACAGGAATGACTGATCCGTTCTGTGTATTATCAAGATAAATTTTAGAAGTCTTGATTAGTGTATAAGCAATCTCATCAGTGGGTTTTATTTGGATAATGATGGTTTTTTTGATGCCTCAGTACTGAGACCCTTTTCAATTCATGATTCCTGTCTTCTTGTAGGTCTGTACATTTTGTCAGTGCTGAAACCTTTACATTGCTTGCTTTTTCTAACCTGATGAAAGCCTCTACCCATTCTTTAAATCAGTTCTTCTTATACAGCCACCTTATGTTTGTCTGTGCAGAAAAGCATCAGACACATAGTTATTTATGGTTCAGAAACATGTACTCAATGGGCTAAAATCTAAAGCATTTTATCAATAGAAAAACTGAGGAAAGTCCAGCTCTTACTGAGATTGTTTTCTCTCATTTCATTATGTGAAGGAGACCACCATACATTTGATCTGTACTTTTATAAAGTTATGTTATATATGCAGTAAAGCTTTTTAGAAATTTTACATTACTGGGGAGATCGGGTCTTATCTTTTAACCACAAATAAATACAAAATAAGTAAAGATGAACAAAGAACATTGAGCTGTTTTTACCTCTTCTTTGGAAATTTTCAAATAATATACTGTGCTTATTTACACTTACAGCTTTCTTTGTACACCTGAGCTTCAGCTGAAAGTGACTGCAAAGAGGTTGTATATGGAAAGAATTCTCCATGGATCTGTAAACTAAGCCAAAATAAGATTTCCAGCCTTATTTTCCCAAGTGGTTTAGGCCCAACACACTCTTAATGCCTCAGACATACATGTGAGCTTCCATCATAATTTTAAGCGGCTTCATCTCTCTTTTGTCCTGATTCCTGAGAGTGAACATGAGTGGGCTTCAAATCAAAGAGGAAAGACACTTTCCAGAAACTGACCAGATGAACAGACCAGGAGATCTAGCATCTTTAAGCAACCTAAAGAAACTTATTAAGTTAGGTTGTAAAAGAAATTTCTATCTCCTGATCATTCCAGACCAAAGCCTGCTCATTTAACTTGACTATAGACTCCTGGGACAGTCTTAATCTCTGGTTTCTGCAGTAAATTCATTCTCACGACTGCTATTTTATAAACATTAAATCTCCTTTTTTTTTTTGGAAGAAAGGTTTGCATCCATTTGACCTTATATTTTTAATATCACAGGTTTTGTAACCCATCTGTAACTTTGCTACTTATTTTCCAAAACAGTGAAAGTATGGAGTGTCTTCTTACATTGTGTGTGCAACAGAGAATGGAAGCATGCAGGATCCAGACTTGGCCAAACACTCTCTGCCACCACTACAGCAACTATTTTGTAGTGTGTTAACATTTAACTATGCCTGTTTGTCAACATGCAAAAAAGCACTGCTTCATCTATACCATGCTTTATACACATTTTTCAGTACTATTGTCCATACTACTTGGCTGCCCATAAAGACAGACTCAGTAGAAAGAGACTGAGTTATGGATGGGAGACAAAGAAAAATGGGTAGACAGACTCCAGTCTTATATCTTACATATAGTTGATTAGCTTTAAAGTGAGCAACAAATAGTCTATGAATGGCTTTCAAAGTTATCCTCTCTTGATTTCTCAAATAAAAGTTTAAATTTCATACATTTCCACAGATTAAAAGTTAAAAGAAGAGTTTTGGATTAAGTCAGTGAATTCATATTCATTATTTGAATTTTTGTTTCATTTTGAATTTTTTTTGATTCAGACTGTTCTTTGTACACTACCAATGACTTCTTGTGTCAAAGAAAGTTCTGTTTCAATCACAGTTCTTCTGATATAGAAAAATGTCAAAACAGGAAAGTTGAGGGAAATAAACCGAAATATATATTTTTTTTTCAAAGAATAGTGTCAGAATTTGTTGATGTAAAAGAAAAAAAAAATAATAAAAACATTCTTAAGAAACTTTATTTATCTTATATATTTTTTAATCTACTTTCTATTAGCCTCCTTCATGGAATATAGTGTCTTATGATGGTATTTTCATGACATTAAATCACAATTAATAGAATCGCAGAATAGTATCTACAGGATATCTGACTAAAAAAAGCTGAATTCTTTAATTTGATATTGTATGTTGCCTAAACCTGTAAATAAACCTGATCTGTACTATTAAAGTGAATGCATGTGACAAAAACGAATTCACAAAACATTATAGTATTGCAAATTCTTTCTCTACAGCTGAAGCTTTTCTAGGATGTGTGTGATCAGAATATAGAAAATGTCATAACAGTAGAAATCTGGAAGTAACTAAAATATTTTTTGCTGTGATGATAATTGCACGTTGGAATAGGTTACCCAGAAAGGCTGTCCAACCTCCATCCTTGGAGAGTTGCCCTGAACAATGTGGTCTAAATTCAATATTGACATTGCTATGAGCAGCAGGTTAGACAAGAGACTCCCCCCTCAAGCCTACTTAAAAAGTATTAGTGAAAACTCGTAGTGGCATGACAAATCAGATGGCAAGTAAGAGCAGTAAGAAATGCAGTCTAAGAAATTCAAAATTAAACAACATTATATATGCTTTGGAAATTACTGGTTCATCAAAATCTTTACTCAAAATAAGTTTTTTGTTTAAGTTTTTTGTTTAAGTAAATGCCTTTTCAGCCAGCAAAGACCATCCCTTTCTCCTATTGGTGAACTGGAAGATAAAAATTATGAGAATTGATAAGCCACTCCACAATTTAATCAAATTCCAGTAGAAAACAAGGTGTATAAAAATAAGAAAGGAGAAGAGGAAATATTAGAAAAGAAAAATTCACACTTAATGATACCCTTCTCTCTCATGTGATATTCAACTACCATCATTCTTTCCAAAAATTCAGACTGCAGTCTGGTTGTGTTAAGAAAGAATCAGTAACCAATTATTGATGGGAGAAAGAATGGGTCTAACAGGTTGCTTAAATTTTTTAAAAAAGGAAGAAAAAAAAACCACATAAAAAACTAAACCAAACAAAAACCCCACAAAACCCCATAAAGGGAGTTAAAAGAGGAGGGAAACAGAAGTAACAGCTGTATTGTCAGTCTTACTTCACTTTGTAGTATCAAAGAAACACTTGTCTACATCTTCCATAGCCACTTCACTTGTACTCTAAGTGACCGGTTACAGTGGGCTTAGAAGTGCAGCAGCTGCCTCATGGCAACACAGTCCTGGGACTGTGATCATTTGTTTCTGACAGGAGACTGCAGAAAAGTGTTATTACTGGGTGCAAATGTTTGCGGTTTTTTATTGGAGGATATTTTTAACTCTATGCAAAATATACAGAAAATTTACAATAGGAACATCAATTTACTCATAAGTGCAATTCTGCCAAAGACGGGACAGAAAGGTGAAAACATATCAGTAAATTAGTGTGTCATTAAAAATCCCCAAATTCTTTTATTTGCTTGCAAGCACTGGGTAGGGCAGACAACAAACGAGTGATAGTGGGAAACCCAGGGGCCATGGTACCCTCTAGCATGCTCAGGTGCCCTTGCCTGTGGGGTGGATGCTTGGGGCTGGCACAAGGTGCAAGGTAGGGCTCCCTGAGCTCTGCATGACACATGCCACCCCCAGCAGTGACCCAGCATGTGGGGAAAGTGCATTGCTGTTGAACCATGACCTGTTATTTACTCTCAGGTGTGACTTTTTCTATCTTAGTTTGCTGCTGTGAAAGACCCCAATTAACCTCCTTAATTCAAGGTTGCATTTTGCTCTAATGTATGTCAGGAAAGTCAGTCTGTACCTAAGTGGAAGAGGATCAGTTGCCTGAGGCATTTTCAGCTAAGTTCTCAGTGTTTATTTCCTGTCTCATAATGAGTCAATTTCTTAACTGATGGAGTAGATGTCATTCAGTTATGAAGCAAAACAAAATTACTTCCTTGAAAGTGTGCATTTTCACATCCGAGGTAAATCACAACATCATAAAACACTCTGTTAAACTTACTAAGGTCTTTGAGATCATCTGTACCCTGATTTGCAAAGAAATGCTTGAGAGCACTGCTTCTAGATACACTTCATTTGATATATTTTGGTACGTATTGCTGCTGTGTGTACACTACATTAGGTCAGTGCCTACATACCTGCTAGATGTACCACAATGTCAGAAAGATTTCAACTAAATTTATAAGTAAAGATTTATCTTTGCTGAAACTAAGACTATTGTGAAATATTAAGCGTCTTAATACAATTAAGACACATCAGCTAGCATCATGTTAAAAAGATCTTAACATTTATCTAATATCTAAGTAGCTAAGTATGCTGTCACTCTAAGGATGTGCAGGATGTTCCTTTACCCTGGAATACACAGTCATCATTACAGCCCCCAAAGGGTATTTGTACATATACCTAAATATTCAAGGTAACATAGTGGGCATCTGCTATAGGCAGGATGAACAAGTGGATCAGACCCACTACAGACAGATAGGAGTAGCCTCAAATTTTCAGGCCTTGGTCCTTATGGGTGTCTTCAATCATCATCTGCTGGAGAGACAACCTAGCAGGACTAAGGGGGCCCAAGAATGTTGGTTAGCATTCAAATATCACCTCCTCCAAGCCCAAGTGCCATCCATCCCAATGAGCAGGAACTCAGGCAAAAATAACAGGAGGCAAAAGATGATTAAGGGACTGGAACATCTCTCTTGTGAGGAAAGACGGAGAGATTGGGACTGTTTCACCTGGAGAAAAGAGTGCTCATGAGATCCAATTAGTGTATATAAATAGCCAAAGGGTGGGTGTAAAGAGGATGGAGTCAGACTCTTCCTGGTGGTGCCCAGTGACAGGACCAAAGGCAATAGGCACAAACTGAAACACAAGAGGTTCCTTCTAAACACCAGGAAACACTCTTTCACTGTGAGGGTGACCAAGCACTGACAGGCTGCCTGGAGAGTTGGTGGAGTCTCCATCCTTGGCGATATTCAAAAGCTGTCTGGACATGGTCCTGGGCAAGTGGCTGTAGGTGGCCCTGCTTTGGAAAGTGAGTTGGACCAAATGACCTCTGGAGGTCCCTTCCAATCTCAGCCATTCCATGATTCTGTGATTCTGTGATGCTAGGTCTTTGCCAGGGTAAAACTGCCATATGGAATCCACAAGTGATTTTGCATCTGTAAATCTTCCTTCATCCCTTTGTGGCATTTGACAAAGTTAGTTAATCAAGACTAGTGTAATGGATTTGAAGACCAGGGGGGACCATTATGATCATATTGGCTCACAACACAGACTGTGGAAAGTCACAAAGTAATTTCTTCATCAAAACTATAACTACAGGATGCATTTTTGAAAGAAATACTGCCTTCATTTAGAGACTGCAGGTGATGAAAAGACCACTGTGTCCCCAAATAGACTCCTTCAATCCTTAATTATCCCTTTTTCTAAAAATCTGTGACCTAGTCTAGCTTTACCTTCTAGTCATTGTGTCTCTCATGACAATTTGTTAGATTAAAGAGCTGTCTGCACTTAGAAGCCATGGTCATAAAGAGGCATGGCTTATTTCTAAGCTTCTTGAACATCTTTCAACCATAACTGTAAGAGTGCTTTCAAGATCATGTGTACAGCTCTCATCATGTGAGTAGGTTTTTTTTGGGACATTTAACTTTTCAAGTAGCACTACTGAACTGAATATAATGAAGCAGGACAAAGTTTTTTGTCAGTGGTCTTTATGATGGAGTATAGCCTTGAACCATACCATATTTCATAATCAAGAACTGTGTTCACTCTCTTAGTTACAGCACTGCCTCCAGAGTTCACATGCAGTTGATCATATGGTGAAAGACCGTTTTATCATCCAAGCAAGAACACAATGCTTCATCTTACAAATCTGATGTACACTCCTTACTCCCAAGCAGATAACCTTCCAGCATCAACTGTACCCCCATAATCCCTGTCCCAAACTCATGCAGACCAAAAAATGCTGGTTTATGCTTTATGCTCAAGAAATATTTTTTTTGTTTCCCTACATATAAACCATAACTGAAATCCCCTGCAGCACTTTTGCTACCATTCAGGTGATTTAAATGTCAAGCACAGGAGGTACAGATTGTTTGGGAGAACATACTAGCAACTAAGCCATGCTTCTTGTCTTCCCAAACACTGGTTCACCAACTCAAGTCTTCATTTAGCAGTGGGGCTTGGTTAAAGCCTAGCTCTGAAACTTATTATCGAACTGCTTGATAACCAAAACAGGCCATTCTTAGCAGCTGTCTTACCCACACACAGAAGCCTTAAGTTAGCACCTGGATGCAGCTGTCCATGCAAGTCCCACTTGAGTGGAGCCCAGAGTTATTCAGAGCCTGTCCAGGGCTTGCCAACAGGGTTTCACATAAATCCCTTTTTCTGTGTAGTCTTGGCCTTCATTACACAACTGTAGGAAAGCACCAGTTGTAACTGAAGGGAAAAAATAAAAGACACATTCAGTCTGAACTTCTATCTTGTAAGACTTACTGCCTCAGATGATGACAAGTAAACATTGGAAAAAGGTATATGTAGGAATCCTTCACCTATAGCCCCGAAATGTTTCGGGCCCCTCACTACAGAAAAGACATTGATTTACTCGAACGTGTCCAGAGAAGGGCAACGAAGCTGGTGCAGGGTCTGGAGCACATGTCGTACGAGGAGCAGCTGAGGGAACTGGGGGTGTTTAGTCTGGAGAAGAGGAGGCTGAGGGGAGACCTCATCGCCCTCTACAACTACCTGAAAGGAGGTTGCAGAGAGCTGGGGATGAGTCTCTTTAACCGAGTAACGAGTGATAAGACAAGAGGGAATGGCCTCAAGTTGCACCAGGGAAGGTTTAAACTAGGTATTAGGAAGTATTTCTTTACAGAAGGCATTATTAGGCATTGGAATGGGCTGCCCAGGGAGGTAGTGGAGTCCCCATCCCTTGAGGTGTTTAAGAGTAGGGTTGACATAGAGCTGAGGGATATGGTGTAGCTGGGAACTGTCAAAGCTGGGTTAATGGTTGGACTAGATGATCTTCAAGGTCCTTTCCAACCTAGATGATTCTATGATATGTTTCCTGTTTTACTTCCCCAAAGAGACTGCGGAACTTTCATCTTTCTGGATATTGGGTCATTTAATTTTGAAACTAGCATCCAAACTTGGTACTATTTTCTTCATGAAAATTCTACATACTTGTACTGGCAATTGAAAATTCCCTCATTGATAAGTGGATGCAGAAAAGGCTAGGCCATGAAAGTTATTGACACAGTAACACAGTACAAAGGGCACTATACCTAGCCTCATATTATAAAGCAGAAATGTAACAGTACTTGCTATACATGCTGCTCACTGTCTCTTGGTTTTTGAATAACGAAGGGTCTTTTCACTTCTCCTTGAATGAAATATCAGGTCATATACTACAGATGTAGGCAGAAGTCTACAATGTGTTTAATTACTAAACATCCAAGTGAATAGCTAAAACCAAAGTGGTGGGTGAGAAGGAAGCATTAAAAAGACACTATCCTTCATTATTTACCTCAAATTGTTTTTTTCTCTTCAAATGGGATTTTATATATAACTTAAACTGCTGTAGAATGCTAAGAAGCTTTTGTGACATTAACATTTACCATGTGATAGGATATTATCTTATAACCTTTTGATTGAAATTATTTCAGGTACTTTCATAACATAAAGTGAGTTACAATTCTGAGCAAAGGGTGTCCATAGCCCATAATAAATAAAAAGCAAGAAAAATGTAGAAATAACACAAGCGACCCAGCAATTTAAGCACACATCTATAGTCATACCACTGCATACAGATATCTGTTATACATCTCAAATCTTGTTAAAAATTTATGATTCTGAGAATATTTACTATATATCAGGGTAATAACAGGAATAGTTGTAAGTTTTGATCATGTTGTCAGTAAAAAATAATTTCCTTTCTCCACTTTAAGATTGTTTTTAATTATGTGATTGGCTAATAATAGAGCAGAATTAAAAGTTCAAGTTATTTGTTAGGGTTTTTTTCCAAATTACCTGATGTCATATTTCAAAATCATTCATCATAGTCATAGATACACTCTTATGTGTCTGAAGTGTTATAAGTGAGTACAATTAGCTCAAACTGGATTAAGCAATGCTCTGTTTTTTCTTTTAGTTAAAGGCCAACAAATGAACAAAGCTTAAAGTGTAACTTTCCCTCAGGAGAACAATGCCATTCTCTCTGAAGACTTTGCTTGCCAGAATAGTCATGAAAGTGCCTATGTTCTAAGCCATGGAAAACTTTGAATCAGCACAGGAAAAAAAAAAAAAAAAAAAAAGGATATTTATGACACAGTTCATTTATGAAAATTTTAACAATAAAATCGTTGTACTATGCACTCTGAATGCACATTTTTCAATGAACTATGAACTCGTTACATGAGAGTTTCAAGAGTGAAAGAAAAGAAGAAATTTGTTTTCACTCATGACTAGTGCAGTGACCTAAATACAGATCCAGTTAAGGTGGACGAATCTTTTGAGTATTCAGTTAGAATGAGAACTACCAGTCTGGACTACATTTTCATTTCAGCAGTAACTACCATGCCATCTCAACAAGCTATTGTTCTCCTTTTGAGACCAGAATGCTTTAAGTTCTAAAACCTGAACTAACATTCTTTCATATGAATTCTAGAGGCAAAACCCCCCTTCATTAGAAGCAAGTGTTATATAGTGTCTTCACTTCTAACAAGTTTGGTAGACCTGCTGCACAAGTTTCTAAAATCAGGACAGACCATGGAGGTCTGTTACGGAGGCTTCCAAATAAACAACCCACCACCAATTTAAAAAAATAAATAAATTTATTTTTTGATAAAACCACCAATCAGCCCTCCGTAAGTCACAGATCCGGATGTCCGCAAGAGGAGGACAGAACAACTTTTGGAGTCTAACAATAACCCAAACTTCACAAAGCCCCACTTCCCCGGGGGGGAGGAAGCAACCCCAAACAAAACTTCACTTCTAAGGTTTAACGAGAACCCGAAATGTAAACAAAGCTTCTAAGGTTTAACGAGAACCTGAAACGTAAACAAAGCTTC
>ML997789.1:962031-976084 GCA_010365825.1 Otus sunia
CAAAGGTCTCAGGTACTGCGAGACCTTAAAAACAGAGACAGCCAAAAGTTGCCACGTCTCAGCAGCCAGGAAGCTCTGTTTTCACTGGGCGGATGCACCTGCCACAAGGTCCCACTGAAGAAATTATGTCTACTCTAAAGAATCATATTTTCTCCCCTAGTAAAAGGACACAAAACTAAGATTCACTGCAAAACTTAAAGACAGAAAGAGACAAAACATAATTCTACAATATACAGGTGTCTCTGAGGTGAGTCACCGTTTCTCCATTGAGGAAAGCTTAATGTTGGAAATGGAAAAATCTATTAAAGCAGTCAAGCTTTGTGCTTATACTGCGCTCATCTGTGTGTTTAATTAATTGTAAGAAGTTGCCCTGGTGATTCACATGGAAAGAATCCTACCAGAAGACTTACATTATCTTCTGAGTGTATACTAATCCAAAAATCTATTGTCCTGTGATTTTCAGCAGTGTTTCTAACTCTTTTTGGAAACTGAATCTCAAACTTTTCATTTGAAAATAAACCTGTGTACTTCATCTGTATTAAGTTGTCAGAGCTCAATAGATGTCTTGTAGACAAACACTCAGTATGCCTTTCTCTGTCTCCATAGATACCTCCATATGAAATAGTGTATACAGGAAGCACAGGTTTTTTATGTTTTGTCCAGCTTCTTTGAAAAGATTAAAATAGCTGTAAACAACCGAACTCTGCAGTAATATTTTATGACTTCTTCAGTTATTAGAAGCTTCTGTAAGAGCATGTTCAGGAAGGAGGGGTGGGTGTTACCTTTATTTTACTTAAAAGTTGCAGATGGTATGTGCTAATAGTAATACCAGACATCATGCATTAGGCATAGAGATGTTGAGACTAATGAAAGTGGCATATGTTTACTATAAGCCTTTATGTAAACCTTCACCACTACCACATGTGATTCTTATGTGTAGCCTAACACACTCAGTGGTGATACTGTAATGATGACCTTCTTTGTAATGGCAGGAGAACACTGGACAATGATTTGGCAAACCTTTCAGACATGCACAGAGAAAAAGAGAAGAGTGATGGTGTGGCCAGCTTGGCTGGGTAAGAATAGCAGTCTTCTGTGAAGGCTCTCAAGAGGCAGACAGCATTCAGAAGAGGTATCGGGCTTTACAAGCTATCAGTATCACATTATATTCTAACCTCAGATCTCTGAAACATATAGTCACATATTACTTTTATTGGGAATATATTATTTGCGGTAACATGAAATTATGCAAGTGCAGGCAGTGTTTACATTTATCTGTATAGCTTTAGGACATGTAAACAAAACAAAACCATTTATTTTTCTTTGCCAGAATGCATTTTTCCCTCTTTCTAAACTTGTTGGGGAGTAACTCAATGTATTTGTTATTTTTACTAGAAAATAAATTGTGATACCTGTTGAAGAGTGAAGAAAAAAATGCAACCAGCAGCATCCAGTCATTTGAGTGCTATAATTTCCTTGCTGTTTATCATTCAAATCGTATCTCCTTACTGTTCAGGCTCTCACACCTCTGTCTATCTGGTAACTGATGTAATCATTGCACAGTCAATGGGGTCTCCCTAGCAATTATCTAACCCTCTACAGCACTTTAGGATTGTGATGTGAAATTGTTTAACTCTTACTCTTTCCAAATGATGTTTAAAATCCCCCACTGTAACTCTGAGAACTCACAATACATATTTCCAGTCCTGGATCTTCCTATTCTCAGTCAAGGCTTGTACAGAAAGACAACATTTTAATCCATTTTCATTGCACTCCAGAAGCCTGAAATATTCCTGATTCTTACAGTGTAAATTTTAAAGTATATCTTCTGTCATCTCTATCGCAGAGAAACCTTACTAACATAGTGTGGTCATTGCAACAGTGCTGATTATTTCTAGATCTTTTTCATAGTGGATACAAATCAATAATATATGTCTATTTTTTAAGTTCAACTATACACCACTTCACACTGCTCTCACCCTTTCCTAGCATTTACAACGTTTATCCAGAGAAAGAATGTAGTTACCTTATGCTGTAGGGTTAACTCTGGTTGGCAACTAAGAACTACAAAAAAGAGAAAAAAGTGGTTTATTGTATCCTTGAAGACTCCCTGGCCAGGAAAAGAAATTGCTGCAGATATATACTATTCAGTGGCAAACATTATGAAGCGCACAACTACCTAAACAAGTGGAGACATTAGCAAAACCATATTGTTTATATAACATTAGATATTATCCTCAGTTAAATTATTTATTTGCAAAATTGACGACACGGAAGTCACGGACATTAACTTAGACGTTCAATGTGAACAAGTTAAAGCCACTTTATTAAAGGCTACACAGCAATTTATACACTACCCCGAGCTTCACGCGCCGCTATCTTATTGCTAATAGGCTAAAGCTACTTGTTCACGCGCCCTTCTGCCCTCTATGATTGGTCCCAGTGTGGTGTCCACGCGCTGCTCTCCCCCCAGGTAGAGCCCCTGTTTTCGACATTCCAACGTCTTTATCTCTTGGGCAGGAGTGTAGTTTCTCAGGTCGTCTTGGCCTTGTTTATGTCCTTGAACACAGCTGCAGCTTGCTGTTACAGTGAGGCCCCTTGGTCTGGATCACTCACAACAAGTCTGCTATTTCCCACAAAAAATAGGCCTACATCTGCACCAAAGCCAGTGGTACCAGTTTCCAACATCTCAAGCCCCAAGACAGAACTCCTGTTGCTCCAAAACTTTGTCTTGAATTTGGCTAAAGTGCAAATCTCCATTCTTTCAAACAAAATGCCTGGTGGTTTGATGGTGAACCAGCATTCTCATCCAAATTTTGTTATATTGGAGCTTTTTTTGACCTTTTCTGAACCTAAGTGACATGTTGGACTGGAATTTGAAATTTTAGTCTGTTATTATTAGGTTAGATGACCTGATTTGAGAAAATAATTTACTTGGATTGATAAGGATGAACA
Source organism: Otus sunia (assembly GCA_010365825.1). NCBI lineage: Eukaryota > Metazoa > Chordata > Aves > Strigiformes > Strigidae > Otus > Otus sunia. Next base: position 964,987 of record ML997789.1, read on the forward strand.
CCACCTCACATCAGGTCTAGAAGATTCATCGAGCTATCTCACATTAGTAAGAAGAAGCAGATTTGTCACACTGGCATCATACTTACTGACTTAGTCTGCAATACAACAAATGAGATGATGTATTCTTTCGACAGTCCTTCATATCATGAAAAAACACACTGTTAGTGAGACTCAGACATCATCAAGTCCATTTAATTCTGTTTAATACCATTCTTCTGCAGAAATGTATCTTGGTCACTGTGCATGTTAATTTAATCTACCATGAGTTATGTAAGTGAGCTCTGTATCATCATGACTTCTGAAAGATTTTGGTGAACTGAAGGGGCCACAATATAGCAGTCGACCTGAACATACACATCATACAAAGAATTAAGTGAGGAATTATGACTTCTGCAGCTGCACTGTCTGAATCAAAAATATTCTGTATTTTAGGTACTTTCCACTGATCTGATCTCTTAGTTTCAGAATTTATAAATTTCTTTTCCCGAATTTATCACTGCACTTAAACCAGCCAAGAAAATTAACTTTCCTCTATCTTTGTCCATTATCTTAATTCTATTAACTGCCATTCTATCATTCCATGTATCATCGGTTTTCTTGAAGGCTTTTAAATTTCTACATTCTTAGCCTGATATAAGATTTCAAGCAATGGAAAATTCATCAAGGTCAGATATGCTGGTTATAATAGGAAAGCTACTGAAATGGTAGACTGAAACTCCTGAGTGATGATCTCAAGAGACCTTATGTTCCCCAACCATTTTCATTTTAGAAGCAAATAATATGTCACATGGTCACTTGTGCTCTACAGTAATTCTGAAATATTTCTTTTTCTTTACAGCCTTATTGCTTCACCATTATTCATCTCTACTTACCAAGTAGTCTAGAGCTTGGTGTAAGAACACTCCTTTGATAGAAGACAGAAATTGAAATCAGATCATCCAGTGCCTTTTTTAGTGCCCTACACAGTGAGCTATGATGGTATCTGCCACTGGGAGAACAAGAAGATGCACAAAAACCTAAAAATTAATTGTTGCAGTACCTGTGGTCTTCTTTGTGGCAGAACCACCAAGGTTTCTCCACCATGATGTTTCACACTTCTGTTGCTAAAACATTTCACACCAGCTCTGAGAAGTCTCCTCAGAAAAACTTTTGGACTCCTGACTCTGAAGCTACACCTACACTTACAAAACAAAAAGTGTTCAGGATTAGGCATTATTAAACTGTTCAGGTAGCTCTGTGATTGCTTTAATCCTTTGACATTTTACATCTTTTTGTGGACCTGTCCCATAAAGACCCATGTAAAATGTCCCAAAGCTTAATTATCTTCACTTTTAAACTTAGGGCCAGATTTTTTTTTTCTTTTTTTCTGGCAATACTTAATTCTGATTTATTTAAAGAAAAGAATTTAAAAATAACAGGCATGCAGTAAAACATGGCAAGTGTATGAATTCTTCAGATGATTTACAGTATTCTCATGAAGAGAGAAGCAAAAGGTTTATTTTAATATGGACAGCTGATTAATTACCTCTGATTACACTGTATGCAATGAGCAGGAGGTACATGTTTTTATTTTTCATAAACACTGACTGAGGATGAATTCAGTGCAGAGTCAAACAACCTGTTCTGCCTTCTCTGTATTTTCATTCCTAAAGGAACTGCCTTTGGGACTGCCACATCTGGAAAAGACTTCTTAAGCAACAATGAACAGGAGTGTAAAACTCTGGCTGAGAAAAGACTCAAAAAGTCTGTAAACCTTCCATTTTATAACATGTAATGGGGACAAAGCAGTTTTATTATGCTTTGTAACTTGTGGTGAATATATCACATTAAAAATAATTACAAATCTAGGGAAAAGAACTAAAATTAATATAAGGTATTGATAATACATCAAGTATTGTTTAATTTTTTATTTTGGAAAAAAATGAATTTATGCATCTGATAAATAAAATCGAGTAATACACATCTGGTTAATTGGCTGTAGGTTGTTAATATCCTGATGTCTTTTACTTGCACTGTTACACAGCTTCTATCAGACCATTAGTATCAGAGAGTTAGGGACTGGAATAAGAAGAGCAAATATGTGGGGGAAAGGAGGGGGGACATTGTGCATTTATCCTATATAAGGACCTGTCACACCTGGGAAAATACAGAAAAAAAACCCCAGGTTTGTACTATCAAGAGGAAAGTTTAAAGATAATTTCAATGACTCTTTTTCTGCTTTTCCTCTCTCATTCCTACAGCCAAAGCAGGCTGTATTCACAGTGAGATGCAAAAATTTGCAGCAAGTAAATTCCTCATGTGGATTTCTCTTCTGAAATCATAGCATTTCTTTAGAATACTTAACCAACTTGAAAGTTCATCTAGGAAGAAATGACTCTATGTCATTACAAAATTATTTACAGCCTTTCAAGTATAATTAAAAGTGAGGAGCTGAATGGGTTGAGTATATTTCTAAACGTAACACATGTGTTCCCCATCATTTCATCTGAACTGATAGCTTTCATAACTTTCAATCCTCATTTAAGCCTCAAAGAAAGTACTGTTGAGGCATACATTCTCCTTGGGCTTCCCTCCATTTATGGAGCCAGAAGACCTTAGTTCACCTGTGCCCTAAGAATCGTCAGCAAATTAGCTTCCCTGCTGGAATTAAAACAAAGGCAGCATTTAGGAGAGACATCTGTGGAAGATCTCTAGGGCCCTTTTTTCTACCAGATGAATACAATGATTTTAGTAGAAAGCTTCCCATTTGGAAACCTCAAGAGGCGACTTCTCTTTCTGTCGTCCTTCTTACCTCCCACGCTCCTGGCTCTCACTCCTTTAGGGCTTCTTGCAGGACTCTCTTATATCTTCCTATATGTAAGGGTGGCACAGGCTGTTAATTTACTGGACTCATGGATCCTAAGGGTCTCCTTATGGTTTTACAATGGCATATATTTCAGAATAAGTCAAGGAGGACTGTTGAGCAAGGGAGAGAGCTTGGCAGGTTTTGCACATTTTAGTGTTTCATCATCTCTATTTCTGTCTTTGCACCACTTACAATAGCAAAAATTTATGGGAGCTAGGAGTAAATACAATGGAACCTGTTCTATTTTCAGCCTCACATCATTGCAAGTTCTTGCACTGAAAGTGTGTGGCTTTTAAAGCAATAGGTAGCAACAACAATTGTTTCGCCCCTTTGTGATTAGCCATCATTTCTGAGTTACTTGTTTAACTAAAATGGCCTTGTCTATAATCTGCAGGGTGTACTGAATGATGAACATTTTCAAATTACATGGTTTGCAGTTCCTAGTTCCACTGAATTTACAGCTGCTTTCAGACTCAGTGAACTGCGTTTGATAAGGTTGTATTCAGTCCAGAACCTTTCTTTAGGTACATAATTGAAACTATTCTACCAAATCTGTTTCACTTAGACTACAATCATATTCTGCCAGCCACTCAAAAATCCCCCATCCTGCCATGAGCAGTTAGTGGTGGGTATATAATGTCATTTGATCATTCCCCTCTAAAGCTCTGGCACACGTGAAAAATACTGTAATGATGATCAGGTACGTGTCCAAGAAGCAGCTTGGAGTACTCCAGCGTGTGTCATCTTGCGGTGTGGCAGTTATAAATTCAGAGACACACATGTCCCATTAAGGGACAGTCCAGACTTTGTGCTGTCATTTAGAGACTGGCAGGTGTCTGGTAAAGGACTCATTGGAGCCTTCCATCTGTTTGACCAGCTACAGCCTGCATAATGAACAGCTCTCCCCTTCTAATTGTGGTATTCTGGTTTTTTTTTAAGTCTGTGTATATAACAGAGGGGTCCCGTGAACATATTTTTGCTTGTACATTCTCAAAGTGTTTGTTTATTACGTTCTTCCCTCTGTCACTCTGCAGAAATGAAACTATCTTTACAGATTACTGTGGTGTTATGTAACAGATATTTCTATGCTAGGAAATTTCCAGTTCTTTTCCAGCAATCAAAGTTAAATAAAAGAGAAAAAGAAAGTCTACTGCTATTCACTGTATTCTAGAGAAAATTAAAAAAGTTGGAGTTTCATTTTTATTGTTTGTGTGATCTGCTAATTAAAATAAATAAAGAAAAGGGGATTATGGCTTTGTAGGTAACAGAGCAACAGAGTAAATGAATGAAGAATTTATAGATGATGTTTTTCAGAAATATTACAGCAGAAGAAGGAACAATCTTTTGACTTGTAAATGGGAGTCCTAGAAGTCTAACTCTGCTTTCTATTTTAAGAACACTGATACTGCTTAATATCTTTTTATTCGTGTGTTAAGGCAGCTCATCTGATGTTCTATTTAAAAGACAAGGACATGAAACACATACTTACAACACTACTAGTTTTATGCTTTTCCATCCATCATAATAAGATTATGGTTTTTTATTTTATCCAAAATCTGTTGGGTTTATTGCTTAGCATGGAGCAGAGGGATTTTCAAGAATTACTAACCCACTTTGAATCCAGCTGTTATGAGACAGAAGTCATAGTGCTGGTGGCTTTCTTTTAGGGAAGGATTAGGCAGTGCTGAGCTCCCCAAGGAATGTTTGATCTTTTCCCTCAAGAAAGGACAGGGGTCTAGGTTTGGGATAGATGAAGGTGTCCAGCTTCCAGAGAAGGAGACACTGCACCTGCTCTCAAGGAGCATCAGAGGACAAGGAGTGAACACTACATGCTGGAACCCACTGTCTACATGAGCTCTACAAGTCTGGACACATCACCTTGGTCAATGATGTCACCTAAGGGAATTATGCACTCAAAAATTGGACTTTCTGGCACAAATATCCTTTGATTGATTCATCACATTTATTAGTGAATATCTTCAATAAAATTGGCAAGACTATATAGTCCATGAGCATTACATGTGTGTACTACTTACAGTTATTGTTTGGCACTCTTTCTGCTCCTTGACTACAGTAAGTAAATGAAGCAATAAGAGTAACAAATGATGTAACCAAAGGGCAGTTTTCATTTTGCTTTTAGGAAATACTGAAATATTTTATCTTTAAAAAAGTCACTGGTGTAATAAATGAAACCAAATTATTCTAATATTTGCACAAGAAAAGGCCTAAAAATGAATTTTAAATTATTTTAAAATATACATATATATATTTATAGAGAGATGTCTGGTATCAGCCCCTCTAATGGCTCTCAGTCTATGGTCAATGAACTGCCAGTGGCCTGAAAAGGTTTTCGTTCTATTGATAGCAAGCCATTTTGAGACAGATAAAATGGAAAGCTGGAAAACGAAAGGACCTTTTATAAATTTGCCCACAAAAATAAAAGGTAGAAGAAGTGTCTCTTAAACCCTTTCTGCTCCATTCACTGAGATGTGTAGGGTCTTGTTTTTCTCGTGAACCATACATAGTGACTAAAGCCCCATCAATCCCCTTACCAAGTCTCTAGGTCCTATTTCAAACATAAGCATGGCTCAAAATTATTCCTGCTCTAAAGAGTATGTGGTTTAGGATGCAAAAGAATGCATCAGGCCACATGCAAAGGCAGAAATAACATTTACCAAACAAAAGGTTTCTGTACTGCAGTTGCACTGTAGAAGAGAAAAGACAGGATGAACACTCTCAGAAACATCTGAATTTCCTGGGGCTTTTCTGAGCTTGGATCAACTCTGTGCCCATCAATACATGGACTAGACAGAAAATGCTGATATACATGGGAAGATACATACATGTGCACATTAATAATATATGTGCAACACTGAGGTCTTTTCTACCAAACCTTTTTCTTATCAGTCTTTTATCCTGCAAGTAGACAAAACAGATTTATCAGATTCTTCCCTCTACAGTAGGCAGAAAATAAGCCCTTAGCTACTACTTTTTATATAAATTGCTCAAACATTCACAGGCATTCATTATGATATATAACAGGAACACTATCTGTAGACTGTGGGGCAAGGGTGAAGAGGGTAGCAAAGGGCAAGGGAGACTGATTGAGGACTTGGAAAGTGGGAAGCAGGATTTGATTGTTTTATTAGTGAGAAGGTTAGGGGTTATAAGACAGGGAGAAAAGATAGTTCCTCTGATGGGAAATGAAGAGAGTCACAGAGTCAATTAAGTGTGTGGAGGACTTTCCAGATGGGGGAGTGAGTGGTGGGGGAGCCTGATGCTAGGAATGGGGAATGAAGGAGGAGGGGGAGGATGCATGGTGAGCTCAGTAGCAGGAATGGGGAAGGCAGTGCTGTAAATCACAGGCACTGCCTTGCTCCCATATGGAAAGAAAAGAAGAGAAGGTCAGTTGGCTTCACTTGGGGTTACACATGTTGTATTATCTTGGGTTATTAAATGGATCTAGAAACAAAACAACTGTTAGAGCGAGCACTTAGGAACAAGGTCATAAGGTCAACTTTTGCCCTGATGTTTACATAGAGTAGCTTGAAGCTGAAAGGAAAGTAGTAAATCAGGCAACCGTACCTGGAGGTACACTGAAAGTAGATGTCTGTGGGGGTTTTCATAGAAATCAAAAAAAAGATTTTCCACTCAGATTATTTTTTAATCCAGTATATATATTGATTTACTGTCTTTGAGAGCTTCAACACTAATGTTTATAGTCTTCCTTTTATCTTTCAAAAATGGGTCTACAGGATAGAGTGGGGACCTGAAATAAATCTAAATAACTAAATAAATAAAACTGTATAGTCATGATCACTTGTGTCTGTTACTGCCCCAAAGGGAGAATATGTATTTCTGGCAGAGCACCTTGTGTCTGACAGTGTTCCCACTGTGGAGCAGTAATGTGTTCAGGTAGTCATGACTACATCACATAAAAACTGCAAAATAACAACTTTATTTTTGAAAAATTAGTCCTGTCTCCAAAACCACATTAGAAAACACACACATACACACACACACGCACACACAAAACCACACAAAATCCTCCCACTAATAAAATGAGTGTCCATTGCTGTGTGTGTTAGGAGCATCCCACATGAATACAAATGACCCTGGGAGAACAACCATGAGGTTAGATATGCTTAGGACATTAGCATTCCGTCAAAAAATCATAACCCAGGAAAGTCTGGAAATTCTATAGCCAGTCTTCATAGGCTGAAGGTATTTATCCCCAAGACTTTTAACATCTGAGCAATGCCAATATGCCTCTGAACTTGAATAAACTCCTATCAATAAACTCCCACCTTTGGATATGGTCAATTAAAAAGATATAGGCAGACACTATATTACAATCTTGATTTAAAAAATATGTATAAATTAAAAAGATACAATTTATTTAGGTTAACAGATAGAACTTGAAGCTGAAATTAATGAATCACAGAATGGTTTAGAATGGAAAGGAGTTCTTGAAATCTTCCAGTCCAATCCCCCTGCTCAAACAGGGTCAGTTACAGCAGGTTATACAGGACCATGTTGAGCTGAGTTTTGAGTATCTCTGAGGATGGAAACTCCACAACCTCTTCAGGCAACCCGTACCAGTGTTTTAACACCCACACAGTAAAAAAGTGTTTTCCTGTGTTCAGATGGAGTTTTATGTGTTTAAACTGTGCCCACTGTCTTGTCAGAAGACTCTGAGAAGAGTCTAGTCCCCTCTTCTTCAGTGCCTCCCATAAAGCATTTATACATATGGATGAGATCCTCCTGAGTCTTCTCCAGGATGAAGAATCCCAGCTCTCTTTGCCTCTCCTCATAAGAAAGGTGCTCCAATCCCTTAATAATTTTCGTGGCCCTGCATGGGACTTGCTCAGGTAAGTCCATGTCTTTCTTGTACTGAGAAACTCAGAACTGGACTCAGCACTTCAGATGCTGGTAGAGAAGACAGATCATCTCACAGTGCTCTGCCTAATTAAGCCAAGAGGGCTGTTGGCTTTCTTTACCATGAGGGAGAATTGCTGTTTCATGGTCAGCCTTTTCCGCTAAGACTCCAGGTCCCTCCCTGCTGAGCTGCCTTCTGGTTCATCAATTCCCAGGTTATTCTTCTCCAGATGCAGAACCTCTCATGTCTACTTTTTGAATTCATGAGGTTCCTGTCCTCCCAGTTCTTCAGCCTGTTCAGGTCTATCTGAATGGCAACACAATCCTCTGATGTTTCAGTCACTTCTTCCAGTTTTTTGTCTGAAAATTCTTTGAGGGTGCAGTCAGCCCCATAGTCTATAATGAAGATATTAAAATGAGAAGGTCATTAAGGAAGGCCAGTCAGAGAGGGACCTGGGGGTGTTGATTGACAGCCGGCTGAACAGGAGCCAGCAGTGTGCCCAGGTGGCCAAGAAGGCCAATGGCATCCTGGCTTGTATCAGCAATAGCGTGGCCAGCAGGGACAGGGAAGGGATCTTACCCCTGTACTGGGCACTGGTGAGGCCGCACCTCGATTCCTGTGTTCAGTTTTGGGCCCCTCACTACAAAAAGGACATTGAATGACTCGAGCATGTCCAGAGAAGGGCAACAAAGCTGGTGCAGGGTCTGGAGCACATGTCGTACGAGGAGTGGCTGAGGGAACTGGGGTTGTTTAGTCTGGAGAAGAGGAGGCTGAGGGGAGACCTCATCGCCCTCCACAGCTACTTGAGAGGAGGTTGCAGAGAGCTGGGGATGAGTCTCTAACCAAGTAACAAGTGATAGGACAAGAGGGAACGACCTCAAGTTGTGCCAGGGAAGGTTTAGACTAGATATTAGGAAGTATTTCTTTCCAGAAGGGGTTGTTAGGTGTTGGAATGGGCTGCCCAGGGCGGTGGTGGAGTCCCCATCCCTGGAGGTGTTTAAGAGTCGGGTCGACATAGTGCTTAAGGATATGTTGCAGTTGGCAACTGTCAGTGTTGTTAGTGGTTGGACTAGGTGATCTTCAAGTCTTTTCCAACCTTGATGATTCTGTGATTCTGTGAAGATGTTGTAATTAGTCTAATATTAATTCAAACACAATTCTAACCACACAGATAAGGAGGACTGTTTAGGAACAGTCAACATGGATTTACCAAGAGACAGCCATACCTCACCAACTTAACTGCTTGTGTGATAATATGACAGGATTTGTGGATGAGAGGAGAGCAGAGAATACCATTTTCATCAGTTTTAACAAAGTTTCTGATTGTATCTCACACAATATCACTAAATCCAAGGCAGCCTGTTGCCATCTGCATGGGTGGACAACAAGATGGATGAAATACTGCCTAGATGATTGGACTCAGAAGGTAGTGGTTAATATCAGTATCAAGGCAATTACCGCAGGGGTCTGTACCGGGATATGTCCTGATTGTGATTATGTGATCTTGAGAAGGAGAGGGATTGCACTTGTGTCAAGCTTGCAGATGACACCAAATTGGTGGGAATCATGAGTATGCTTGAAGGCAGGACTACCACCCAGAGGGACCTGGACCTACAGGAGGAACAGGACAATGGAAATCTTCTGAAATTCAACAAGGACAGATGGAAGTCTTGCCCCTGAGAGGGACAATACCTCCAGCAATACAGGCTGCTGACTGCTTGGTTGGGAGTAGCTCTGGAGGAAAGACCTGGGGATTCTGGTGGCCAGGGAGCTGAGAAGAATTCAGAAATGGGCTCTGGCAGCTAAGGCCAACTGCATCCTGAGTTGTATGAACTAGCCGGTCAATTAAGGGACAGGATTGTCCCCATTGTTTTGGCACACATTAGGCTACACTGAGACACTGCACACAGTTTGTGACCACCATTACAGGAAAGACACCAATAAACCTAAACAAGCTCAGCAGAGGGCCACTGAGGTGGTCATGGCCAGAGCATACACCTTGTGAGGAGAGGCAGGAGGACCAGGACTGCTGAACCTGGACAAGAATCTTGGGGCAGGAGTTAGCTGGGCTCATTGACTGATCTTTAAACTAGATTTGAAGGGGGAAGGGGGCAAAACATCAGCCCCTCTGAAGTGCATGTATACCACTGCAAACAACATGGGTAACAAAGAAGAGGAGCTTGAAGCCATGATGCAACAGGAAAATTATGATGTTCTGGCTGTTACAGAAACATTGTGGGATGGCTCCCATGACTGCAGTGCGACAGTTGATGGTTACAAGCTCTTTAGAAGGGATAGACAAGGTAGGAGAGGTGGTGGGGTGGCACTGTATGTTAGGGACTGTTATGATTGCTTTGAGCACAAGTGTAGTAAAGATAGGGAAGAGTGTCTTTGCGTTAAAATCAGGGGGAAGGCCAACATGACAGATGTTGTACTAGGAGTCTACTATAGGCCACCCACCCAGGACAGAGAGGTGGACGAAAAATTGTATAGGCATTTAGGAGAAATCTCATGATCGTTTTCCCTTGTTCATGTGGGAGAATTTAACTTCCCAGACATCTTCTGGAAATACAACACAGCAGAGCAGTGCCAGTCCTGGAGATTCCTGGAATGTGTGGGAGACAAATTCCTGATGCAGCTGGTGAGAGAACAAACCAGAGAAGGTGCTATGCTGGACCTCCTCTTTGTGAACAGAGAAGGACTGGTGGAGGATGTGGCGGTTGGAGGACGACTAGGGCACAGTCATAATGAAATAATAGAGTTCTCTATTCTTAGGACAGGAGAGGGGCCAGAAGAACTGATATCCTGGACTTCCAAAGGGCTGACTTTGTCTTCTTTAGGCACCTCCTTGAAAGGATCCCTTGGGAGACGGTCCTGGAGGCTATAGGGGTCCAGGAAGGCTGGGCACTCTTTAAGAAGTAAGTCTTAATGGCTCAGGAGCAGGCGGTGCCCAGGTGCTGTAAGAGAAGCTGGTGAAAGAGAGGACCACCCTGGCTGAACAGGGAGCTTTGGCTGCAACTCAGGGAGAAAAGGAGAGCTTACAGCCTTTGGAAGACGGGTCTAGCCACTCACAGTGATTACAAAGATGCTGTGAGGCTATGCAGGGAGGAAATCAGGAGGTCTAAAGCCCAGCTGGAAATTAATCTGGCTTCAGCAATCAAGGACAACAAGAAATGTTTCTATAAGTATGTCAGTAGCAAAAGAAAGACCAGGGAGAGTCTCCATCCCCTGCTAGATGCAGAAGGAAACATGGTAACGAGTGATGAGGAGAAGGCTGAAGTGCTTAATGCCTTCTTTGCCTCAGTCTTTAATAACAAGACTAGTTGTACTGAGGGAATCCAGCCTCCTCAGCCAGAAGACAGAGACTGGGAGAA
>ML997789.1:976769-998574 GCA_010365825.1 Otus sunia
GCTGCACTTGGGCCACAACAACCCCCAGCAGCGCTACAGGCTTGGGGAGGAGTGGCTGGAGAGCTGCCAGTCAGAGAGGGACCTGGGGGTGTTGATTGACAGCTGGCTGAACAGGAGCCAGCAGTGTGCCCAGGTGGCCAAGAAGGCCAATGACATCCTGGCCTGTATCAGCAATAGCGTGGCCAGCAGGGACAGGGAAGGGATCTTTAACCAAGTAACAAGTGATAGGACAAGAGGGAACGTCCTCAAGTTGTGCCAGGGAAGGTTTAGACTGGATATTAGGAAGCATTTCTTTCCAGAAGGGGTTGTTAGGTGTTGGAATGGGCTGCCCGGGGAGGTGGTGGAGTCCCCATCCCTGGAGGGGTTTAAGAGTAGGGTTGACATAGCGCTGAGGGATATGGTGTAGTTGGGAACTGTCAGTGTTGTGTTAATGGCTGGACTGGATGATCTTCTATGTCCTTTCCAACGTAGATGATTTTTGATTCTGTGATACTGTGAAGGAGCAGCTCAGAGGGCTCTGAAGATCAGTCCCCATGCCTGGCTTTGCTGTGAGCAGCTCCTTGCACCAAACACCTTCCAAAGCTCCCTCCCCACTAGTGTTTTCCTGCAATTCCTAATTCAGACACTGAATTATGCTCATTTAATATTATTTAAAAAGCATGACTGACAAAAGTAATTCTGTAGAGTTAATAGTCTTAGACTTCACATGTCAGGCTTAAAACTGCATGAAATTCTGATAAAATACACCATATCAGCACAGTAACAGTACATCTTCTCTGTAAGCATTGGACAACAGCCATACATCATTTAACAAGGATGGATATTAGAACAAAACCAATTTTAACATAATATTGGAAAAGACACTAATCTAGGGAAAAAAACCACTACTATGTCATACAGAACGGACATCTATATTCTTGAAAGCAGTTATCTGGAAGAATTTAAAGGTCATAGGACACAAACAACATTTCACAAACTTCTATGACTTAAAGTCTGAGATGATATTTGGATGAATAAGAGGGGAAACAAAAAAATAGGAGAAATAAACAAGACATATATTACAGTACTGCCCATTAATATTCTATACAGGTTTAAAAAACAGGTAGCTTTAAAACTAGGTGGAAAAGCAGAGAAGACAAATAATGACTCTCCAGAGCCAGGGAAGTTGTTTTTTGGCAAGGAACATACAGAGATTAATCCATTTACTTCATCATATCAATGAAGGGACAGATTGATTATGGTGTGTAAATGCTTCAGGGGGACAAAATACCTGAAACTAAAGAGCTCTTTATACTACCCATGAAGTACATAATAAGAGTGAATCGGTGCAAGTTAAATCCAGTGACATTCAAATGACTAATATAGCATATTTTTAAATGATATTGATTATGCAGTAAAATAATCTACCAATAAATGAGATGGATTCTCTATATTTGAGTGAGGAATGATTCTTTTATGAAAAATGTGTTGTTGGGTTTATGCATGTGTTTGCAGGTGTGAAACGTAATACGTTTAGATAAATTTGGCGTTTGGCTGGAAGGAGTACTGACACAGAAACTAATCCTGCATTCAGACCAGTTTGTTGCAAATGTGCTATAAAATGGCTAACCTAAAGTGTTACAATGGACTAGGATTGTAGACATATTTTAATTGGGGAGATGATGCCTTTTTGGAAAGAGCTAACTCACATATTTGTAACAATGTAAGCATATTCTGTTACACAAAGCTTTAATGGCTTCATCTGAGTGGGAATCATATGGAATGCAGTGGACAAGCAGAGATGGTATAATGATCCTTCCTGGTCTTAAAATTTCTGAATCTGGTAAAAAGAAAAAGATATTATTGTACCTGTGCTTTAGCTTATCTAGCTGTAAAAGCACGATATGCCTGAGCACAGCAATGTAAGATTTATTTGATGTATGTTAAGCCATTTCAGAACCTTAGATGAAGTATAAATCATAGTTATTATGGTTATTACAAATGATCTGTCTGTGCCAAACAAATCTTGGATGATACTATGGAGTCACAGTGGGAGTTTGGTTTTTTTTGGGGGGCGAGCGAGGTTTTTTCCATATACATGTATCCCAAAAAGTAAATCACCTTTGTTATGGCAGTATTTTCAAGGCAGCTTCACATGAGATCTCAGCAAGGAGGAGACACAGCAATCACGCTGCCCAAAGAGCCTGTCTGCCTGTAACCATCCTTGGCTGCTGTGGGTGTACTTTGTGACTAGTGTTGGTGTTGCTGAGTTTCAGAAGGAGAGCTGTCATCTCCCCCTCACTTGAGGGTCTGCAGCAGCAACAACTGAACCTTGCAGTGAGAAGGTTATTACAGAAAACTTATGTGGAGAAAGAGTATTCAAAGATTACGCTTATTAATCTAAGAACTATAAGCCCATTTGCCACTGTTATACATTATTTTCATTAGTTGAACAATTTGGTGCTTTTACCAACTGTCAGGAAATCGGTCTGTGCCCCCCTTGCAATTTAACAAAGGGGGAGAAAGTCTGGCTGAGATAAAACAGGTAAGGAGTGGAGGGAAGAAGTAACAACACGGATGCAGAGATACAAAGACATGTTCAGTGCTCATTAAAGACAGCGTCTAACACCCAGAAGGACCTCTCAGCTGGGCTCCCAGGCACCTAATAGATTGGTGGGTTTGCCTTCTCTTCAATACACTAATTTCCTTTCTATAGTGCCTGTTTGGGGCAGTGACATTTTTTGTCCTTTGGAGAACTGGTACTTTTTTGTTCCCACTCCCACACCTGTGTTTCACACAGTCCAACATTATTTACTGCAAATGGCCCTTGCACCAGCATCAAGCTGGCAGCAGGGCAGCTGTTGTTCCTACAACTTTGCAGAGAGCTAGGCATGGTCAAAATAAAGGCCACTGCTTGATTTACAGCCTGTGCGCAAGACTGAAACCTGCTAATAGTGCCTGAGAGGCTTGAAACTAAAGTCTGTTTCTAAACTCTGATTTTTCATTTTACATACTCTCATCTTTTATGAGAGTTGCTGTGTTTGGGGAATTTATAACATTTTTCATACTATTTGTGCTGACATATACCCACAAAAATATGATATTTTAAAAAAGAACACATGAACATTTACTTAAGTTTTCATTATAGATAGAATTTTATGTATATATATATATATATATTCTCTTATACCAGTAGAATTTTACTCACACTTTACGTGAGAGAAGACCTTAGCCAGAGTTGTACTATAGATACTCTTTCTACTCCTACACTAAAAAGTCTCTGCAGAAATATTGGACATCAAGCAAGGGATTAAAGAAAAATATTTTCCAGATGCTCCATTTTAAACAGCAGGAATATTGTTCTTCCCTTTACGTTCTGTTTTGCGGGGCATTATTACTTATGCAGATCTACAAAAGGTAGAGCTGAATGTTTTACTACCAGCAGAGTGATTTTATCACTTCAGCTAAATAGAATCAGAGAGGCAAGACACTTTTGCAATTTTAAGAAATTTAAATTCATATTTTGACCTTTTAGGTACTTTGACACCTGGTTATCGTCTGACAGTGATTATGTTTCATAGGACGTTACAAGTAATTCACAAAGGTTATGTAGATTGCACATTTTAAAGTAAACTAGTGGATAATATCCAGCATATGCAACATTTTAATCAACTTTAGTCTGTGTAATGAAAGTATAACTGCCCCTTCAGCTATTTGAATTAACAGGAAAAAGGGGGGAAAATGCTAGAAGCATTTTACCGTTTGGCTGTTAGCTTCCCTCTATTCTCTACTAATGCACTTGAACTCTAGTCTGCAGTAATGGCAGAAAGCCTGCTGAGAAGGTAATGGAGTTTCTCTCTGCTCAAGGTCACCGCTCAGCACTTGTGCTACTGACATGACCCAGTGTTTCAGAGGTGCAGGCACATGGCTGTAGAAGTCATGATGAGGATGTGAAAGATTTATTCAGTGGGGTAATAGTTATTGCTGAAAACCTAGGTTAAGAAGATAATATCATACATTTGAATTTAATCATAAAAGGATTTAAACACATTGAACTGTTGTTGTGATACAGGAGTATAAACATTCTGATCTTTACAGGAATCTGAGGTGGTTTACAGGAAGAGAGTAGATCAGATTCCTGCATCTGCACAACATATGCAGAGAACCATTGAGTGCTTCACTTATACATAACCAACTCCCCTAGCAGTTAGTCAGTACTGCAGTTCTCTGAACAGAACAACAACAGAAAGAAGAAATAAACAAACAAAACCAAAATCCTAGATCAATACTGTTCTCTTTAAAAAAAATTATGTCATATGATAGCGATGAAATCTAACAATTTGCTAATGAAATAAAAGACGAAATTTATCTACAAACATGCAAAGGAAATTTTATGTTTTTCCTCCTCCTTCTTGTTTTATTTCTAGAGCATATCACAGCATGAAGCAACTACACTCTGAAAATGTCACAAAGAGCCTTAGCAGTGGCATTTTAACAAGCCTAAATGATTTAGAGTCTATACTGATCTTGTTATTTGATTGGACACAATTAGTATGAAAGATGCATGCTTGAGTGCACTGAGTTGTGCACTCTAATGGTCTGACCCATTAAGGGACTTCACTAGGAACTGTATGCTGCTGTACTGCAGGCAAATGGGTCAGTCAATGATTTCACTTATATCATCAAAAAAGGCAAAAGGTGAGAGGTACTCAGGTGATGCTGGCTTTCACTTTCCCCACTGTGACTTTATATTTTCTAACTGTTTATGTAAAATCTGTGAACAGAGAGATGGTGAACAACTGATTCTGCAGTCAGAATCAGAAGAAAAAAAAATGTTAGTAGAGCGTTTATAGAAAACTGTAACATTATGCACCAGATGATAGGAATAGGAAGCCAGCTTGCTCCTGTAGGAATCTTATCTCTAGACCTGATCCTGGCCAGCGACTTTCAATACCTTTTTTTCCTTTTTTTGCTTTTGGAAGTGTGATACTGAAAGCGTTAAAGCACTAAAGTGAAAAATAAGAAAATAGGAGAGGCTGTTTTCTTTGCAATACACTTCAAGGGCCAGAAAAGTTAGACTTAACAAATAAAATTAATCTTATGAGATTGCCCAGCCCAGTTTTCTGGGTTTCAAAGTGCAAACAGTTGTTTCAATTGATATGTGTTTATTGCACTGAAACAGTTTGCCTACTCACAGAGACCAATGCTTCTCATCAGTCTCTATCAAGTTATTGTCTCATATAATGATGAGACTCATTTGGGGCACAGAGTATTTTTCACTGTTCACAGTATCTAGCCAAGACAGGATTCTGTCCCAGGAATATAATTTCTATTCTTTGCCTCAAACAAATGAATCCAGTCAAATGGTATTCATACCAACCCAGGGTGCAGTTATATTTGCTATTGTCATATTGTTATTGATCTTCTGTGGCCTCCAAATAATACACAAAAAGGATGGTCATCATTCTATTTCTTTTAAGCAATCTGCAAGTACAGTTAAAGGTTGTGTTACAAAGATTTTTCTTCAGTTTGTACCCTGGAGAGTCTAGTGACCAGCTGAAGTGATGTTGGGTCTATATTGTTTTGAGGCATTACTACCTCAGTCATCCTTTGAGTTGGTGGTTGTGCTCTGTGCATGTATACTAAGCTACAGCTGTTGAGGGCACTGACTGCATCTTCCCAAAAGCATCTAATCAAAATAGTCACAGTGCCTCCATGGACATGAAGAAATATCCACTGCCATGACTGTGATAGTGTTTGATCACTGGTTTAAGTAATTGAAACTGGTGGCTGATTCCTTAGACAAGGAATCAGCAAGCTGGGAGGTGTGGAAAGGGTGAGAAGAGGCAGGAGAGAAACAAATCCTTGAAGCTGAGCTAATTTCATGATAAGTCGTAAAAATGAACAAACACAATTTCAAATACTGACTTCTGCAAGAGCCAGAATTAAACCTCAACAAAGCAGTTTTGCAGTGAAAAGTCTCTTAGCACAATCAGAAATTTCTGGAAGGTGACTGTATTGTGACATTGATTAAGATGACATCCCAAAATGCTGCAAGAAAAGAAGCTCACTGTAGACAGCAGACAGGCAGAGTTTGAGACTGAGTTTTAGATGGGGAAAAAAAAAATAGAATCATATCATAGAATGGTTTGAGTTGGAAGAGACCTTAAAGATCATCTAGTTCCAACCCCCCTGCCATGGGCAGGGACACCTTCCACTAGACCAGGTTGCTCAAAGCCCCGTCCAACCTGATCCTGAACACTCCCAGGGAGGGGGCAGTCACAACTTCTCTGGGTAACCTGTTCCAGTGTCTCACCACCCTCTCAGTAAAGAATTTCTTCCTTATATCTAATCTAAATCTACACTTGTTCAGTTTAAAACCATTACCCCTCGTCCTATCAGTATACTCCCTGATAACGGGTTCCTCCCCACCTTTCCTGTAGGCTCCCTTTAAGTACTGGAAGGCCACTATAAGGTCTCCCTGGAGACTTCTCTAGGCTGAGCAACCCCAAGTCTCTCAGCCTGTTCTCACAGGGTAGGTGCTCCAGCCCCCTGACCACCTTCCTGGCCTCCTCTGGACCTGCTTGAACAGGTCCATGTCCTTCTTATGTTGGGGGCCCCAGAACTAGACACAGTACTCCAGGTGGGGTCTCATGAGAGCAGAGTAGAGGGGGAGAATCACCTCCCTTGACCTGCTAGCCCCTCTGTTCAGTGCAGCCCAGGATACAGTTGACTTTCCAGGCTGTGAGCGCACACTACTGGCTCATAGTTTTTCATCCACTAATACCCCCAAGTCCTTCTGTGTAGGGCTGCTCTCAATCCACTCATTGCCCAGCCTGTATTTGTGCATGGGATTGCCCTGACCCATTGGCAGGACCTTGCAGCTGGTCTTGCTGAACTTCATGAGGTTTGCATGGGCCCACCTCTCAAGCCTGTCCAGGCCTGTCTGGATAGCATCCCCTTTCTCCAGCTTGTCAGTCACAACACACAGCTTGGTGTCATTGGCAAACTTGTTGAGGGTGCACTCAGTCCCACTGTCCACGTTTCCAACAAAGATGTTAAACAGCACTGGTCCCAACACTGACCCCTGAGAAACACCACTCATCTCTGCTCTCCACTTGGACATCAAGCCATTGCCCACAACTCTTTGAGTGTGACCATCCAGCCAATTCCTTACCTGCTGAGTGGTCCGTCTGTCAAATCCACTTGTCTTCAATTTAGAAACAAAGATGTTGTGTGGAACAGTACCAAATGCTTTCCACAGGTCGAGGAGGATGACATGAATTGCTCTTCCCTTGTCCACCAATGCTGTAACCCTGTCATAGAAGGTCACCAAATTTGTCAGGCACAATTTGCCCTTAATCATGCCATGTTGACTGTCACTAATCACCTTGGTTTCCATGTACCCTAGCGTAGTTTCCAGGAGGATCCGCTCCATGATCTTGCCAGTCACAGAGATAAAGCTGACTGGCCTGTAGTTCCCTAAGTCTTCTTTTTTTATCTTTTTTTCAAAAGTGTGGGTTTTGTTTCCCCTTTTCCAGTCAGCAGGAACTTCACTAGACTGCCCAGTGATAAGAAGATATCAAATATGTCAAGCAGTACAATCTAAAGTAATGCCCATTTCCTTGAAAAATATGGAGGAATTCTGAGGAATTAGGGCAATTTTCAAGCTTCTGCTGAAGCTGGCAGAGCACAAAGGCATGGGAAGTAGTTAGGTGTGATGAGTTCTTCATGGAACAGTGGACAATATTACAAAGGCAATCACTCAGATAGTCTGAAAACAAATGGGGTTTTCATTCATTTTAAGCTGGACACAATCCAATGTGTTGTTGATGACAGGTATTGGTACTAGTGGGAAAGACATATTGGAGAACAAACATGGGAATCTAAGTGGAAGTGAACTAAATGTCCATTAGAAAGATTTCAATATGTTAGAGAACCAGAAAAAAGAGGTGGATGTGAATAAAATGTTCATTTAGGACTTAAAAGCTACCTTCTCTCCTTCTCCTTTAAAGAATGCACCTTTAGGAAGCATGGGAAATGAAGACCACTTAGCAAGGTTTCGAAGATACCCTCTGGGCATGGGTTGGTCAAGTGAGCACTGCTGGGATGTTCTGTTATTCAAGTAATACAGGACCTGTCACTGCGGGTTGTATTCACATCACTCACTTCTGTGGCTTGTGTTAATAGATTTTGCCTTGGAAACTATGAAAACAGGGACTGTTACTTTAATGACCTATCCAGATGGCATCTGGACAAGGCCTGAAATAATACTGTGGTCCCATTCACCCAGCTGACAGAGGGGCTGTTGAGAGGTCATTCCCTGCCAGAGCATCCATGAACATCAGTGCACCCTCTCCCCAGCCCAGCAGGGGAAATCAGTGGGATAAGCACTGATCAGCAGCCCCCCAAAACTCTCTTCCTGGCTGACCCAGCAACAATATTCAGCCATCAAGCTCTTAATCAGTGTACATGGGTGTCTGAAAACTCACCTCTGCTTTATGCTGTCAGGAAAGAAAAGCAACAGACAAATGGAAGAGCAGGAAAATATATATTACACAAAAGTGTGTAGATCTACATACAAGAAAGAATAATAAAATAAATACCGAAAAGCTGGCAATTAAAGAAAGGAAATCTGTTAAACTCAGTACATCATGGCAGATAAGTAACATTGAGAAAGCATGCCAGAGTCTGAAGGGTGTGTTTGAAAAACAAATGAGAAACTGAAGTAACTGATTTCTGAACTCGATGAGCTTTAAAGTATTAACACATTTCCATTTCATCTGTAGGATTCTTCAACACTGTTCAAATAATATCTGTAGGGGCTTGCCCAACAGAGAATGATATAATTTAGGAATTTGTTTTGGCAAGACTACAGTTATTGCTTGGAGGATTTCTGTGGGAGATCTGGACGGGAATTAGTTTTAATAAGATATTCTAATTACCACAAACATATTGTGAGAATCTGGGCCATGGGCTAAGCAGACCTATGCACCCTGCAGACCTTAATGTTTTCCATTATTTGGGGGATGAATAGTATTTTGCTTTTTTAAATTTTGTAATTATTTAAATAGCTTTGCAGTAGGGAACCTGTATGGATTTTGACTCATTTGGATCTTGCAATTCTCCCCATGATCCTGTGAGACTCCTAAGGGAGCATGAGTATCTTGTCAGCTGTGTTATTAATATTTGATTTTTCTCTATAAAAATGTTAATAGTATCTCGAGTGATTTATACGAATATGCAAGTCTTCAGAAGAACATATATAAAGTGATAAGCCTGGGTAAGTAGCTATAGGTGAATTAGAAGACATTTTCTCCTTTAAAACCTAGAGTACATCAAACAGCTTATTGCAAAAACAGTCTCCTAGCCCCCATGTACTTTCCTTGTCTTCACATTGCACTTAAAAGAACTCTTTTATAATCAGTCATAAATGAATAAAAAGTAAATGCATTCCAGTCAGTTACCATTCAAAGTCAAGAAATCACCGTGCCTGTGGCTCAGGTTCTTGGGATACATCCACAATTAGAAAAGAGGTCCTGTATGTGAAAATAGCTGGATACATTTTGAACTAACTTGATGAGGAAAATTTCACACATTTCTGTCAATGCAATAAAAAGATGTGTTACCTTTTTACATATTGACTGCAAATTCTTTTCGGTTAAAAGTATATCTGTCTCATACAGATTATGTTTTAACAAAGAGAAAAGATAATTTTGTATATAATTTTATAATTTTTATAAAAAGATAGTTTTATATGTTATATATAATTTTAGTTCTATAATTTTAAAAGTTGGAAATGGAAAGGAGATCACCATGTAGCAGGGTGTCTCTTTTATTACAAGCAGCTGACAGGATGCTGATAGCAACCTAAAGTGCACCTCTGCTAATGTTCCTGCATAGCCCATACATATGTCTGCAGAATATCTGTATTTGTTTTGTGCCAGTTGAACTACTTCACTGGAAGGGAGATTTTCACTGAAATATTAATTCAGTGAGGTATTATTTTCCCTAGCAGTTCTGAAGAGCCCTGAAGCATTTATAATTCTAGTTTGTGTTGTCATCATAGTATATGTAAAAACATTTTTAAGTTTGATAGACTGTATCTTAGACATATTTTGTAGGGCAAAGCAATGTTGTTATGGCAAGAAGAATTATGTAAGAGATTACCTTCTAAACAGCCATGACATTGACCTATTCATTGGCTCTTTGGAAAGGAAGTAAAGCCTTTATATATTCTCTATTTTCACACCATGGGACGCTTTCTCTCATAAGTTAAACAAGGTCAGAGTCTCTCCTTGAAGTGGGCTAAGATTTGGTAGATAATATCAGTAAATATCCTCTAGAACCATCCTAGATGAAGTAAAAGGTATCAAAATCACACCATATGAGTCATTATGGTTATATTCTTCTGCCACAGACATCTCTCTTACACATGCTTTGACAGTTGCTACAGGTCAACTACCTTTGAAGTCTAATATCAACTATTTTGTTACACATCTCCAGGTTGTGAATACGTGCTATTGTGTCCACCACAACTTTCTTCTGTTTGATACCCCTTTGATAAAGGTAAGACAGAAAATAATAGCTCTTAATTTTTTAGAGAAGGCTTAGTATCACTGTTTAGACTGGAAAATCACAGTGATGCTAAGTCCTCTCTAAGAAGTTTCCTGTGGAAGAAGTCTAGTCTGTGTGTGCTAAACCAACATGTTAGACTGAAACTTTGGGAAATTTGTTTCAAAACTGTATTACTACTCTAAACTGCATAGTTGATGAAGACACAGCCCACAAGGACAAATTACAGTTACCCAAGTCCAAACCCTACCAAAGAAGAATGAAGTCTCTTGTGAGCTGTTTTTTTTCTGCATCCTAGCTTCAGACATTGACACAGCAGCTTTCAAATGCTTCTACCTCCCATTTGGCCCTGGAAGATTATTTTTAGTATTAACAATAGACAAAGAGGAAGTAGTGATATGAGTGTTCATGAAGGACAGGCAGAAAAAAGAACAAACGGTGTGAAAAAGAGCAGATACCTCACAGTGTACGCAGGTGTATTGCAGCATAAGACTTTGTTACTAACTCCTGCCAGGGCAAGCTCTAGTAATAAGGAGGCTTGTCAGCAATCTGCTCAACAGCCTATCCACAGCCTGCTTTGCAACTGAGCATCAAACACTGAAAAAAACTGTTCCCTTACTTCATGTGGACCTGGACCTCTAAGCAGACTTCATAAAGAACTCAAATCTAATCTACCATTAACTCCCCAGTACACAGGCCTTGTTTACCTCTATGCTCGGTGCAGTCATCAGAAATTGTATGGAAACACCCTAAAGGAGCTGTGATCCAAAACTTAAATAATCTGATCAAATCCTCTCCTGATTCATGAGAGCTATAGGCAACTGATGTTTTTCACATACCATGTCTTAGTGAAAGACAATATAATGGTGTCCCTATCTGTTGAAAATAATAGTTACTGAGATTAAAGAATATCTCATGTTTTCTTATCCACTCCTGCTGTAGTTTATCAATCTCTCTACAGAATTTGCTGAAAGATTATATCTCAAACATCCCTGCTCTTCTTCCAAAGTCTTTGAGTCCTGGGTGCAATACACTGTGTAACAAAACTGAATGTTTGTAGCAATTGCTGCCCCATTCCCTTGAAATATACCATGATTTGCCAAGTTGTCTCTGCCTTGACATCCTCTTAAAGGAACAGACAGGTTTCTGATTTTAATGCAAGGGATTTTTCAGAGCTCATCCAGCAGAGCCTTGAAAGACAGCACAATTAATAACTGAATTAGAAAAACAAATACTTTGTCTTTTAGGGTTAATCCAATTTGAATTATCTAGTGTTTACTGAAAAATTAGAGTAGCTACATAGAAAATTTCTGTGGATCAACCAAGAGGTAAGATTTTTACTCCACAATAAGCAATCTATATGTGTAGAATCATTATTCCCAGCTTTGCATGGCATGCAAGCCTTCAGTATGCCCATGCTTTAACATGGGACCCTGAGGAACCGGTGTCCTATGATCTCCCCTGCAAGTTTCAAATAAACTTGTACTGCTTATGAAAATTTTACTTGCCCTCTGATTTTTCTTGCTGGAAACATGAGGGGGGAAATATTTTCTATTTATTGTATTCCATTCCATTTTTCACTAGGACAATAAAGACCAGTGTGCATACCATCAGATTTAATCAAAAGAAGAGTATTTCTGAGGAAGCTCAACATTTCTATAACCAGAGGATGGGGAGAGAAAACTGAACACCTTGCTTTAGCAACAAACCTGGTATATTGCAAAAGCTTGAGTCAGTTTAAGTTAAAGGTTTATCAGATTTTCCAGAAAAGATACTTCATAGGTAATTGTGACGACAACCACTTTCAACTTAGGGTGGAGTTATCACGAACCCATGTCATTTGGAGTTAGGCTCAGAGTAAGACATATTTACCACTGGTCCTTGACTCAGAAATGAATACAGTTGACACTTTGTCTTAGTTTTTATTTTTTAAAAAATATGTATTTGTAAGTGACTAGTTTCAAAAATTTTAGTAGAAATTCTAAATAGTTGGAAATATAATTGGAAACAGTTACTTCATCACAAGTACTTGTTCTATTCAATAAGATGTTTATATCTCAAGTTATAAACTGATTCTTCATATCTAGATCAAAATATGTATGAATATGATGCATTTCAGAAACGTGATTTTACTAAGAAGTAAATTTAATGCCAATGCAAATCTGGTTTGTAAATCTTGACTGACCTGGTAAAAGAGAAGGCTATTCTTTCTCTTCATGGTCCTCTGAGACCTTTCAGCAAGTAGTAAAAAAGGGTGTAAATCTTGCTTTATACAGATAACCCTGTCATCACTTTATGGATATTGTCATGAAAATCACACTTGATCAGATTATTACAGTGTGAGAAGAAACAAAGAGGACAAGAAATTCCTCAGTGCTCTGGTTACACAGCTGCTATTGTCCTGCCATTTTGCAAGAAACATTTAGGTGCTCTGAACAGTAAGCAGACCTTCTAGCAGGTCCACGATGCCCTCTTTCAATATGGTTTTACAGAGAATTTACTACCCATGAGAGGAAAGCAGTGAGAGGAAGGCACTGTAGGCACTGCCAGCATCTATGTTTCGTATGGCTGCATCTACAAAAAATGTGAAGTACTACTAATATCCACGCATTTCACTAAATTAATCCTAATTGCACCCCAGAAATACATGCAACCTGTTTGACTTCATGTACGTGTAAAGTATGTAAGAACATCTTAGCTAACTTGGTCATCATCTGCACAACATACAAACATGGTGAAAAATAATATTCTTTGAAAGCAAAATATTTGCACAGCTGACAAATTTCCAAGAGGAAAGAAGAACAATGACAATATGCCTGAATATTGCTAAAGAAGAAAAAGTTAGACTGATTTTTCATTGTTTTCTAGATAACAAGGTATACCTTGCTCCCAACTTCCAATAAAAGAATTCTGCCTTCTCAAAATGTCTTTTTCAGCTCCAATCTTTTGAATAATTTCTGTCTCACCTATAAAGTAGGTACTGATGTCAATCAAACAGCCACTCCAAAATATGATTCTGTAAACAGATATGTGAAATCATATTATTCTCTCCTTTGTCTGGTACTAGGGACTCATTCTGACTGGTGTATATAAGTGCATGTGCATTTATTTTACTGGATTCAAATCAATTTCCAGCAGCTGAGGAGACAGTCTTTTTTACCTCTTTCAGTACAAGTTACATTATTTGGCTAGTCAATAATGGAAGTAGAAGAGATATCATCTAAAAAACATAACCAGCTATTTGATGTAGATGATTTTTCTAGAAGGTCCAGATTGGCAACTCATTTTCTCTTGATATATGTTCACAAAAGCAAAGAGTAATTTTCCCACATAAAAAACTTTGAAGATCACTCACTTTTTAGAGCATTTAATGCCTGAATGAACCAAATTGTAAGTACTCCAGTATTACTTACATTTGTATTTTATTCCCAAAGAATAGGCATACTGCAGAAAAAAGAATAAATTTTTAGAGTTGTCTCTAATTTATATATCAAACAACAACCAGCTGAAATGGTTAGTAAGGATTAAATAAAAAAACACTATCTATTATTTAAGAAATCATACATTTAAAGGAAAAGGAGATGCCGACACAGTTTTATCAATCCTCTTTGCCTGGGGATTAAAACAACCATTAAATATCATTTGAGTTGAAACAGTTTGTGAGGATTTGCAAGTCAGTTAAAACTGAGATTTGGAATTTTAAGGGCAATTTACAGTGGCCTAGTGATAAAGCGTCAAACTGCCTTTGAGGAGCTTTGGCCTAAGTAATGTTGATCCTAGGTCAAACAAGGCAACATACATCAGACCCACTTCCACTGTGCTACAGACCTTTATTTAATGGAATAAAAGACTACATCCTTGTGGACCCACAAAGGCTGCAGGTCTCTGCTTGACAGGAGATTTGGTAGGAATCATGGAAAACATGTAGGAGAGAACAGCCAAGGGGAAGGGACTGACAGTGAGAGAGGACCAAAGGCTCAGTTGGGGCTGCATAGTATTGACCATGGCCATAGGGCTTTACAAACAGACATAATCACTTTGGCTGTGTCCTGGTTCAGCTAGGATAGGGTTAAGTTTCCCCAGCAGTGGGGGAAGCTCTAGCCGGGTTATTCCATACCATGCTGACGTCACCTCCTGGTGCCCAAGTGCAGGAGCGCGGGAGAGTCGGTGAGCACGTGTGTTGTGTGATCTCTCTGCTCTCACGGCTGTATCGGTACGTACCTTGCTCTGTTCGTTGTTATTACTGTTATTGTTATTGTTACTGTTATTGTTATTGTTGTTGTGTGTTGTGTTGCTGTTGCACTGTTGTATCAAACCTTCCTTATCCCAGCCCGGGGCTTTGTACTTCACTCCCTTTGTGGGGGAGGGGCAGCGGCCGCGTGGTCTCAGACCCCGGCAGGGACTAAACCACCACAGGCTGTCACTAGGCTATCAAAACAAAAGAAATATAAGGCAGAAAAGTAAGGGGGAGACAGCTGTGATAGTTTCCTTAAAAGACTGCATTCCTGAAATACATGCATATGTGTATATGGATATTCTTCAGGAATATGTCTTAAGTGCATGGAGAGATAGAACTTAATAATTACTGATCTTACTGAGATTATACATACTTTTCTCAGTGTTAATTTCCTAGGCTGTTTGATGCATTGGCATAATGATAATATGCAGGAACATTTTTACATTGTGGTACAGCATGCCCTTTCTTATAATCTACATTTGAAAAGCTCTTTGAGATGCATGTTTATGCAACCAATAGAGTTGTTATGGTCTTCTAGGCAAAACAGTGAAAAAAGTCCTCATCATTGATCAAGTAGAAGGCATGGGGACTTCACAGACAGATCAAAAATAGATTTTTTTTAAATACAGATTTTGATCCCATTTCAGGAGGGTCTCAAAAGAATAAATATTATTTTTGACATGCAAATGTTCCAGGGGAAAAGATTAACATTTGAATAGGTCAGATTGTCTTTTCTGAGTTATTATATCAGTTTGTCATAAGACATAAACCAGTTGTTCCAGGTAATATCTTTAACATTTTGAGGATAATGATTTTTTTTCCAAGTTATTTACCTAACTTTGATGACCAAAGATCCTGAATTATGTTGGGAGTTTGACAAATCCCAGTCATTCATGAGACTGTATTTAATTTGAGGGGTCTTTTTGTTTCGTTTCACTTTTTGATTGAAATGTTTTCTGATTAAGTTATTTTTTTTTTTTAAAAAAAAGAAACAAAGAATTAAACATTTTTAAGTGACCCAAATGAAATAATTTTGTTTATTTAGATAAGATGGTTTGGATATGATGAAACATCAACTTCTGTAGGACCGTAAATTTGCTTGTTTAATCAACATTTAGGATTATTTTTTTTTTTTAATTTATTAAATGCAGTTATGGCAGATTTACTTTTAAAGAAAGGAAATATACTGCCTAGCTGTTACCACTGTGGACTTCCAAGATCTTGGATTCTAATACCCCTACTCTGCTATGCATCAAAATTAAGGTAGATACAGATGTATTTTTAAAGAAGATAACTTCATATTTTGATAGAAAGTATGGAAAGTTCCTTTTAAGAAAGTGAAATCAAGCTATGATAGCAGCAGAGGGTTTCTACTATGAGCTTTAACACTATGATGGTGCTGGAAGGCAGTTGCAGCCTGACCATAAAGTCAGCAGAAACAGAGCAAGTTGTTTCATTGTCTGTTAGGAAAATAAAGGTAATGTTTATTCACAGTTACTGGCAAATTGGCACCTACTTTCAAGTATCTAATGTGATGAAAAGTGAGGATTTGAAATTAGTAGCAGACAGCTAGCTTATTATGTGAAATGTTTGGGGCTCTCAACTTGTTCTATTGATTCTTATGCAGGAGAAGCTACTAATAATAGTGGTCTAGACAAAGGAACACTGTGTAGTTCAACTCTAGACAACTTATACAGTTTTAGGGAGATGTAAATTCAATCTGTCAGTAAAAAAATAATTATAAAGCAGACTTACTTATGGAAATATAAAAACAACTTACAAAACACTTTATTGTAACACTTCTCTCTGCCTGAAGCTCAATTTGAGATTCCAAAAACTCTGACAATTTTTGAACCTTATTTAAAACAGTATCCTTCACTACCTTACATATTTTAATAAGTTGTGTTTCCAGCAATTTTCAAAGACCAAAGACCCAGCTGGAGATTTATCCACATATTAATAAAGCCCCTGGAAGACTATATTACCAAAAAGTTTTACTCATAAGCATTTTATCCTTTTAGGAATCACACTGTTTTTAAAATGTCAGTTTCTAGCTGTTGGAAAGTCCAGGAAGATATTGCATTAATTAGCTGGTTTTAAAATAAAATGTAGTCTTTATTATAAGCTTTTTTTCTCTCGAGAGTTTCAACTGCAGTTCAAGTAAATCAAAAATATCTTGGTTATAAGGGCAGTAGTCAACTGTAATGAACTCAGACAGCTATACTTTTTCTCCTCAGGAGCTATTCCTGGTCATCTGAAATAGTATGCTCATTCCCTTGTCCAAAAGTGTGCAAAGCCTGAACAGTTCTCACTAAACAAAAAAAGCCAGCTGTGACTCAGCCTGTGGGATCTGGGGTCCAAAACACACATGGTTGTTTTAGCTGCTGTTGCTAGCCTGTATAATTGGACATGAACAAGTTTGCTTCACTGACAAAAAGGAGGATAAATTAATAGCAACATAAGACCTTCCTATGAATAAGTAAAGTTAAAACATAACAAGAAGTTGAAACGTAAATTATTACTAGACTAATACAGTAAGTAAATTATGAGAACGGAATTTTTTCAGCATCTGTCCCTTCAAATGCACACAGAATTAAGCAAATAGAGCAATGGCTGGCAGTGAAAAAGGAAGTATCTGACTTGTTTGTCCTGCATAGATGGATGATAATATGGAAAGATGTACTGGAAAATTCAATCTTGCTTGTCTATAGATAAGTTTGGTAAATTTTGACATTAATGATGCTCATGTGTTTGCCTTTCAGAGGACAATAAACAAAATGTGCATTTCCTTGTTTTTTTAGACTTATGTTTATAAATTGATGCATCTACAGGATGCATCTGGTGGTGTTGACAGATCTGTCCAATTTATTCTAAGGCTACTCTCTATCATCTCTGAAGAGCTAATTCATTCGCAGAAATCCCAAATGAATGGGAAAAGACAAATGTTAGAGAAGGATCTGGGAAACCACAGGCCAGTCAGTCTCAGTTTAACTTCCATTCCTAAAAAAATCAGGAAATAAGTCCTCACAGAAGCCATCTCCAAATATGAAAGGACAAGGAAGAGATTGGGAAGAGCTAGAATGAATTTACCAAGGACATATAGTGCTTGATCAACCTGGTTTAAAGATGATTTGACTACAGCTTTATGAAAAAGTGAAGAACAAAGAACGTAATTTACCTTGACTTTACCAAGGTTTTCAGTACAGTATTATCACAGTCATTTCAAAGCAATACAGTGCTTAAGTGAGAAAAAAAGTAGCTGAACATTTAAGCCTAGAGAGTAGTGTAGCTGGCAGCTGTTTCTGAGTGATGTTGCTCAAGGTTTCAAAACGTTAAACATCTTTTCAATAACCTTTATAGGAACGTGATCTCATCAAGTTGATGCCCGGTTGTGGTAGGGGGAAGCTCTGATGACACAGGACACAAAAGCAGCTTGCCTGTAAGACTGCAATAAATTGAGATTTGAGATTGGAGCAATAAGCAAAAAGTATCATGTTCATGATCATAGTGAAATTATGGACCTAGGATGGAGAAACCCCATGCACTGGTACAGGTTGGGGAAGTGATTATTTCCCTCTACTGGATATTGACAGTGTTAATTCTGGAATATTTTTGTTCAGTTTTAGACTTCCTAGTGCAGACAAACTGGAGTGAGTCCAGTGAAGGGCCACAGAGTTGGTTAGCAGTCTGGGGCAGGTGACATTTGAGGAGAGCGTAAGGGAACTGGGTTTGTTTGGCCCAGATAGAAAAATGTCAGAAGCAAGCTAATTACAGCTTTCCCTTACATAAAGCTGGGGCAAGTGGGGCTTATAGAGAAGATGGAGCCAAATTCTTCTCAGAGTTGCACAGCAAAAGGACAAGAGGCAACAGACATGATTTACAGCAGGGGATATTCTGGCTGTATTTAAGGAAAATTCATGCACAATGAAAGTACTTAAGCACAGGTACAGGTTGTCCAAAGAGGCTGTAGCATCTCTATCCATGGAGAACTCCAAAACTTGGTGGGTGTTCTGGTTTTGGCCAGGATAAAGTTAACTTTCCTTGGACTGAGAGGAAGCACAGCTAGAGGGCTGGCCCGGATTGGTCATTGGAGTATTCCATATCATGTGACATCATGCTCAGTATATAAGGAGATGGGTGCTCTCTCATTTCTGCTTCCAGTTGGCGCAGTGGGATCTTTGGTGCAGTCAGAATTGCTACTGGGGGTGCGTTGCGTACCGGTTGCTGGTTGGTGAGCAACTACTGTATATCACCCAATTGGACTTACTATTGTTACTGTTGTTTTGTTACTATTACTAAATTTTTTTTTATTCAACCTATGAATTTCCTTTTTTTGTCCCTCCCCTATTTCACCCTTCACCAGGGGCGGGGTGGGGTGGGGGTGGGGGAGTGGAAGTAAACAACTGGCTATGTGGTGGTTGGCTACTGGCCGAGTTCAAACCTGAGCAGCCTGATGTACCTGTGATGTTAATCTTACTTTTGAGACAGATTAACTGACCTCTGGAGGCCCCTTTCAACCTAAATTTTTCTGTGGTCTTATTGAGTCAATGGTCGTGCGTTACATCCCAGTACCCTACCCATGAAATGAGAGTGAAGACTTGCTCCTGATGATCAGAATCCAAGGCAGCTGATCACTGTAGCTAGGATCCATCCCAGATAGTCTACACCATGGTGTGGGGCAAGGGCACATGGAGGAATCCAATGCACATAAAACCCTGGGTAGTCATTAGACTACACTTGGATGTATTTGCTCTCACTATCTGGGAGGCTGAAGTACAGCCTCTGTGAGACATGGGACACTGCTAAATACACCTCTCTCCAAAATAGCTAGAGACAGGCAAAATACCTTTTTCTTATTAATATTATAACCACTTTTGAACATCAATCTTTTGCTGATGCTTTACCAATACCTAAATAAGGGGGAACCAGGTGAATTATGTAATGTATCTGCACTAATTACTGACAAAAGGCTACCTTTTAATAGACCTCCCTTGCCAAGGAGTTTCTAGAAGGTTTTTTGGCTTAAATACTTGAAAAAGTAGACACTTCATTATTGTTTCCTTCTTTTCTATTACAGGTATCTGGTTGTTAGATTATATACTACCTTGATGCACTTTTCCAAAAGAAAGGACTGTGAGCAATGTGAGTATCGTTTTGATTGTGAAACAAAAAGAGTTCTAAACTGTAAACCACAGTACAACATGCCTTTAATACTGTGAACTTCAACAAACTTCTTAAATAGCTTATGCCTTCATTTAATAATGATCAGTAAAAAATGCTGTATTTATAAAGTTGTAAGTGAGAAAGAGAATGTTTTAAGTTTGAGCATTAAGGGAATAAACAAGTAGTAAAGTTCTGGTCATAATGAAGCAGGTCATCAAATCAAGACACTGTATGTGACAAAGAAGTCACAACCTTTAAAGTCATTAAATCTCATTTCTTGCTGTTTGAGGTTGATATGAGAAACCCAAGCTGAAGTAAACTAATGAGCTTTGAAAGTTTCTCTGGAGGCTTAATGAACTCAAGGAGAGGAAAGGGCATTTCACAATTTTTATAGCTCTAATATTAAAGTTTATATTTCATACAGTTACTCTTTTAACCAGAAAGCCCAATAAAGAGTCCCAATGCACAGCAGAATTGTAATTCTATTATATAGATAATCTCAAGTAGTACATCATTTCAGTGATAAATGGGCACTTCAGCAGACTAGGCATTCTAGAGAACCTTCTCATGAAGAAAATGAATGCTACAGAATACTTATCTGAATTGTTTCTTTAGGTTGTGTTCACATCCCAGGTGCTCAGCTGGGTAATCCCCAGTGTCAAAATCCCCAGTTCAGCCTCTGTTAGTCACTGCACCAGAGGTCTAGATGGAGATCAGACTGTTCCCCATGCCTGGGGTTAAGGCACAGAACGTTTGAAGAAAGAAGTTGTTAACAACTGCTTTTTCATCCCTTGCAGCTTCAATCTTATATCTCCCCAGCTTGCACAAATGTGATCAATATTAATTATCAGAATAGGCATCTTTTCCCAATCCTTAATCTGCCCTGAGCTTCTAGGGTCCCAGGTAAGCACTAGACCTTGCCTCTTCTCCAGCTGCTAAATCGTGTTTACAACAACCTAGGATAGATCCAGCGTAGGCTCAAAATTACTTTTCTTCCCTCTGAACATGTCCAGTGTTGGAGTTTTCCAGTAGCCTCTGGATGTAACAGTGAGGGATGCCTAACCCAAGGTTACAATAGGAAAGTCTTATTGCAGCACTGGACTTGTAGTATTTCATTATGATTGGATCTTTCCTTCTTCAAAATCTATATAATTAATATACCAAAATATTCTGTTTGATTTCAGAAAGCATTGGGATGGCTTTCTACATTCACTGTAGCTGGTTTCTCATGATGACACATTTTCTTGTAGTTAGTATTTAGATAATATACTTCCTCTGAGTTCTTATTTAGTTCTGTTGTTAGTAGGACTAACAGATGCAATAGAAAAGATGCTGTTTTCACTGCTGACATTTTCAGCAATACTGATGTATTCCCCCTGCCTCTTTTGTTGCTTTCACCCTCATCATGATGGCAATGCGTGTTCTTGCTTCTATTTATTGAAACAGAAATATTTGTTCCAGATTTTGTCTGTCCTGATAATGGTCACTCTTGCTCCTTGTGGTGGTGCAATTCTTACCCCTCCCTGCCCCTCCTTGGGCTGCTTGGTGTTACGTGTGATTCCACCTACATCCTCTGAGCTATACACTAATCTGTGGAGATGAGGACTGATAACATTAACGAGCTTGGCTCCTGCCCCTCCCTATTACTCGGAAACGGTTAAAATGGCCCATCATCTCCTAAGGGTCTGGCACACACCTGTGCCTGGGATGTGGTCAAATGGGAACAATAACAGAGCTGCACATTCATCAAGTTCTTGTGCAACTGCTGGAAGGCACCAGAAGGTATCTGACAAAAGTCAATTGTCTTGGACCCTATAAATGGCAACCACAAGGGAGACCCTTTGAGCTCTC
>ML997789.1:998719-1016500 GCA_010365825.1 Otus sunia
TAAGGTACCGTTAAGTAAGGTAGTGTGAATCTTGTCATTTTAGAATCTGTGAATAAGTTGCTTTCCTTTCTTTCAGCATTTCTGAATTATTTTGTAATAATAATAAATTGCTGTTAGTTATTAATAAATCTAGATTTCTTACTAAATCATTACCGTGTCAATACTTTTATCCGCGACACTCCTGTAGTGCTAATAGTGTACGTGCTTTAATATTATATTCAGCTGTTTTCACTTCAGTTGCAGTATTTCCTCTGACTTCTTTCGGTTTTTTACCACTTCTGATAGTAATGTTCCTGTATGTACATTCTGCTCTTACCCTTTCCCATGTCTGATCAATCTGATCTCATCTTTTACTCAAAAAAACACATTTGCAGAAAATTAAGAATGTTTCAAAGAGGTGGGAGATTTTTCCATGCTTCACTCTGCTTCCTAATTTGAGCACCCTGTGTCTAGAGCAAAAATTATATAATTTTTTAAGTGGAAAATAGAAAAGCAGGTAGCAATAACACCAGTCCCCTTTGTTTTTGTTTAGACATTATATGATTTCAGCTTTCACTTCAGAGTTTCAGAAAGTTTTGGTCAATCCAAAATTTTGCAGAAATGTTTCAAGAAACTTTAGTTTTAATTATATATCTTTAATTCCTACTAGCATAATAATTTCTTATTCTTAATAGAAACCAACAGAATTATGAAGTTGAGCAGTCATATATGACAGCAAAATTCAACCTATGATGTTCAATTAGAATAAAAAAAGCAAGTTAAAATTAACCATATTCAGCTATTTCTATTTTCTATTTATGCCCAGACAAACTTTACAGGACTAATTGGGTTGAACAAATATAAATAAGAACAAGAATTAATCCAATATATTTAATTAGAATTTGCCATCTTTTCCTAAACACCTGTCATGTTGCTGGGGAATGTGAATTAACAGAGAAGAACAATCTGTAGGGTTCCTGCCTGTGGCACATCTATTTAGTTTTTACGGCAATTTTATATCACAAGCAGAAGAAAAAAAATAAAAAAGGAATAACATGCTAGCAAGCCATTGCTCATAAAATAAAGATCTTCTTTGTCAGACTTCTGTCAGATTTCTGTCAAAGAGTGCTCTGTTGTGGCTGAAACAGTTCTTTAAAAATATAGCTTATATAAAATAGGTTTATGAGGGCAAATTTTGCTTATAATGTGATTTCACCAGAACTGAATTTAACTGAATCTGAGAAGTGCCAGACAGCACTAAATATAGGCAAAACAAAGTATTGAGGACTTCTTAAGCTAAGAATCAGCCTGAAGTTTCAGTAAATACAGTTTACAAATACAGGCATTTTAACTTGTAATATAAAAGCCAAGGAAAAACAGAAAAGATGCTTTGATCTACAGCTGGCTAACTTCATAGGCACTCATTGTTTTAAACTTTAAATTGTGGAAACTATATTTCTGCCTGTTGCTTAGAGAATGTTATGAGAAAGAACTTCAGTTAATACCTAGTATAACACCAAAACTAATACTAAGACAAAAGACAAGCTTATTAAGCACTGCAGAATTCTCTGAATCTTGTAGGTCTATAAAACAGACCTTCAATGTTTTTGACTTGTGATTTTTCAACAAATCAGTGGGAATTGTTTGCATCCCGCAGGACAAAACAAGTAGTGGGGAAAATAATTTTTCTCACATAGTTGAGTTTTGCTTTCCAGCTGAGATCTTGTCTACATGTTAATTAAAAGTTAACATAACCAAAGAATATTGCACTGGAACAACCATCATGCCTGTTCCTCTTCTTTGTATTAGTTCACCACACCCTAATCCACTCACCCATTTGTGCTACCTGCTCTTTATAACAAATAGGGCTGGATATGAGACAAGAGCTGTCTAAGCCAGAAAGAGTTAATATAATTTCTACAATGATAGAAGATTTCAGTTTGTATGGGTAGATTCTTCATGTTTTTGATTCCCTACCATTAAAACACATATTTTACAGAAGGAAGTACTCACCACATACAGCATTTTAATGTTTGTTTGTTTGTTTGTTTGTTTTTTTAAAAAAAAAAAGTTTTAAAACAAGGAAGATGTAAAGTTACCAGGAAACTGTATAATTCAATTTGTATAGTCTATGTTCCTCCTAGAAATATATTTTCCAGTAGAATCATATTATCTTAGGTTAAAAACCTAAGTATCAACTAAATTCATTGTATCTGAACCTCAGAAGACATTGTTACAAACCTACCAAGTCATGGGAGTCATTTTTCTTACAGTGGCTGGAATGGGTCAGAATCTTTGAGAGGCTAAAAGCTTTTGGTTTGTCTGAAAAATGTCATATTTTTTTGTCAGGTCTGAGAGAAAATTATTGTTGAAAGTTAAGATGTATTGTAAATCCCTACAGATAGATGAAAGTGATTAAGCAGCACTTGAAAGCATTTTTCTAACTTTCAGTTCACATAAATCTAATTACTATGTGCCTTTATTTTCAGTCTTGACCTAATTTTAGCAGAACCCAACTCATTCTGCAGAGAGCAGATTAACAGCAGTGCTCCCTCCAACCTTACAGAAAGAAATTGCTTTCATTCCTGCATATATAGGCTGGGGACCTAATCATTAGCATATTCATTAAGTAATGTGACCATCTATGTAAACCATTGTAAGAAGACACCTGAAGAGAGGAAAAAATATTTTCATTTGCTTAAATCAGATACATATCTACGTAAAGCCAAGAGCAAATGTTTGATGTGGAAAGACCAGATCAAAAGGGCTATATTTATTACTGAAACAAATGTTTCACACAATTTTAATATATGTTAGCAATATGACAGTAGTAATCTAATGATAAAGGAAAGAGTTGTGAGAGCACCTAACCTTAGCTCTCATCTCTCATGACCTAATCAGATAAATTCTTTCCCTTGCCTATATCCTTGAACCCTGACTGAATGGTTCAGCTAGTTCTGTGCTTACACAGCTATTTCCAGCTGGTTACACAATGATACATGAGCCTAGAGGAGGCACAGGAGGAAGAGCAACTGTAGATTTTGAATCTGACCTCATATATAATAAAAGCCAATTCCAGGGAGGAAAAAAAAAATATAATTAATTCAAGCATACTGTCCTGGTTTCAGCCAGGATAGAGTTAATTCTCCTTGGGCTGAGAGGCAGCACAGCTGGAGGGCCAAATCTGGATCGATCACTGGATATTCCATACCATGTGACATTATGCTCAGTGTATAGGTGGACGTGTGCTCTCTCATGCTCTGTTTCGGTCTCCGGGTCGGCGTGGAGGGAATTTGTGGTGTGGTGGGGATTGCTGCAGGGGGCTGGCTGCATACCTGTCACCACTCGGTAAGCCACTGCTGCATTTCACTCATTTTGGGCTTACTCTTGTTACTGTTGTTTTTGTTATTATTACTCCATTTTTTAAATTCAATTTATGAATTTATTTTTTTGTCCCTCCCCTATTTTAGCGGGGGGGGGGGGGGGGGGGGGGNGGGGGGGGTAGGGGGAAGTACACAACTGGCCACGTGGCTGTTGGCTAGCAGCTGAGTTCAAACCACAACACATACCCACTTAGTACAACAATCCGAGTTCAGATACAGAAACCATAATGGTCTGCAGACTTACTCAAACATTTGGCCAAAGACCTCCTCTCAGAGCTAACCGAGCTGTAAAGGGACTTCCATAAATTTGTGATGCTCAGGGACTTTTGAAGCCAAGCAGATTGTACTTTTGGTATTGTGGTGGTTTAGTCCCTGCCGGGGTCTGAGACCACGCGGCCGCTGCCCCTCCCCCACAAAGGGAGTGAAATACAAAGCCCCGGGACTGAGATAAGGAAGGTTTAATACAACAGTGCAACAGCAACACAACACACAACAACAGCAGTAACAATGAACAGAGCAAAATATCTACCAATACAGCAATGAGAAGCGCGATGGTATAACACATGTGCTAACCGACCAGTCTCGCCTCCGCGGCAGGATGTGACATTGGCAGGGTATCTGAATAACCCGGTTAGAGCTCCTCCCCCAATGCTGGGGAAACTTAACCCTACCCTGGCTAAACCAGGACAGGTATTTTCTCTGTAATGACTGTTAGACTCTGCCAACTGCTCTTAAGAAAACTTTGACAGATGGAAAGATCTTTCACATAATCTGAGAGGCTTTAATCTAGTAATATCACATGACTTAATCCTGTTAACACTGCTGTTTAAATCCTATGAAAGATGACTACCGCACATAAAAGGTGTGATACTCTGTCTCTAAAAGATGAGGGTGACTTTGAATCTGAACATTTAAGTCTTTTTGTGTAGGAAGACAAAGATTTATTGTTAAATCATGCCCTTCTCTGTAATGGACAAGAACTACACGGTCTTGAGAAGATACTACTCTGTAATAAAACTGTCTTATCAGTAATATATAAATATGGAGTAGATAGGTGTAAATCTCAACAGGTTTTGTAGAAATATATTCTCCACTCAAAACAATTTAAGTATCGGTATGTGGAGTATACCCTGCTGTAGATTGCCAAAAGCTGGCAATCATTGCCAGTTATCTTCAGTATATAATTTATATTTTACTACTCAAAAAGCCAACGTAGTCTAGCCAGTGAAACAAACAAGGACAACATCTTACTCATCAGGGCACATGCTGCTTTACTTTGCCAGATTCCTTTGTGAACTACTCTTAGAAGTATTTGCAGATGTCCGGAGCTTGATCATTTTGGCTTCAGCTCTGATATCTGAAAAAAACTTTATTCTGTGCATACAATTAGCCTTCTCATTGTTGCATGGCAGTAGTTTGAAATGGATTGTCCATTCCAACACCTGAGAAGTGAGAACATATAACTAATAATTCATAAATTAAGCATAACAACAGCACGGTAACTGAACACCCATGTTTTTTCAAGCAACCGCACAGATCAAGACATGAAAATAAATTATGTCAGTCAGTTTTGCATGACCTCTAAGACGCCTCATTAGAACTGGAAAGCATGAAAGTGAACAGAAACATACTTGAAAAATTGTTATCCAAGAACTGGACTAAAGACAACTTTTAATTCATTAAAAATCATAGCCACGTCAGTATTCTGTTTCAAAGTAAAAGAAACTATGGGAAGATTCTGTTTCAGGGGAGACATGTGAAAGGCTTTGAGAAAGTTCAAGTGTGAACATCGTTTATTTTCTGACCACACTTTCTCTAGATGCAAACAATTTTGGAATTTTAACATTCTCTTAAAAAAAGGCAAAACATTATGTTCAAACCCTTGACAATTTCATGAAAAAGAAGGCTCCAATCTTTTCTCACAGTTTTTCTTTCATGATACACTACAGCTGGTTTACAGAGCAGTGGAAGTACTTTGTTGCTGACGAGCAAGCCTATACCCTGATCCTAATGTTTCTTCCCTTCCAAATGTGACTTCCTAAATCTCACTGCCACTGACCCTGTTATCTCTCCTAAATAATCCAAGTTAATACTTTTGCTGACAACTAATATGATTTTCCAAATTCACTAAGTTGAAAAGAGCAGCTTTGGACAACTGTTTTCAACTCTACCTTTATCCTGCATGACTATCAGTCCCTTAAAGTACACAGGAGTTTCTAAATGTGAAAGTTACGCATTCATTTGGTGTCCCTTTAAGCAAATGCCCTCTTTTTGCTTCATAAGTGTACAGCAGGGAGGATTGTGACTGATGTTTCTACCTGTACTTCACACGGACTGCTCATCAAGCAAGAGGTGGAAGTGTAAAGGATGCCAAAGAGGGGAAATCCAACACACAGAGGTTTGTATTACTTCCAATACTATCACCAAGCTACTTTCCAGCACACCAGTAGAAGGCAAGGTTCTCCTCCATCTCCTCTGACCATTGAGCCTTACTATCACTTTTACACCCCGGACTTGCATCCTGGATCACAGGACAGAGTTTGACAGCTGATGTGACTATAGAGCAAGGCCAGAGCATGCAACTCACTGAAGAACTTCTCCAAAAGCTTTCTAGATCACAGGTGGAAAAATGATTATAACAAGTGTTCAATGTATCTTCTTTAATTTTTGTGTGATCTGAATCATCTGAAGTACTCATATGTGTTAGCAGACTACTGAGTCCTGAACCTCTAGTTAAATGGAGGTCACCTCTTTAAATCTCTGTGTACAAAATATGCTTTGTCAGGCATGCCAATAATCCAAATCCCTTAACTGCAGTAAAGCTTAGGTTTATTTCAAATGCAAGAATGAAAAAAAAGAAAATTGATTTTTCTGGACATTAGCATTAAGGGGTAGTCAAAGAATGAAATTCGTTTGAAGTTTGTGTGAATAGCAATTACAGAACCAGCACCAAGTTTAATCTTTTTTTAAGCCCATTTACATGGAAAATGAATTTATAACAAGCTGTTGAGTCCCACAGGATATAATAAATTATTGATTTCTCTACTCTTTTGGATGTTTCCTCACCCTTCATTGCCTTCCATATATATAAAACAAAGCCCCTAATAATTTACAGAAAGTGTAATTCTGTGAAAGAATATATGAAGTTGTGTGTCTTATGTGGATATCAAAGGGAAACGTTTTTGTCAAGAATTGTATGTGTTTTAGAAAAACAAAGAATAGTCCTAATAATTTATGGAAATGTCCCCTTGAAACACAGACTCTTTTTAGCTATCCAAATGGATGCTGAGATCAAAAGGTGAGTCGCATCCATTAAGGGCAGATGTTAAGTCGACAGCTCTCGTTTAGTCTAACAAAGATGTATTTATGAGCATGGGATGAAAAGATCATTTTTGCACATGATTACAATCAGCGCTGGTGGAAAGTTCTCCTCATAAATAAGGACTTCCCCTTAGGCTGCATGGCAAACAGCTGGACCTGTATTAAAAAAATTATTAAAATCTTTCCAAGATGCTGGAACACTACCCTGAATGAAGGTTTCTGCAGATACTGCCTTTCACCCCTTGATTTCTGTTTAATTAGCACTACTGAGATTTAGAGTTCATTAACCCAGGCAAAGCACAGTGTTAATGTGCAGCCTTGTGGTATGTGGACATATCATTGAGGATAGAAAAAGTTCCCCTATCCTCCCTAAAACTGAATTATCTGAGTTATTCATGTTCCACCATGAATGATAACTAGGAAAGTGGAAGAGTGAATCCTTTTGGTAGAGGCAGGGACAAATGCATTGCCCTTTTCCCTATATCCAATAGGTCGCTTAAAGAGGAAAAGGGTGACTGTACAGTTTGTTTCATTGAAAGAACATATTTATGTTTTTTTTTATTTCTACTTGTGCTTGAAAATACTGATTTACAGACATTTGTTAAACCAGGAGATGCTTATTTATATATACATGGCAGCCTAAGGAGCACAGCAGGTCAGACCCCCGTTCTGCTAAGCATTATTTAAACTGATAGTAGATGACATTCCCCTCCCTGAAGTTGTTAGAGTCTAAAATAAATGTTAATAGAATAACCTTTTAAATACAATTTATATGCAGCAACTCAAAACATTCTATTTTAAGTGAGACATATGGGAAGGAGAAGATTGCTAATAAGGTTACATCTACACACAAGGTTGCAGAAGAGATGCATTTTCCCTCCTCATGTTCTCGGCTGGATATTAGCAAGCTTTGGCCCGGAGTAACCAGGCCATGTCAGCATAGCACTGTGGTGGTGGCAAAATTGTTCAACTCTTAGCAGGACATGCTTACCCTAGAGCTCCTGGGTTTGTACTATGCAGTGTCTAGAGCAAGGCCACTCAGAGCATCAAAGAGGACTGAAACGGGCACTATGCATGTAAAGATAGATGATAGCAAAAGGGTTACCTCAATATTGCTTTAACAGAAACATTCTTAATGACAGAAGAATCCTGAACCTGTTGCTAACCTTGCAGCTGTGTTCCCCAAAGCTGTCTTTTCAGTTCTCTTCAGTAGAAAGACAATAATTCTCTGTAGACAAGGTTTAAGAAAAGGACATCAAAATAAGTCTTGTCTTATTTGGCTGAGTTGAATGACACTTTTAGACTAGGACCTCTCTCTACATTTAAGACTAGATGTGTAAAACTTTTTACAAGTGTGATAAATGTCAGAATAACCAAGCTTGGGATTGTGCAGCAACCATGATTTTCTTTTCTAGGAGGAGATATGAGGATGGATGTGATGGTCATTAAGATCGAGTTGCAGTGTCTCAGCTCCCCAATAGTGTTTGTCCTCCTCCAATTTTGATTACAGACAAGAGTAAAAATAAATAAATAAATAAAAAAACCCTTAAAGATCCAAGCCAAAAAAGCACAGGAAATATTCAGCATGTAGAATGAAGCAATTGGACTCATTACAGGTGACAGCATCCTGTGGAGATCAAACACTCAAGAAATTTACTACAAAGAAATTTTCTCCCATGGGGTCAGTAGTGCAGAATCATCATATGATTATTATTGAGTTACATAGTGAATTGAAATCTAAGCTATATTGAGCTACCTTTGCTTAATTAAAGATCTATTTGAATTGCCTAAGATCAAAGCTAATCCCAGCCTTGTAGTTGGCTGAATTTGCATCCTTCTTAGGTTAGGAAAAAAAAAAAATGGCAGGGGAGGGGGAGACAGTGGAAAAGGGAAAGGAATAATTCTGATTGAAAGGAAGACAGTACATACAGATCGGATATTTCCTGTCTTCTTCTCTCACTCCCATAAAGTAGATACCTTCATGTATAGAGTAGAATAGAATAGAATAGAATAGAATAGAATAGAATAGAATAGAATAGAATAGAATAGAATACAACACAACACAATAGAATAGAATCATTTCAGTTGGAATAGACCTACAATGATAATTTAGTTCAACTGCCTGACTAATTCAGGGCTAACTAAGAGTTAAAGCATGTTATTAGGGCACTGTCCAAATGTCTCTTAAACACCGACAGGCTTGGGGCACTGACCACCTCTCTAGGAAGCCTGTTAGAGTGTTTGACCACTCGCTCAGTAAAGAAATGCTTCCTAGTGTCCAGTCTGAACCTCCCCTGAAGCAGATTTGAACCATTCCTATGTGTTCTGGTCCTGTCATAGGATGCCAGGGAGAAGAGCTTAGCACCTCCCTCTCCACTTCACCTCCTCATGAAGCTGTAGAGAGCAATGAGGTTGTTCCTCAGCCTCTTTTTCTCCAAATCGGACAAGCCCAAAGTCCTTAGCCCTTCCTCACACGACATGCCTTCCATCCCTTTCACCAGCTCTGTTGCTCTCTGGATGCATTCAAGTACCTTCACATCCTTCTTGTATTGTGGGGCCCAGAACTGCACACAGCACTGAAGGTGAGGCTTGCACCATCGCTGATGACAGCAGGATAATCACCTCTTCTGACCAGCTGGCTACGTTGTGTTTGATGCACCCCAGGATGCAGAGGTTTGCCCTCTTGGCTGCTGGGGCTCACTGCTGACTCACACTGAGCCTGCTGCCAACTAGCACCCCCAGACCCGTCCTGCAGGGTGGCTCTTCAGCCACTCCTCTCCCAGTTTATACCGATGTATGGCATTACTCAACCCCAGGTGCAGGATCTGGCATTTGGACTTGATGAATTTCATCCCACTAATCATACCCCAATGCTCCAATCTATGTAGATCCCTCTGCAAGGCCTCCTGCCCCTCAAGAGAGCCAACAGCAGCCGCTGGTTTGGTATCATCAGCAAACTTGCTAATGGTACATTCAACTCCTGCATCCAGTTCATTGATAAATATATTGAACAGAACTAGCCCTAGAATTAAACCCTGAGGAATGCTGCTGGTGGCCAGTTGCCAGCCAGATGTAGCTCCATTCACTACAACCCTTTGAGCACTGCTCCTCAGCCAGTTCTTCACCCAGTGCACTGTGAACCCTCTCATCCCACAGCTGGACAACTTGCCCACAAGGATGATGTGAGGAACTGTATCAAAAACCTCACTAGAGTCCAGAAAAACTACATCCACTGCCTTCCCTTCATTCACTAGGCAGGTGACCTTGTCATAGAAAGATATCAAACTAGTTTACAGGACCTTTCCTTTGTGAACCCATGTTGACTGTACCTGATGATTGTATTATTCTTTAAATGTCTTTTAATAGTACCCAGTCTAAACTTCTACATAATCTTTCTGGGAATTGAGGCTAGTCTAACAGCTTTATAGTTGTCTGGGTCTTCTTTCACATCCTTTGTGTAGATTGGAGTAACACTGGCTAGCTTCCAGTCAACAAGGACCTCCCCAGACTCCCAAGACCTTTGGTAGATGATAGAGAGAGGTCCTGTCATAAAGTCTGCTAGCTCCTTCAGAATTCTGAGATGAATCCCATCAGGCCCCATGGATTTCAGAAGATTCAGCTGATACAGCTAGTTCCTTATAATTTCAGAGTCTACAAATG
The DNA here is from genome assembly GCA_010365825.1 of Otus sunia. Taxonomy (NCBI): domain Eukaryota; kingdom Metazoa; phylum Chordata; class Aves; order Strigiformes; family Strigidae; genus Otus; species Otus sunia. The sequence goes on from ML997789.1 coordinate 1,009,063, forward strand.
GAAAATCACTGTTTCCACACTCGTGGTCCTCTGACACAGGGGACTGGGCAGCCCAAGGTCTATCAGTATTATTAAAGACTGAGACACAAAAGCATTGAATGTCTCTGTTTCTGTGTAGACAGAAGTGAATGTGGAGGAAACTTGACTGAAAAGAATAGAGGAGGCTGGAAAGTAAAGCACAAACAGATGGATTACCCACCTCTTTCTCAGGTTTCTCCTCTACTTAACACATCACTGTTATCTGAAAATACCTTTGGTATTTACCTTTGGAAAATACCAAACCTCACCACCACTTTGGGGAGTATATCTCTCTTTCCCCTATCATTTATCCTCTTCCTTTCTTTCTAACCCTCCTCTTACTCTTGTGATACTTTTCATGTTGAGGAGTGCAGAGCTGACCATCAGCATTAACACTAGGTCTCAATTGCCTTAGAGATATTTTATACCTGCTCAATAGTGAGACTATTGCCTGTGACCTTGTTACTGATTGTAACTGATTTGTTATTAATTTGAGTTCATGATTTTTGGCGATTTTGGTAAGAAATTATTAGATCTAATCAATTAAATGGAATCTTACAGAAATATTGAGTTTTATAGAAGACAGTGGTGTAATGTTCTAAGTAGTCATAGAGATGTTGTATTTAGTTTAAAGTAACCATACAACCAATTATGCTGCTAGACGAGGTGTGAGAGATGAGAAACCAGGCCTGAAAGAAACTAAGAAAAACAGCCTGAGAAAGCAAAAGTTGAGGCTGATCGAAGAAATGCCTCAAACACTTGCAAGACAAAACTATGAGTCACAGGGTAGAAGGTGTGGAGGTCGAAGCTGATAAGGCTGCCCCACTAACTCAGGATGCAACTGGAGGAGGGAGCCCTGTGGAGACAGGACGCTCTGCTCTGGGGCACCTGGACAAATTTCAAGGGCCATCTGCTCGGTGAATGACCTTTGCTTCATTATCCACAAAATGCATATTAAAGTTAACACCCCTCAATATGCTAACGAGGGCTAACATGATCATGCTAATTNAAGAAGACGGATGCCAGCGAAGAAGACGGCTGCCTCCCATGCCTCCTGGAACCCTCGCCGGCAGGATCAGCGCAGGAACCCAGACTGGTGAGCTGTATTTCCCTATTCCCTCCATCTCCCTCTTTTCCCTTTCCCATTAAGAAATGCAAGGCATATTGTATTGCTTGCCACAGCTTGCTATATATACTTAGCCAACTATCGTGTCTTCAATTAGTACATTGTGGGGAGTTAATAAATGTTTAGGCTTGGAGACTTGTTGTCCACTCCATTGCGGATTTGCGAATCTGAGTCACTTTTCTCCCTCGTCCAAGCGGGACGTGACACAAGATACCATTGTTAGATGTTAAAATTGCAATATGAGTCAGAGTCCTTGAGTCATGGACATTGGGGGGGGTCTTTCTTTTGAGTCAGTAGTCCGTGGTAGTCGCAAAAGCAGCTCCCTGACTCATTTCAGGACTCAAGTGTGCATGACCAGAAAGAGGTGGGAATATGAAAATGAGTTATGGGAATTAGCATGTTTATGTATGAGAACTTGATTAATATGTATGACGCATCCTCTATAATCAGCATGCTACATGAGTTAGGTGTGCGTTGTTGGGGAGAGGACTCCCCTGCTCACCCGGCCGTTAGTAAAGGAGTATCTTCTTATCTACATCCCATTGGTGTCGATAAATTTTTTTATCCCATTTTGGTGACCACCTGAGTGTCTATGCTCCCTTGAGCTGCAAGTAAAAAGAAGTCTGGGAAGGGTCCTATGAGTTATATATCAAGAGCAAAGCATTTAATCCTGATTTAGGACTAGAAGGGCAGATGGTTACATTTCAATTAGTACAACAGTAGAAAGTTGAGTTCTTAGGCATAAATAGAGTCCTACATTACCTGTCTGTGTCAGTGCTGACCACTCTTTTGGAAAGTCATCTAAATCCCATCTGAAGACATGGGGAACTCTCAGCAATGACTTAGGTGAGGTTTGCAACAGGCAACCTTATTCAGACATGTTCTTTCACCCACTAAAATACATTATTGTCTTTCAGACATTGTCATGTGAGGTATACTTCCAAATGTTAGGAGAAATATTGAAACATAAAATCCAAGTTCATCGAGTATATCAACAAAATAGAAGGCTTGGTGCATTTTCACTGTTGTGTGAAGTCACCACAGATAATTCCTCAGAGACATTTTGCAGGTCCTACATTTTCCTGCTCAAGCATATGGCTGTATCCATAATTTTATATTAACCCTGAATTTCTTCCTCAGGGGCTTAAAGAAAGCAGACTATAAGGTTCCCTGTTTTTCAAAAATTTGGGGTCAAACCCAGGCAACTGATCATTATGTGCACGTGATCACCTAATTTGGTCATGTAATCATAACCTTACTTTTTCTCATACATAAAATTATAAAGGATCTAGGGCCAGCAATTTCAGTTAGTCAAATGAGGCTTTGCTGTCAAAGTATATTCATGATTAACAAAGACATACCTTCTTTCAAAATTACATTGTGACTCCAACTTTCCTATGACTACAAGAGTCAAGAGTTCAAAGAAACTATGAAGCCTTTTAAGCACTGCTAACATTTTAGGACTTCAGTCACTCTTTTTAGTCATAACAGATTCATTTTAACTTTGCATCTTTCAGGCTGCCAGACAACTCCACCCTCAAGCATCATGAGTACTAAAACAGATTAAACCTATAGCATAAAAAATACAGCAATGCATAATTATTTTAAATGGTCATATTCAGTTTGAGAAGCTCACAGCAACAATATGAAATCAAGAGACTTCAATGAAACTGTCATGAATCATTTTCATTTCCAACATGTTGCAGCAAAAAAAAAACAAGCAGCAAGAGATACTGAACAAAGTAAATAATAACATAGCTGATACAAACCTATATTAAAAAGCAAAACCAAAACCAACCAACCAAACGAAAGCTTAATGCTGATGTCTCACAGTAACCACCTATCTAGGCAAATAAAGGCAAACCACAATTACATACAAACACTATAGGAAACAGTGCGAGATGAATTCAGCCGGATTAATTCAAAATACAAGGATAGCTGGATATTAAAAGATGACATATGATTTACTATAATTTTCGTCTTGTGATTGTAACCCTCGGAAAAATATCTATGTTGTTTTACATGAGCGCTTTCAAAGACAGGAAGTAGGGACAAACCCTGAAATATTTTTCCCAGAAACTCTGCATTTCAGGATGTATTCATTCCCCACACATGCAGTTTTCTACTGCAGAGTGCAGAAACGTGCATTAGTGGCTTCAAGAAACACACAACAGTTCAAGAAGCACACAATACTTTGGCCACCTCCATAACATTCTTTTGCTGACTTGCTATTCTGCACCCTGTTATCCAACTTTTGATGCTTTTAGCTGTTTTGTGCAGTATGTACAGAGCAGAGCTTTCTCAAGGCCAGACACATTAGTTAGATAGCCATACTTCTTGCTGGTGGTAAAGTGTCACAATTTTTTTTTTCCTATAATACTTTCATTAAGGCAGTTATGACAGGAGGCTTGCCCTCAGCATCAAGGACAGAAAAACAGACTTGACTTTATTGTGTCCATGAGCATAGATTCTAAAATCACAGAATTATGCCCTATATATACATACATAAATACACAAGCATATTTATCTCGTGTAATGCCGATTCTGAACCATCTATTCCAGTGCACTCCAGGTCTAGAACTAGTGTTATTTTGACCTCAGTTTTTTGTGAGTGAGGATGATCCACAATGGTAAGAGAGTGGTTAATGTTGAGTTCATTAAGTGGTCTGTTACTGAAGTTAACCATAAAACCAAATTATTTACTTAAACTCACACCACAGCTCTGATTAAATGTCTTGTCTCTGAATGATTCAGAGTGAATATATAACTAAAAAACTCTAATATAACTTTTAAAGAGACTTTCTGGCATCTTGGTTTTCTTCAATTTTATGAGAAACCAAAATAATAACGTTAAATAAATAATGCTCTCTATCTTTTACAAGCATTATGCCATTGACATTTGACTGTCCATTTGCAAGGCAGGTAAGTAGGTATCATTATCTAAAATAATGAACTGCTTTAGGAAGGTTTAAGAATAAACACATTATACAGTGTAGCACAAAGTTAGGTACCTAATGTTATGCTTTTCTCTTATGTTTTACCACTCTTTTGAGAGGTAAAAGTTGCTAGCACCACTCAGTGATACATACTTTCAAAATGAACCCTTTTTTCATTATGAGAGTAAAGGCAGATTAAGGTACTGATCTTTAGGTTACCAGTTTCATTGCCAGGTGATTTATTCCAAGCCAGAGCAGAAAGAGATAGACTAATGAGAACATCACAGAGAAACAGCTGGGTTCCCACCACAGTGCTGCTGTCATTACACCAGATTTTCTCTCCTGGTCTCTAACAAACAGAATTGCAGCTACTTACTCATTTTAAAACTCTGAAAAATGAAAGTGAATTCATATTTGCAAGTCAAATGTGGGTGAATATTTTAGAGGCCATGTCTGTGATGAAAAAGCTTTATTAACTTTTCTGAAATATATACATGCAATGAGAAAGTCACCTTCAGGAAAACAACTTGTGATTTGCTTAAAATCATACTGGCTTACACACTGTGAAAATAAAACGTTTTCTGTTTCTCACTATTTTACTTTTCTCCATCTCATTTTTATTCTCTTTTTATATGGAAATTGCATTATAATCAATAGGCAATGGCATTTCCACAGTCACATTGCAGAGAATGTGTTTGAAGCTTACACAAAAAAGCTCACAACATATCAGGCACTTTAAGTACAGCAATATTTTGATATCAAGATAGTGAAAGTAAGTTTAATTCTTGCATCTGCTATATGGACTTTTGGAAGTGCTGTAGAAAGCTAATGGGTTACCAAAGACTTCTAAGGCTTTGTAACTGGGCGACCCATGTGTCCCAGAAATTGAGCAGTTCCAAGCTATGCACCTCTCAGCATCCACTGTGCACATCTGGAAATGAAGATCCATAGCCATCATTTTCCAGCTACTCCAAACTTTTAAATAGGCCCTTGAAAGAAAAATCATTCAAGAAACAAATTTCTCTGACATAATGTAGCAAGAATCCCTATTCATCTTGGTAGTTTGCTCTGCTTTGTCCTCATGTCCCACATCAACTCAAGCAGACTTAACATCCAGTAACTATATCCCAGTTTTATACATTTTGATCTTGAAACAGAAAAGACTTCATTACTTCAGCTGTGATCTGAAAGTAAAAGAGAAGACACTTCCTAGAACTCCAGTTACAAAGAGCTTTGGTTGAGGTAACAAACAGGATTTTTAAAGTGATTTGACCTTAAGCCTATGAAGGAAGGGAATGTTCTTAAAATGAATTTTTTTAACTCCCTTTTCCCTTCAGTTGTGATATTTCAGCACTAGTAAAAATAAATGAGTATTTATGCAATTCTCTTCATTCAAGTATTCAGGCATTCATGAAACTGGTACTGTTCATCTATTTATCTTAATGATTAGGCAGATGAAACAATTTTCCAGTGATATTGTGGAAAGCTGATGCTATTTTCACTTCCATCTCTTTAATCACATTGCCTTCTGTGCTCAAAGGGGCACCTGGAGTTAATGCTGCAGATTTCTCCACATTGCACCTCCATTCTTTGCATGAATTCAGAGTTCATACATCCCCTGCCCCTTTTATTGACTTCTGTCTACACATACAACACCAGTGTCGCACATCCCTGCTGGAGTCTGTACAGTAACAGATTTTTCTCTGACAATGCAGCATTGTGTCTTGGTGACAAAAAGGAAAGCAAAGTGAATGCTACTGACAAATGATCTATCTATAGCACCTGTAGCCAGTGGGATCCATAAGACATCTCTGTGAATCTAGTCCTAGCTCTGAGTTTTATCATTGCTGTTAACGTGAAACAGATTTTTCACATCTTTTTGTGCTAGTCAGGTAATAAAATTCTGTTTTAATTGGTGCAACTAGTCCATGAAAAATGATGCAATAAACTACCACTAGTTTCTTCACTTTTTGTGGGTTTTATATCTGTGGACTAATAACTTTATTTCATTTTCTTATTATCACTGAAACATTGAGAGCTCAAAAAATTTAACATTGCAAAGTTCTCAAACTATTAAAAAACTGAGTTGCCTCACATGCCATGGAAGCACCACTGCAAAGTAGCAGGATTGCATAGAGAAGATTTGTCTGGACACTTGATATGGCAATAAATAAACCACAACCACACGGTTTTCCATTCCAAACTGATTTTCAGACTGACAAAAATGAGAATTTGTGTACTTGAAAGCTAGATATGTATGACCTGGAAATAACAGGTATCAAGTTTCATATTGTATTTGAAAAACTGCATTGCCTAGCATCAATGAAAGATATTTGTGATGGTGTAGAACTATTTTTACCCCATTTTGTCTTCCTGTGAGTTGTCTTAGATACATTTCTCTGACTTGTCCCTTATTTAGCCACTCCTGGAAGAATGTTTCATTGTGTTTTTATTACATTCTTTTCCTGTTTTTTATTGCAAAGAGTTTAAAAGTTTTTTTTCCTTTTGATACCTGAAACTTGTTTTGAAAAGCTAGTACCACTGACAGTCTCAAGCTTTCTGGTTTTGTTATTGGGCATGTTGTCACTGGCCTGGACAGTTATCTGACCCTGATCAGAAAGGAGGTTAACTAACAAGACACTACGACCTTGACCCAAAGTACACTTGGAAAAAACAAGAAAAATTATTTGCATTTAAGAGAAGGGTATGTGCACACACATTGGCTGGGAAAAGTTCTTTATTAATAAGTCCAGAGTAAAACTGGGCAGAGAAACCTACTTGAAAGCTCTACAGAATGATGTCTACACCATCTACACCATCTGCCATCTATACCAAACAAAGTAACTTGTCATTTTAATGGAGCTTAACAAGAGAACAAGAACACTGGTTTGATATTTGTCATTTTCCACCTCCTCCCACACAAAGTTAGGAGGATTTGAATCCTGTGTCAGCATTACATCCCTAGTTTCACTTTATGATTATGCTGAGGGATGTCAATCCTAGCATATTTCCTGAGAGCTTTTACAGAATTACTTTCAAGGCATAACAGCAGTTTTAATTACAGCTCTTACAGTGTTATAATAAGGACAATTTTCCTCACTTGAAATGTTATTGGGGAGTCTCTGCAGATTACTTTTTTGTTCACTAGCAGGGGTGGTTCTCCTGATCTTCTAGTGCAAACCCTGATAAGCACTGACCTGTGAGCTGCTGACTGGTTTAGTGGGGTACCATCATAAATCAGCTCTGAAAATAGGCCCCAGCTCAGTGAGATTTAAAAGAGGAAGAAGAAAGAAAGAAAGAAAGAAAGAAAGAAAGAAAGAAAGAAAGAAAGAAAGAAAGAAAGAAAGAAAGAAAGAAA